>QYAJ01000273.1:0-80040 GCA_003988865.1 Phialocephala sp. D728 | reverse complement strand
CGGAAGTGCAAAATGGGACGCTCCAATTAGAAAGCGTTTATTGAAGTCAGTGCTTTTGTTGCTGCGTACGGTTATTAACCGTACGCTGCTTTCATAGGGGCTGCACTGGAAGCCGTTCGGGACGAGGCGGAGCCGCGAACTCTATGGATAGATGCATTATGCATCAATCAAAAAGATGTCCACGAGCGCAACAAGCAGGTTGCTATTATGGGAAAGATATATCACCAGGCTACCAAGGTCCTGGTATGGTTGGGAGAAACGGCAGATGATAGCGACATGCTGTTTGATCATATTAAACCCCAGGATGACTGGGATTATGAATGGGATGGACCATTGGACCTTCGATCCGCGAAAGCGATGTTGGCTTTCTATTGCAGGCCTTACTGGAGGCGGGTTTGGGTCATTCAGGAAATACTCGGCGCGATATCCCTGGATCTTTTCTGTGGAGCCAAATATATACCGATGGGTAAGTATCGGTGGGGCTTCACTTCTTTCTTAGAGAAGATGAAGAAGCTTAGGAGGGAGGGCATTAACCCGCCGTGGTTCACGGAAGCTCTGCAAGATAGTATCGAGCAGTCCCCGGGATGCATCATTCTTCGCCAGCAGTACGGTGGCAAAACTGAGGATTTCTCGCTCCTTAGACTCCTGGAAATGTGCGCCAGCTGCAAGTCTGAGTGTCAATTGGTCCACGATAGAATATACGGACTCATCGGAGTACTGAAGTCATCTCAACAAGGACTTATTATTCCTGACTACTCGAAGCCGCTCTCCCAAGTATATACAGATGTTTTCTTATCGCTACTTGTACCAGATTCTGGACCAGACTCGCACTATATCTCAATGTGGGGATATATAGGAAAGGATATAATTGCCTCTTCCAGGATTGTTCAGCGTCTCTTGGAACACTCTCTTTGGAACGAGAAAACTAAAGCATTTTACCCAATTGGGAGTATATGTAACCCTTCACAACTGAATAGTATGAAAGGGCTGAGGCTTGATGTCTGGATAGAAGGAGTAGGCGTGATCTCTGAAGCGGGTGAAGCTCTGATACCCGAGGCAGTTCTCGCAAGCGATTCACCTTCTCTTTATCAAGCAAACGCCATGCAAAAAGACCGCTTTCAAACAGCTGCAAACTTTCTGGGCATCAGGGACTTTCACTGCACTCAAGAAATCGGAACTCGGTATATGAAAAAGCTAACCGACCTATCAACCAAACCTTTTTCACCTATTGAAGATGAAAATAGAGGAGAAGAAATTCTAGTTCATCAATCCACTGGGAAAACCCGCCCATTCATTACGAAGAATGGTCTGCTGGGGCTTGCCTCATCCACCATCCAAAAGGGAGATCTTTTATACGGTTTCAATTCACTGGAGGATTTGTATCTTGGAACCCAGAACCTGTATCTGATCATCCGCCCTGAGACTGACCATTCGGTCTATAGCTTTACCCTGATTGGCCGAGCTGTAATGTTGCCAGTGCCTGAGGAGAGGTACTGTAGCTTCAACAGCCAGAGGAGAAAGGGAAAGTATTCGGATTTTAACTTCAAGGATGATCTCATTGCTGAAGGTACGTTTTGTTGCTACTGTGACGGAAGAAAGTACTGACTCGATTAGGGATTGTTGTTGAATACGACATGTTTGGGCAGATAAATTGTTACATGGATGCAATTACATTGTTTCTTCTGACTAGATGATTGGAAGACAGAAAGGTTTAACAAAGAGTGATGTAGTAGAACTGTGGCAGATTGTCGTGTATGGTACTGGTATTTGAGAACTTTTGAGAAGGACATGACTGTTTATTTCTCTCTTGGTTGAATAAAGCAAAGGTTAACGTGATCCTACTAAAAGAATTCCACTCTGTGCAGGGATAGCATTTTGACAATGAGGCTTAGGGTACACTCTCAGAATAATTCCATAATTCTTTGTAACATATTAATCGGCTTTAGCTAGGCATGTCCTATATGGTACTTGCTAGACAAGGGGGAATGGAATATTCGAAGCCTGCTTCAAGGGGAAGTAGATATACGAGCGGACTTAGGAGCTCGCTTAATCAAATGAGCACGGTACAGTAAGTCGTCAAACCCGCCACGCTCACCTTGAATCTTCATCCACAAACTTATCCATTGAACATGAGATCAGTAAGAATCGACGCCGCTTTAACTCTCCCTTCACTCTTCTTACAAATCTCAGAAATTTCCTTCGCTCTCTTCCAAATCAGATTAACTCCTCCTTTACGCCTACCAACGCATTCCACCAAAGCATTGCCAAACTCCCTCGCTTCAATCATTGCCGGCGCAACATAGTTATTCACGTCAACTTTGACACGCGATGCGATGTTGTTGCCATAAACCCCGTTTCCGAGATATTCAACTCGAGTTCCGTACTCAAATGTATCGAGCCATTGTGCGAGGACAACTTGAGGAACCCCGGTCCTAGAAGACATTAACGCCACAAAATCAACCTCTTAACTTTGAGAAGTGTCACTTACCAACAAGCTTCAAACCAAGTACTGGTCCCACCATGATTCACAGAACAAATAACATCCCCGTCTGCAGAATTGCAAGCGGATCTGGCTCCAACCAACTCTCAACCCTCACTCTCCCATCCGCAATCTCGCTCCCGAGAATTGCCTTCAGTGTCCCTACACCGTCTTCCTTGCTAAGTTTCTCCAGTTTCAATTTCCACAGCACTTGCACGTCCGGCCTTACATCGAACAATATCCGTAACCCCATCGCTTGTTCACGGACTTGATCCGCCCTCGCTTCATGCAGTGTCCCTAGCGAAATAAGTATCGTTGGTCTCCTCTCCAGCCATTTCAGGAGTTCAGGATCTTTCTCAGACATAGGGACGGTAGTAGGAAGTAGTATGGGACCAACATAATTGACATTGGAAGGGAGATTCATTGGAAGATCGATCTCAGGAAGAGAAGGGCTGATGTATCGCGTATCTTCAATCCAAGGATCCAAGCATCGTAAGATACCCGTAATACCGTTCGCTCTTCTGACCGCGTTGAGTGCTCTGATTGGTTTGCTCCAGAGTAAGATCATGTAGAGGGTACAGAATATATTCTCCGGAATCTGCCTCCAAGGAACCGGATAACGAAATCCTGTTTGGAATCTAGGCACATCAGCTAGTCAACCTTAGCTCAAGTATATCTTTAATTTAGCAAGAAATAAGAACCTACCCAGGATATTTCCAAAGCCCTGCAAGCCATGGCTGAGACATTGTCAACCCGAGCTCAAAGTACACGGACTGAGCACCGCATGTTCCAACTTCAACGTTCTCACCATATCATGTGCAGGACTCATCAGCGGATCCAACACAATGAGAGCAGGATTGACCCTCTTCGCCAGATCAGCGTACCAGTGATACATCTCCATATGCCCTTCGGGACCCCATCCAGCAAGCGACTCACAAATCGTTGTGCTGGCCCTAGCTATGCCATTATGGCCAGGAGGATGCGGCAAATCCGCTTTGCTGTGCCCAGGTTCTTTCAACCAGATCTCGAACATGGATACGAGGAGCAGAGTGTGAAAGGTGATGGGTTTTATGGTTAGATGCGGGTTGTCTGCTTGGGTTTGTCTGGAGAAGCCGTGAACGCGAGGCTCCAAAGCGGTCCACGATGCTATGTGGATGTCTACTTCATTGCGGAGGAGCAGCTCGTAGGAGACTGCAAGAACGACGCTAGATTGTCCGTAGTCGGAATTTGTCACGAAAATGATAGACTTGCGTTGTGCCATTTCGGAAAGGAGTGAAGGGGTGTAGAAAGTTTCGGCGACTGAAGCACAGGAAGAAAATTGTCGCTAGGAGATATATAGTACGGTTTCGCATAGATATGCCAAGATAATCTCAGCTGCTGTTTCGCCACGCTGACCTGAATAAATAATTGCTGATGTGCGTTAAAATTGCTATCTTGAACAACTTTCTGTGGATTATATCAGGAGAAGCTGTATGGATCTCGAACACCCCAATCTTCTCTTCAGAACGGTTACCATAAAGCCCAAATCACGACTCGTTTGTAGTCATAATTTCTCATGAAAATTCTAATCAACTACCTCACCATCCGAATTATGCCTTTTTCGACGTTGAAGCAACGTGGGGACCAGCGTACGTGTCTGCCTACCGTATCCTCGTATCCCCGGGTGGCGCTACAACGTTCCGTACATGTATGCTAGTAAGCGATTTAGCGATTTCCATACTAGACAGTCAGCTTATATCCTCTGAAGGGTTATACAAGATCCCTGCAAATCTCAGACACTTTTGAGAATAAGTGGCTAAAATCAAGAGCTGAATATCCAACGCTTATTTGATGATCGAGAGGGAGTATTACTCTATAATTTGGAACCAATTGTCTCCCAACTTTCTAATTTTCATCGTGTGAAATTCCTTGCTCTAATTGAACAAGTGGAATATCTCGGACATGTTGGAAATCTAAAATCAGCATCAAAATTGCTCCACCATTCCCACCGCACAAATTAGTCTCATCACCTTAGAGGAACCGTTGATGGGCTTAGGAAGATTCGAACGGGTTACATGAATGCTAAGAAGCTAAACTATACCCTTTCTCGGACTTAGAAAGTGCTTGCATTTCTACGTATTTAGATTGCAAAGTGTTTTGACAGAAGAAAAATCGACGCAACGCTCTAATTCTTGCTTTACTGGAATAAGAACGACTCTCTGAGGACGAAGAGACATTCTCCACTGAGATCATCATGACCTCTACATACAAGCAACAAACAGAACCATTCATAATGAAGCACACACATTAAACGTACAAAAGGTTAACAACACTATCTTAAGATCACAATCCTTCTAGCGCTTTCCCTCCTTATGTGAGTTATAAGCATCTTTCACTTGGAAGTACAACCAAGAAATGGGCCCCTTGATTTTCCTTCTTGGATTCTCCGCCTGCCGCCTTCCGTTCCTCAACTGATCCTCACTTGTATACGGATCAGAGGAATTGACTAGAACATGATCACGACTCATCTCAATGCCCTCAGGACCCTGGTCTTTCGGCAATTGACGTAGAGTGAAACCCGTGACCTCACATATAACAACGGCAATGAATTCCGTCAGAACCGCCATGCAGAGATAGAATGTGGCGTTTCCGAAGAAGGAGTTGAAACGGCGATCGTTGGCAAAGTCGACTAGGAGACTGTAGATGAATCGGATAGTGAGAAATGGGTATGATAACGCGACTGCAAGCAGGAGTCTTTTCTCCCCGCTGGGAACGTGGGAGAGCTTTGTGGAGAGAAAGAGGAACATGAGGAAGGTAATGACGAATATGCCTGTGAATATCCCGATCGCGATCTTGCTGTAAGAATTCAGGTGCGTGTAATTCGTCGCGCCGGCTTGGTTAGCAAGTTGAGTTCCGCCGTAGATACCAAGACAGAGACCCGCCAAACTGATGGTGCTGAGTATTTGAAATATTGAACGCTTGATGGGCATGCCAGCTGCTTGATTACTGTGATAATTTTTAACAGTCGATTTTCCCAACAAGGGAGGCACAACTTACACTCTCGCCAGCAGACCAAGGCAGATCAAAGTCAATGGTGAAATACCAATAGAGATACAGACTATGGCGCCGGTGATGACACTTTTGGAAGGGTGTTCAATACCAATAATATCAAGAATTGCTCCAATTAAACGCAGAAGTGAAAATGTTATTAGAAGAACCCATCCTGAGCTCTTGGCAAAACCATGCCGCAAAGCCAAGAAGATGCCACCGAGGAGAGCAGGGACGAAGAAAACAACCTGCACAATAGCGATTGCCTCGCGATATGAGACCGTCATTTTGTAGCAAAACAGTTCTCAGGGCGAGGTGGTGTTATTGGATTCAATGGCGTGCTCGTTTAAATAAAGTCAACACTGAAAATGTGGGCACGGAAATGCAGACAGTGGAAGAAAATGGGAGGAAAGGTGATGTTTAGAAGAGAATTCTGCTAGAAGATTTCACATTACTATTTCAATTGTGTGGTGATTGTTATAAGGGGGTGCATGTACAGTGCAAGAGAGGACAGAACGAGGCGTTCACATAATTCAGCCCCGCGGTGTTTTTGATGATGATCTTCTATTTCGATGTCGAGAAGCGCATCCAAGTTATTGGAAGAGCTTCGAGCATACTTAATAGAGGACCAAAAAATCACAGCTCTGGCATATCTGAAACTTAATGCAAGAGAAGGCGTCACTAGGTAGACTCGGACAGGAGTGGGTAGCATCGTGGTTACCGCATTCGGCCAAGCGCATCATCCCGACAGGGGGCAACCGTCGAAATATCCATGTACTTCGAGTTCCGATATGACTGGGGGCGGCCCGCTGATGTGAGATCCAAGCGATTATTTGCAGAAAGATCTGGCTGCGGACTGGCAAGCTGACGATGCAGCTGAGAACAATGCTGCAGGTCCCCCTTGGAGTCTAAATCACGCTGCAAGGATTGCCCAACCCTGGTGGAGCTAATTTGAGCTTCTTTGCGCGACGTCGACCCAGCTCGACTCATTAGATACAACCGAAATAAGTAGGGTAGGTTCGTTTCATGTCGTTTACGTACCCAATACAGCGAGTGCGAGATCCTCTGCCATATCCAAGAAAAACACCTGCTACAGCTGGGACAATACTGGAGGCAGCTAGGACTAGCTTAGGTAATGTGTGCAAAATGGTCAAAGGACTGAAATGTTGTGTAACTTATATTTACCTATAGTTGGCTTTGAAGCCGTATCCACAAAGTGGTTGTATTGGTGGTGAAAGATGATGGATAATTTTCATCAAGATAAAATCTACTCCTAGAGTTTGTTCATGACAGTTGGCAACAAGACGCCACAAGACGGGGCAAACAGTCTTATCCGATCACACAATTTCAAACCCGCGTGGCTACGGCGTGGTGATCCCATCACGATCGCAATTACATTCAACATGGAAACTCTTTTCCTCGCGTGGGATAAGAGAAGGAAGTGGGTGCAATCTAAAAGCGCTAATGCGAGGATATGCATAAAAGGATATCGGAAGGAGATCGAGACATCTGGCTTCTCTGACGGCTGACATATACAGAATTTAGCGTCAACCTTTTAAATAACCTTATTCCCTCTATCACCCCCTCACTAATCCCTTATTCGATACTCCATTAAGCGAACGTCGTGCATCCCGCATGGGGACTAATCACCATCCTCCGCCTACCCTTGCGCTTCCATCGGCCATGCAGACGCGGGCTGACGTTTGTTGCGACTAACAACTTTGATGCACATGACAGGATCTGATAGACAAAATCTAATAAATGGTGTACGTTGAGGTAAAGATTTGAATCCATATGCCTGAACTACCAGCATCATCCATACACGCAGGAGGATCTCAGCCTTGTCAACAACAGCCTAAATAGAGAAGATATCAGGGCTACCTTAACTACTGAAACTACCAATGCCCCCCAAACCTACCACTACGGCTCAACCCCTTCCATTCGTACTTGCCATAATACAACAACTACTGCGCGCAACTAATGTTAACCATCTGCCAGCGAGTCAAACACCTTCTACCTTGAGAAGAGTGGGTGGCGAAGTTAAGAAGCTCCGCTGCAGATGCGGCACAATACAACATAGTACACTAATCTTCTAAAAATTGCATCCCAGGATTCCACCGATCCTCAATCAATATGTTCCTCTACGATCCTGTTTGCTTCCTTACCCTCAACATTCTGTGCCTGTGCCTCACTTACGGTCTCCAGGATATTTTAGCTACTCTCCATCATGAAGAGGGTTGGAACATTGCTGTTTGTCCCCTTCGTTTAAAGAGGTTGGATCCGGTGTCGGGTTTGTCACCGGAGTGATTCAGTCCGAGAGGAAGCCATCTTGTGCACCTTCAACAGAACAGCAAGATGAGAGCCAGCAACTCAGCAGCACCAGCAGTGGTCCTCCCATGGTGGTGTCTCGCGTGACGGTCCTTGGATACCACAATCACAATCTAGCCCCAATATCCCAGGGCAGAACGGAGAACCTCACTTCTCAGACGATGATTCTGAGGTTGATAAAGAGAAGTAATGGGACTTGGACGTTGCACAGGAGAACGACTACTCCAACGCATAACAAGACCAGAGAGACTCTTCATAATTCCTAAGAACTCATGTGAGATCATCCTCCGCCTCCATACACACAAGTCAAAGCTTTGAGCGGTCTTCCATGTGTAATCTGTAATTCTTCCACGGCGCAGACCGAAAAACAACTCTCGTGCGTTTATCAGGGCTTATGCTCCAGCCTTGGCTGAATGTGGCGTCGACCAGAAGTCGTTTCTCGATTTACTCGAGACGTTCGCAGATTGAGCCCATTCAGGCGCCAGTGGCGTTTTCCACTTCTACGAAGTTCGCTTTAGATTTCATCAGTCCAAGTGTCCCAAATTGGAGGGGTTTTCCTCTGTCAAGAGAGTATATAAATCTGTCCGTCTCTTTTCTTGTCATCTTATTCTTTCTCATGAGAAGTGAAAAATCAGTTCTGTACATAGGTTCAAGCATTTTGATGATATAAATTGTTCGGTTCGACGCCACTCCTAAATTGCTGTATAGGCTGCCTCATCCTTCGCACAGGATCTCCTCGGTCGAGCTAAACGAGCTCAATGTTTCTTCAGCCCGCAACCAGTAGCGCTCACTTTTGTACTCCTCCAGAGAGTTGCTGTAGTCGGTCTATTCTCTGTATTGTTCGACTCCTGAATGCCAAGCTGCATTGTATCTAGATCCGACCTCTTCACTACAGAGGTCGGAGTTGACCGGCATTGGTTTCATCTATCACCGCAACTGTGCGACAAGTCAGGGAATATTGACGCCACTTATCGTTCTTCCACTGGGCCAATACAATGCCCTGTTGCTGAGCGCCTAAGGACAGTAGTTTCTTCAGCTTCTTTCAGTGTCCTCCATTCAATGCCATTTTCTTCTGCCATATACCTCCCAATGTTTTGTGAACAGGTACTTACCACCCCAGCCTTTTAAGTTCAGAGGTATCACCTCCTCATCACTCCTAGCATATTTAACTTGGTCCTCATCGAGATCACCTTGTTGCTCCAATCGTTGAATGTATTCCTCGACTCTTGGAACTGGAACATACCAATCTGGCATGTATTTGAGGGTGATATTTTGCTTCAACAAATGCATCTCCTTAAAGAAATCGGAGGACTTGAATTCATCGAAAGGACGACTTGGGACCGTGAGATTTCCGGGAAAGAGGTAACTCTTCACGGCTTCTGCACTCGGCCAGCCAGACTTCCGATAAAGGCCCCGGACCCAGCCTTCCCATTTAGGTGGACAGAGTTCGGGAGTGTATGTGCTTTCAGTGTATACACTTCCTGGTACGAAACCTTCGTCAAGTGCAGCCGTCTTCGTGATGAAATCTTCTAACCCAGATCGTATGAGTCTCGCATGTTGAATCTCAGATCCGTAAAATCCCGTCTTGATTTTGTATTCTCGAGGGATCGAGTGGAACGAGAATTGGTCAAAGAAGTAGTCGTGATTGCCATCACCCTGTGTTGTTATAACATGGAAACGATTGCTAGCTGTATCTAGCACAATAGCATCTCCCGTACTCCACATCCCACCTCGCACGATTGACAGCGGAACCGCAGACTTGGGGAACAATATGTCGTAATCCATCATTGCTTCTTCGAATGTATTATTCGTATATTTCGCATTATAGACGATCCAATGTCCCAGTGGGTCTCTCGACAAGTATAAATCCTCGTCGTTTCGATAATCCACAAAACGGCCGTCGCGGAATAAGACATCTCGACCGCCCATCCATCCGCCTGAGGCGCTTGATATATAAGGTAGCTGCTTTATGGTTTCGATCACCAGCTCATCAAGACCCATCTGCCGGGCCAGTGTAATATTGATAGCCTTGTCTCCAACGTGTGGTGCATAATCGATCGCGTCTGGTCCCAGGTATTTCATGTCGCGCAGCAGCTCGTACCACGTTGTTATCAATCCCACGGTTTCTGCGACATCATATGGAGGTGCAATTGGTAGTGGAGGCTCGTAGAAAAAGAGGCGATAGATGATCAGAGACTGGATGATAAGGATGCCTGCGATCAAGGAATGTAGGGTTCGTCGCGGGAGGCGTGTGACCCGCGAATGCCACGCTTTGTTGGCTGGCTGAAGAGGCGCATCTTGTTCCAATATCTTCGCAATAGATATCTTTGCCATAATCACCTCACCGAGAGAAGGGGATCAGGAAGGGAGAACATCGGCGGTATGATGGATGTTGAAGGAACATAATCTTAGCCCCACTAAAAATAGATAACCCAGGCTTCAGCATCGAAGTAACAATAACACAACGGCCGCTACAAGATTTATACATCAGCAACAGAAGATCCTCAACGGCCTGCATTTTCTTCACTAGAATAGCGAAGCCACCATCTGCAAACTGACCGGTGCTCTCCTCTCGCTATAAAATTCAGCAGGAATTGTTCGTAGCACAGCTCCGGCATTTCACCGTTTTAGCGAAAATTTTTCGGCCATTTCCATCCTCAAAGTCCTTCATTGTAAGATCGACAGGACTAACGCTCATTCTTTCTAGTTTAAGCTCTTCATATGAGTTCCTTTCTTCGTCTTGCTCTTAGTCCTTCTGTCCTTACTTTGCTAGGCCTTGGATGGACAAGAAATCTAGCGTGCGTCGACCTTAGTACAGACAGAAAAGTCCAATCCATCATTATTTACTCATATTTCTTATTACCCAAAGTTTGAACCACCACAATGGACGAGCTAGTTTCCATGACATCGAAACTCGCCATTTCCGGCCCTCAAACACCATTCAACCCTCATGAAATCTCCACCCTTCTCTCAAACTACTATCAGCTCATGTCCAGGATGCGCTACTTCTCCCTAGACTGTATTAAATACCTTCCTCACGACGCCTCCGTCGACGTCAACTTTGCAGAATCGCTAGGTCTGGAGCCTCAAGTCATCAAACTCCTTCAAGTACTACCTACTTTGAAGGACTACACAATGAAGACGAATTTATCCCCCATGGGAGCTTCGCCAACTTCAGAAGAAATAAAGTTCTCGAACAATCTCGAGATCCTGACTACGTAAGCCCGAAAGGAGATTACAAGAAGGAGAATGGCAGCTATGTCATGCCATGGGTCTTGGTGCTGAATGAATGTGGGAATCATGGGAGTATCATATATTATGATACACAAAACAGTGAGTGCTTCAATCTACAGTCTTCTCGCCCGAGCAGTCATTCTTGATATTGAGATAGGGCATTGGACGATATTAACAATGGCATAGGCCATATAACCATGCTCTGGCAAGATGGGGCGGGAGATCGAGTCCTTCAAGCTTCGTTCCACGTTCAGCAGGGCCGCTTCTACTCAGGCGCTAATCACCCTCGGCTCACCCTCAGCTTAACCAGCTCACCTGAGCTGTCTAAGCAACCTGAGCAGTCCCTAAGCAGCCCAAACCATGAGATAAGGGTTGAAGGTGTTTATATAAAGTGGGCTGTGTCTCAGATCTGGTCGGTATTAGCGGAGCTGAGGATCTTGAAAATTGAAAACCACTTCTCAGCCGCAATCCATAAGCGGAATGAAACGTGATGGTGGGTTGCACAACTCGAAGGGAAGGCACCACACCCATATTTGAATATGTGTTGAGTGTTGAGTCGGCGCGTAATCAGCATTTCACATCTGCGTTCCAAGCACCGGCACAGAAAGCCATAAAAATGTGATGTGCTAGCGCACTTGCCACTTTCTATTTTCCACTTTTATTTGGCACGCTCTAGCCTACCCTATTAAAAATCATTATTCTCCATAACCATAGTAGCTTTTACTTCTTAATTAAGTCCGGAGCATAAGGGTTATACATAAGAATATAAGTATAGTAATAAAGGTAAAGGGAGGAGAGCCGAATATCGAAAGTTAAAATTTAAAGCCGAAAATTGAAAGTCGAAAGTCGAAAGTCGTAAATCGTGACTCGTAAGCTATACGCTATAGATATAGATGTTAAGCCCTATAATTTTAGGAACAGCAACGTTGGAAGTGCGGAATCACAGCTCCAATTAGGTCTTATGAGTCTACTATTCAAGATTCGCGATCAGATCTGGCATTATTGCCTGGGTGGATTGACAATCGAGCTTAGTGTTTAACTAGAAAACGACTGGCGGGGTCGCTCAGCCCTCGAGGACTGCTCTCAGTTGTGTTATCTTGTCCTCAAATGTCAGAAGATCAGATCTAGAATTTAGAAGATACTAATAATCTAGGTACTACGAAATAATCGACATTCTCTATAAAGCAAACAGATTTGTCTTAAGTATGGGAAAGGAATACAGGTTATATCTCCATCTGATGTTACCATCAAGACGTATACAAAAGATCCGGGACATATCCTTTATCTGGTATCTTTGCGAACTTCCGGCCCATGGTAGTCCTAATCACCAATAATGGGCTACTGTTTTGCAGACAATGACTTTATTCAAGGGGCTACAGAAGTTCCTTATTTAATTTGATTAGAGGGTGCCAGGACCAGTCTGCATCTCATATTCCCATATATAGTCACTAATGCCAAATCCATTTATGTGCATCTCGATTCTCTTATTTTCATCCTGCCTTCGACTCTTGCTCCATCTCAGTGGCCCTTTGCATAATCCAGGCCCCTTTACCTAAACTCAGAATCTTCGAGTCAACCCCATCCACTCTCTCGTGGTCTTGAGCTCCAGATAAGCACAGACTGCCACCCTTCATCTCCGTAGTTGATGTTCTCTTCTTATGCTCAGACTTCGCATCCCATTCATGCTTTGCCTTCTTCAACAAGCGATACTTCCCACCGAAAGTATTTACTACCAATAGACTCCCTCCAATGGTAAGCGTGAGACTTAGCCATCCATCTATTGTTTTGGGTTCTCGGAAAGAAGACTCAAATTTGCGACTGGATTTGCAATGTGAACAAGTGCTATTCATGGCTTTATTGCATCTGGTTCGCGGTTTCGTCACCGTGGGTCTTAGGGCAGGAACTCTTGGTTTGTGCCAAAAGGTTGAAATTCGCTCTACCAGATATTTGGCGAGGGGTTGGGCGGTTCTCGAGGTTGAGGTCTTGACGGCTAAAGATTTTGCGAGTCTGGATAACATACTGAACTTTGCTTAAGAGCTGGTATTCTCGGGAGTTTGCTTTCCTGTGAAGTTGAAATTCGTAGGTGTTGTGTGCTGTGGACAGAATTAGGAATATACGGGACCTTAATAGTTCAATTTCCCGGGCGAGGCGTACCGTATCTAGATCTGAACTGGCGAGACATATGCGAACAGGCGAGCTGGTGCTTCGCTACCCGCTTCACCATACTTCAAATTCGGTGATTGCCGAGCCTAAATTTAGGTCACGCACTTACGAAAACCCTAGAAGGGAAAATTCTCAAGAAAAAGCCATGGTCGTGTTCGAGAATGTGCTATTGGTACGTGGGACTTGAAAATTCCGGTCATTCTATTTCTCTTTGAAAGGCCCCCCAGAGAGGGCAAACTATTCGCAACAACTTTTCTCTAACATTCATTCCTTATTTCCAACAACAATACCACACTTGCGCGACATGTCCCTCACTACCACTCGTCAGTGTTAATATTTTCAAAGCCTGCCAATACTTTGGTGCTTCAATTTCCATCAATTACATCATTCCCACGTCATTGTTTCGAGTCGAAGCCTTTGTAAGACGAGCTGCCGAGACGCGCGTATCGCTCCCGCCGCTCTCGCTTTCATGCCAAGCTTCACCCACCCCGAGCGCGGCTCCCGGTTCCACATATTGTGCCTGTTGCTCCCCAGCTTTGGGTTGTGCCTGCTCGATCGATTGTCCTCTTTCCTGGCGGCTCAGCCATCTCCCAATCGTGACACAATGAGCTTCGATGTTGGATGGTATGATTGTGGTGTCACACGCCACACCCTCTTCTACCACTCCTCCACTCCTCCACTCCTCCACCTCTAATACGCCTCGCTGCTTGAATGAATGGGGTTCTCTTGTATATTGCTTCAGCTTGTCCAGCCTATTAGCTCTTCAATCGATCCTTTCGTAAACGGCATTCGGCGCTCGAAACTTGGGACCGAAATTTTCATCTGGCCAAAACCGGCTGTGCCCGGTGCCAGTGTATCTTGTAGTCTTTGGCAAAGCAGCGAAAGGTCATGGTAGATGAATTTGAAATGGAGGAAGTCGCGTGTGGGAAATAGAAGCCTTTATCTTGCGAAAACCAGATGCCATTCTCGGTGCCACTGTGTTTTGTAGTGTTTGGGAAAACAGCCCAAAGTGTTGTGGTATATGAATCCGAAAGCCGAAAATGGAGGAATCCTTGTCAGGAAGTCGAGGCTCGGCGTTTCATGGTGTGTTCCAATATGATTGGAGAGAGACAGAGAGAGAGACGAATGGGATTGAATCTGCGAAATGATCACTTGGGTCAGCGTCTGCAAGAAGTCAGAGAAGTGTTCCGCTTACTCAGAGGTCTCCACAATATCTATCGAATTCGATTTGTTCTAACAATTCCTGCATCTTTGGAATTCAGGGTACAGAGGACCGTATCATCAACATTTCTGCGACTCTGTCAGTATCTGTAAGGAGCAGGGGAGGTTATTCGACTCACTCGTGGTCTTTCCGTAGCAGACGTGAAATTTGATTTGCCTCCTTTTAAGATATTCGGATCGAGTATTCCAAACACAGAGCACGAAGTCGGCCGGGAAGCCCTGAAATTTGATTTGCCCCCTTTTGGAAGGGTGCCGTCGGGCCACCCCACCGGGATTGTCGAAAGAATGTTCGTAAGGATACGCTGTGGCACTCGGGCCGGAAGAATAGAAAATTAACGCTATGCGCCTCTTTGGGACGGAGAGGGCGAGGAGGGAGGGTGGTCGGATTGCTGAGCGGAGTCTGGCCTGCTGACGAGCTCTTTGATGTGGTTGACGTAGATGGTGCTAATCATTGAATTAGCATAGATGATTCTTGAACGTCAAGACTCATGAGAGAGCTCAGAAGGGCGGAGCCATGCTTAAATATGATGAACGAATGTTGAATAATAACGAGTGTTTAATGGTGAAGAGAGGAGATTATGGGACGAGAGCTCTATTTTGATTTAGCTGAAGGTCTTTTGGAAGGAGCGTTCAAAACAGCTCCTATAGCGACTGCTGTGGTTTGTGCTGTTCTCGAGTGTCTCATTGATACGCCATGAACATAGGCCGTTCCTTCCTTCCTCCCCCAAAAAAGGCTCTTGGTGTATCAACATGAAAAACGGCCATACGAAAGGTCATCAACTCAGAAGCGGAAAAGTGCATAGCAGCTTGTATTTTAGAGCTCGAGCGACATCAGCAGCTCCGAACTACTTCCGCAGCTATCATCATGAAATCACCAATCAAGTCTACGAAGATGGAGCTCTGTATCACAACAATCCAGTATTCATCGCGGACTCAGAGAGGAGGTTGATCTGGCCAGGGCTAGCAGGTAGTCCACCTGATATCTTGATCTCGATAGGCACAGGCCATAACCATAAGATGATGGAAATGCCCACTAGCCCAAAAGCGGCTGTGAACCCCCAGAAACGTGGGTTCATATCGCATTTAAGAACGTTAAAAAGGATTGCCAGAGACCATGTCGCAGTCAGTCTAGACTCCGAGCGCACTTGGGCAAGTTGGCTGCAGACTCTTCTAAAACAATAAGAGCATGCAAACAGGTGTGTAAGACTGAATGTAAGCTGTAGCAAAGATCCTCCACGACTAGACGATGTTCGAAATGTGCCACAACTCCGAATCTACGTTCAAGAGCAATATGCGCTTAATTGATCGATCGAGGACATTGCTCGTCACTTGGTCGCAAGTTCATTCTATGTCGTTCCAGCGACTTTAGTCAATGGTAAGCGACAAGCCCCTTTGTGGTTCAGCGCAGGGTTAACGTCATTCGCAGCGCCTGAAGAGATCCGATGCCGCCTCGCTCCTAGAGAAATCCAGGCTCCAGCTCTTTGGCTGACCCGTTTTCAAACACCGAAGCATAAACCCTACTTTGTAGTTCGGAGACCACGCGATAATGCATCAAATAGAAATATACCTCTCACTGATGAACTACTCCAGTCGATGACCAGGTCCGAAGAGTTCTCTTTGCAGTTCAACGCCGATGTTGGTCCGCAGACAATACTGGAGATCTTGTTTTGCCTGGAAGATCGCGAGCCTAGGAAAGAGCACATGATTAGTGGCTTCCCAAGAACAATTAATTAATGAAAAGACTATTGGTAAGTCATCGAAAACCAGTTTACTAAGAAAATGCTTATCAAAACAACTCTCACAGGGAATAAGAAAAGATTTCAGACGAACCTGAACGGGCCTGAGAGCCTAATCTTGACTCGCTCCAAAACCCCTATTCTACCACTCGGGACGTACAGTCGGCCTTCCAAGCTTGAAGACTGGGATCCATCGCATTTGAAGGATCTTGAACTGCACAGAAAATGGCTTCGGAAAGGCCAGAGTCTCTTTTCTCCAAGTGATGTCGCTGTTGAACACAACCCAGCGATCCTCGATGCGCAAGGACGAGTAGTTTGTGAGATGGAAAACATGTCCATTTCGAAGGAAATTGGCATGACGTTTATTCGAGCAGAAGATTTTGAAACTAGCTCTTCTTCGAATCTGGACTCCACCGTACGGAGATTGCGCCATAGAGTGATGCGACTACGGGGCTCTATCTCCTGAAATATTGTTCACAGGGTGGTGGGACAACGTTGTCGCCACACGCTGAAAATAGTTCTATTAGCGAATGTATACCCTATATTTCCAGCGTCCACACGTTAATCACGTTAGATACGCTTTGACTGCTTCTTATAAGGGATAGTGTCGAAGGGCGAGGTTTCCAAGGTGTAAAGGGCCCGACTGTAGGTTATCTGTCTCCTAGGGCAGGCGTAATAAGGTAATAATCAATAATCGTCAGAATCACTCAGGGGCACTCTCAATTACGAGGAGGCACAATAATCAGAAATCAATCGTCTGTATTCATACTGTCAAAGCTGCCTGCATGCTTTCGAGAGAGGGGAAGACCCCTTTTATCTACAAACTACCCCTGTTTGACTAAGTCCAAGTCCCAGTCTAAACCGAATCCCTGGAAAGGGACAGTTCTTGCAAGAACGGTAAAATACTGTACAGAAGGTAAAATGAATTTTCACCCCACCACAATAGTGCTTGGAAGTGGCTGATATTTAGAGTATCGTTAAGCGGTAGAGGCGCTAGATACTCTGAAGTTATAGGGCATACACCCCTATAATCACCAAAGCCCAAGCTAGCATGTAGCGCATGCTACCTGAAAATATAGCGCATTACAGAGCCCTACAACGTCCTTACAACGCCTATTCATCAAATTTTAGTGGATTGGACGCTTAAATGCCCTGTAGTCGCCTCACTTTATGCTGCAATCTCCACATAGTGCGTATAGAAGCAAATGGCAGCACCCCTTATGCCACTTCACACTCCTGGAAATCACTTGAAGATGCATGATCTTTAGTCGTATTTGGATTCGAGCACGATATCTAGAATATTTCGAAAAGAACGGACAAGGGAATCGAGGGAGCTTTGACCAATGGGACATGACTTCACTTAGCCCTAACAACGCCTACTTAAGTCTTGAGAATACGGATGCACGCCTCCGACAGATTCAACCAGTAATTCAAAAAGATCAATCACAATAGATCTAGTCCTATCAACCAGACCGGCCGCTCGTCGACCTTGTAGCATCATTTGCTTTGTTTGTACACTAAGAACCCTAAATTCTCGATTTGTACTCGCAGAGCAACAAATCATCATTGTTCGACCTTCAAATCGCTCCTGAGCTTAGACTTTGAGTATTGTCCTCCGCCTTGATGCATTTCTTGCTCGCCGTTGTCGTATCAGGGTGGTTGGCAACATCCATTCACGCTGATGGAAGCACCTGTCGCAGCATTTATCTGACAGTAATGGACAATGAAGAAACCCAACCAGGGACATATGTTTTT
The DNA here is from genome assembly GCA_003988865.1 of Phialocephala sp. D728. Classification (NCBI taxonomy): domain Eukaryota; kingdom Fungi; phylum Ascomycota; class Leotiomycetes; order Helotiales; family Mollisiaceae; genus Phialocephala; species Phialocephala sp. D728. The sequence goes on along the minus strand of QYAJ01000273.1, from coordinate 62,097 downwards.
GCCTCGTAAGTTAACATCAGCACGTATCCTTCATTTGTTTACGCTTTCAATAGACAACATATACGATAGTGAAGCCTCCACATGCGACATTCTAACAATTACCACCGAAAACTGAAGTTGTATTTCTGTCCTTGAAGGTGCCAGCTCTGTCCTCGCTAATTCTACAGCAACTTCCCCCGCCGAAAACCGAAGTGGTAATCTTGTCGTTGGGAGCGCCATCACTCCCTATACCAAAGCTCCAAGCGATCACCCTTCATCAAAATGTATTACCATCTATCGGCAATAGTCCAAGTCCCCTTCCAATCCCGCATATAACGATAACAATACCCCAACATCAAAATACTGCAGTACCGTCGCCAATACTTGATATTTCAAGCCCTCGGCCCGCGCCTTCTCTGGGAAATGCACCGAGCCCGCCCCCCAACTCACCTGTAACGACAATAACACTTTCCTAACATAATAATACAGTTCCGTTTCCAACACTGGAAATTTCAAGCCCTCAGGCCTCACCTTCTGTCGGGAGTGGACCAAGTCCTCCCCCCAGCCCACCTATAACCACATTAGTGCCTCCATAGCAGAAAGCCATAGTTGCAACGCCAATGTTGGACATTTTGAGCCCGCAGGTGGCACAATCTCTTCCTCTTGACTTGGCGCCCACCAACCCAAATCTAATTATCCTTTCTTCTACTGGGCTTTCCTATGTCACGAACCTGAATAGAACAACCTACTCTGCTGTAGAGCCGACGCCAACTCCAGTTCTTTTGGTTGGTACATCATCTATCGATGCTCAACTCACATCCATATTAGCACCAAACCCCGTGCTCGCGTCTTCAGCGGCAGTAGTTCAGCTTACGACCACGATGATACAAGTCCCAGATCTTGCATCATCTACCGCCGTAATTCCGCCCATATCAGCATTAGCACAAGGTTCCGCTGTAGCCTCTTCCGTTGCAGCAATTCTCCCTACATGAACCCTTTTACAATTCCCTCTCGTATCTTTAACTGCAGCAATATCTCCCACATCGAGACTGGTACTGTAGAAGGTAGAAGCTGATGTACTACATAAGTGATATATGTGAGAGACTAGAGTAGCACTAGGTCTGGAACACTCAAAACAAAACAAACACCTCAGTAGTTAGGAACTGCATTTTGGTATTGTGAAGGATGATATTCTAAGTTGTACGAAAAGCTGATCTAATATACAAAAGTCTAAGTGCATCACGTGTATGCCTATAATGTGAGGGAGTATGTGAAGCCAAGCCTTGAACTACCACAGTACAAATTCCTCTTCTTGCATCCTCGACTGTTGTAATCCAGCCTTTATTGTCAAGCTCGGTCATCCTTGCACCGTCGAACATTCAATCTTCTACAGTCTACGTACCTCCTACCTCGACCACAATCGTTAACGCTAGCTGCGTACCCCAAGCAGACAATGGCAACCCCGGTATATTATTCGACGCGTTACCATTTTTTTATGATCGCATTTATTACGGTTGCGGAAATACAGAAATTTATTTAAATCCCGGCAACGTCATATTACCACCGATTATCAAAACCCATCCCTAAAATTGTTAGATATATATTACACAAGGTAGGTAAACTTTCGATAGCGGAAAGCGGTCAGAGATTTATTTCGAGACTATCCCGAATTGGGTTTAGTGCTTAGGTCATAGCACGGGTTATGCAGATGAGAGTTATGCCAAACTTCTAATCGTACCCTAAAATCAACCTCATTACCACTAATCGGATAGACCTCTTTCAGTACCTACAATATACTTTAGTTTACTTTATCCTTACTAAAGCCATTCCTCCAACTCTATGAACAGACTTGGCTCAGACGTTTCCAAGATCGCCCCTGACTTGCGAAATGTGAGCCGGGCGAAGAGTTGCACTCGCTGCCGTCAGGCCAAGCTCGCTTGCGACGCGCGAAGGCGTCTGCACGAGGCTTGCTCTCGGTGCAAATCGAAGAACTTCGATTGTCGATTCGATGCAAATTTTAAACGCGTAGCGACAAGAAAGTAAGCCAATGGATCTCTCCGCCAGTATTTGCAGTATTCTCACCCGGACAGACTCACGGAAGAAATCAGTCATGGGATGCACGCTCTACGCTCTACAGAACAAACCTGTCTTCCAGAACGGTTAACATCGAAACCAGCCCGAAATATTGATCTGAGCAGTGCAATACCCGCAACTAGAAACAAGTCGCCATCAATAGAGCCCGTTTCATTCGAGACTTCCCTCGAGGGGCACTCCCTGCTGTGGCCTAGTATCACTGACAGCGACAGGACCCGGTCCTATACCTTGGGCAAACTCAACCTGGAGGCACAGACTGTTGTCGGATTATTTCAACAGTGTGTTTTGTCACTATCACCATTGTAGAATTTTCGCTGACAGAGCTGTGTAGCTTCGGCGTGCACTATCACCCCTATTCGATATTTATCCAACCATGTCCTTCTCTATCGGATCTACTAACCAGGTCACCATTGCTTTTTTGGACCATCATCCTGGTAGCCAGTCAAGACCACGCTCAATTTGCGGCTGTTTACCAGAAAGTAACTGCAGAGCACGAGGCCCTCCTCTCGCCAATTCTTCAGAGAGCCATTCAACAAATTGAAACCATCCATTCATTACTTCTCCTCTGCATGTGGCCGATCCCCCAGTCTCGACATTTCTACAATCCGGCCTGGAACTATATAGGGCTAGCGATCAACGCCGCCATGCAACTTAATTGTCATAGTCCCTTAGGCCCTGCTAGCAAGACATATGGGTGGAAAGGCCTTGGACATATTGCTGTGAACGAGTTGAGTACTATAGACCAGTCTCGGACCTGGCTAGGCTGTTTCTGGGTGGGGAACGTGTTAGTGTTATGCTAGCGGAGCTGTAGATACACATTTGTTAATTGATGTGGTAGGATTGCCGCCTTTTACGGATTGCCCCCGCCGATGTCAACGCAGCAACAAATAAGGTCCGTCGATAAAGCCTTTGGTGCCATCTCCAACTCAATCCCGTTGTGGTGGGGTTTGTTATTTTCAATTCTCAAGATCACGAATTCGGTAATGGACACACTCGGCTGTATCGAAGATTCCGCTCTGCATTTTTCGCTCACACAGATGTTTGACGACCAGCTGAATGAGCTTAAGAGAGCGAATTCTGACATGTGGGTATCAAAAATTGAGATCGAATGGTGCAATGCCAAACTATATCTTTATGCTTTGACATTCACCATCCCAGCCAACGCAAACCCTTCTCATAATATACAGATACAGATTCATCGTCAAGCAATTTTGCATAAAGCCCTTGAAGCTGCCTCAAACCTCATCACCGAACTAAAAAAGCTTGGCCAGCTGTGTACATCGGATTTGTATCCTGGTGGCCTGCTCAATTTCGTCCCCAAGTCTTACTTTACGGCGCTGTTCAACGCAACGACTTTTCTCTTCAGATTCATGGCAACTTATATCTCGCGTACGTCCTATCAAGAAAGCCACGCTATGGGTCTGATTGTAGAAGCGCACAAGATATTCCAATCGTTTCCAGAGCAAAGAGAATTGACACGTGCCGCTATCCACATCGAAATGCTCATGGAGATCCTAAGAGATGGCGCCGGCGTCAACTTGAACGAGCTGGTCGTGAACAATAAGCTTGGAGCGTCGATTATGTTTGACGCCGTGTTTCGAGCATGCCATCAGAGGAATATAGACCCGAGGACAGGGAAGGCTTTGACTGTGCAAGAATGGAAGACGGTTAATGAGACGTTTGCTCAAAGGCTACCTGAGGCACCGGCGCAGAAGATGATGGATCGTAATGGGAATGTCAGTGGCATTGCTGGGTATGGAATTGATGGCTTTGACTTGATACCACAGTCGTTGACGGGCATCTCTGAGGTGCAGAACCCACCGTGGTGGGAAGCATGGGATAATCACATTGATCTTTTTCAGGTTGGTGTTGAGCAGTGGGGGGCTTTGGATATGGAACAGTCGACGGACGACTATGATAACCTAGGTGAGATTGAGCTGGGTGGGTTTATGTACACATAATTAGGGGAAGTAGACTTACCAGATTTGAGAAGGAGAAGGAAAAGATCGAGAGAAATTTGTTTGCTGGGTGGAATGGAAGACGGAAGACAGCAGGTACTTTTGATGGAGGAGATACTGAATTAGCTGACGAGATAGAGTCATAAAGGTAGATTGTTATGTTGATGTAGAGGATGTCGAGTTGGAGGTCAAGGATACAGCTATATTCAATGCCTTTTTTTATCCCCCCACCTATCTTTCACGAATATTTAACCAGCAAACATTCTGTTCAGCTGTCTACCTGCAAGTAAAAGTAAGCGCTTACATACTCAAACAAATCCCTTTCCAAAGATCAGCTTGAAGCTGAAGGCTGAGTTCCTTCCTTCCTGCTCCTAAATCCCATATCACACCTCCGGTTCAACGCAAACCACGAAAGCTAAGTTGCGTATCGAGATTATGAGGTCTCACTAGCAGAATGTTGGATGTCAAATTGTGGATAACCAGGCTGTAATTCGGGCACGCATGCGACAGTAACATACAGTAGTAATTACAGTGAAAATTCTGTAGGAAAAAGTGCCCCTGAGCTTGGTCACCTACCCCTGCGCTAGTCCCAATATCCCTGACACTGCGGCTTCCGAACTGCGGCTTTCGCAGTTTGTATATAAATTGCGGGGTTGTCACGTCACTTCCCCGTCGCCGATGACAGATTGTCATGGGTGTGCGTTTGCTTTGCCCCACTTAAGCAAGAAGGTATACGAGTAAATAACCCAGATTTCCTGTTCAGGGATTCAAGTGGTGTAAATACATACACAAATATCGGCCTCTTTTCCACCGACTAAGAACCCCGACCGGCCAGCTGTCACTCAACAGTTGCCTATTTCTATTTTCTCATCCTTGATCATATCATGATCTACAACTCCTGCGGTAGTCCCGGGAGGCAATGCTAATGGATCTGTAAAATGACAAATTTATCATTTGACTGCGGCTACCGGGCTGTGTGGGAGAAAACATATATATATAAAGACTGCGAGATGCTTTCTGGATATTTCTTCCTCTCATCTCACCTTATTTTCATCCCCTAAAAGCTTGTAACCATAGCTCCAAGGTCCCGCAATCATGAAGATGCAATTCGCAGGACCAAGTCTCCTCTCTCTCCTCCCAACCCTCCTCCTTCTTTCTAGCTCATCGCCCCTCTCCTTCGCCCAGGCCCAAAACTTAACCTGCAAAACGACGCCTAACGACTCCACCTGGCCCAGCCTTTCCCAATGGGCCTCTCTCAATCAATCCCTCTCAGGCCGCCTATTACACCCCCTCCCCCCCGCATCAGCCTGCCATCCATCCTTTCCCGACTTCAGCAACGACACCTGCGCCAAGATTACGGATCAGTGGCACAACTTCACCTTCCACCAGAACAACCCCGTCAGCGTGGCGTGGAACAACATGAACAATGATTCCTGTCTCCCGAACGCATCGGCGCCGTGCAGCGAGCTGGGATATCCCGTATATGTGGTTAATGCGTCGTCGGCAGATGATATCAAGCTCGCGGTGGATTTTGCGAGGGAGAATAATGTAAGGTTGAATGTTAAGGCGTCGGGACATGACTACTTGAGACGGTAAGTTGGGTGGTTCCGAGTTCAGAATTTGAGAAGTGAGTAACAATATGACTGATTTGAGGAACATCTAGATCCACAGCGCCGTATTCCCTCTCAATCTGGACGCGATACATGGTCGGCTACGAATTCCATGACACGTTCCAGCCGCAGGGTTGCAATACCACGATCAACACCACGGCGGTGACTGGCGAGGCTGGTTCGTATGTCAAAGATATATATTACAACCTGGATCTGCACAACCAGACGTGCGTCGATGGGCTGGGGGCAGAAGTTGCCATGGGTGGATATCTGACCGGTGGCGGCCATAGTCCTATCTCGCATATCTACGGGCTAGGCGCTGATCAGGTTTATGAGGTTGAAATAGTGACACCGACAGGAGAAATAGTCACAGCAAACGAGTGTCAGAATACAGACCTATTTTGGGCTGTTCGAGGAGTAAGTACCAAGTCTCTATCGGCTTTTAGAAGTAATACTAACATCTTAGGGTGGCGGGGGCACATTTGGTGTCCTAACGAAAATCACCATTCGCACAATTCCAGCTACTCCAATCGCGGTATACGACTTCACTCTCGAAACAGCGCCAAATTCAACGACCTACTGGGAAATCCTGTCCTATTTCCTAGCTCAATATCCCAGCCTCTCCGCCGCTAACATCTCGTCGTACACGTATCTCTCCGCCAACACGACCTCCGGTGATGGAGAAGCCGTCGCATCATTCCAAGGCGTCTTCGTGTTGCCCGACGCATCTTCAGCGAGCTCGTTGATGGATATATGGGCGCCGTTCTGGACTCATGTTAATGAGACGTATCCTAACCAGACAACGACCAAAGTGGTATCGAATCTCTTCCCGAACCTTTACGCTCTGTATGAGGAGTATGCCGATACTAGCATGGCGGGAGTGGATAAGGTGGTTGGGTCATGGCTTCTGCCCCCGGAGACTCTGACAAATAATGAAGATTTCAGTGATGCGCTGATAACTTTTATGGGGGATGCAGGGGCGAGGTTGTATATGGTATCTGGAAAAGGTGTCTGGGATGTGGTGCCGAGAGGTGGCAGTGATGCCGTCAACCCTGCTTGGAGAAAGGCGTTGATTCATGCTGGTGAGTTGTTAAGCTTGGGTTACAACTGTCTGAAGAAGGTGTAAATATTCTGACTCTAACACACTTATACAGTGACTTCCCAAGACTGGACACCACTCAATGAGATCGAGCGAGCAGAAACAGAGTATAGCATCAACGAGGTCCAAACCGAGGCTTTACGGCAATTGCTTCCTGAATCGGGAGCTTATGTCAACGAGGTATGGTTTCCAAGCCCCACTCATTCTGTCCGTGGAGCAATTACTAACGATCTTAGGCATATATTAATGAACCCGATTTTCAGCGAGCGTTCTGGGGAACTAATTACAACAGGTTAACTCAGATCAAAAAGGCTGTTGATCCAAATGATGTGTTTTGGTGTCATGTTTGTGTGGGGAGTGAGGGATGGGAGGAGGTTGGAGATTATTTATGTCGGGTTTGATAAATTGTCACGAGCTGGTGCGCTCCTAGCGCACAGGCCCTACTGTGGTAGCTGGCTCTGCTCTACTCTCATATGTCCAGGACGCACGTGACGCACTTGGGCTATTGTATATTAAGGCAGCTTTCTTCCCAATTACCCCGATCATATAACGGGTGGACCGGATTATCTAATTTTCCTGAATAAACATGTGCAGAATTCCCAGTCATCAAGTCAGTCCAGCCATTATCATTATAAGGATCTTCGAAATCAGCAGGAGCACTCAATTTCTGTAACTCGGAGGCAGAGAAACCGTAGAAGCGGCGTTTTTGATAGTTATGGAAGCGGCGCTTTTGAAGATTGGCGCCTCTGGTGAATGGGGAAAGAGGTGTGAGGCCAGACTTATAAGTTCCAGCTAGAGGACTGTGCGAGAGATCAAGGTATGTAGCGGTAAGATGAGAATATTTCTTTGCAAAATCGGTGAGACGTGCGACTTTCGTGCGGCGTTGTGCTAGGATGAGTATTAGCTGATGGCGCCGTTCGAGGAGGGGAGGAAGTGAGTAACACTTTTAGGGAGCAGCTATGCTGTTTTGTCTGAATATACCCTAGACGTGGTCATCGTGATGACCCAGGCGACCTGCAAGATGAATGAATACGGGGGTCGGTCTGCAAGTAAGAATCTGCTGTGGTGGACCGATGTTTACTGAACAATAGTTTTGATGATTTCGAACAAAGTCCAGTTTTGAGATAAAGCATATTGAGAGTATTATCGCATCCGAAAGACAGGATGAAGAATGAGGACAATGAACGCACATTATGACACACAAAGAAGATAGTCGTCACTTGAGATAGTCATGATTGTGATGAAAACTAATGAAAAGAAACACGATTGTCAGCACGAGGCCGCGGCACATCCGTAAATACTTTTGTGACCCGGTAGCAAAGCAGCTACCATCTATAATACATCCCTCCGTGCCGAAGATGCTTCCATTTACTCCAATTTACCCACCACAATGTTGAGAATCTCCTCCAAGCTCTTTCCAGCATTTCTAGGATCTTTTGCCACGCTCTGCCAGACTTCACCATGCCTTGGTTCGCTTAATGTGCATTTTGCCACAACGTCTGCTCGTTTCTCCTGCGTTGTAAATTTAGCGCTGCTTTGCATGATGAATATCGAGTTACTTACTTCAGTTCCATGCTGCAACAAGAACTTGTAGTACCATGCCCACGTGTCGCCAAGATCACTGTCAAGTAAGATCGCCTTCTCGAACCAATTCTGGGCCTTTTCCAGTCGTCGCTCGCCCCAGAAGATGCGCGCAATCGTGACAAACAATATCGGATCGTTGTCGACTTTTTTGATAGCTTCCAGTGCTCTAGGCTTCCGTTGTGTTCGTGCCTCAAGGTTCCAAATTGATTCGGTGTACAGAAGTCCACTGTTCGGAACTTGTTGTAATGCCTGAGCCATGAGGTTCTTGGCTTGGCTGATATTATTTCCTCGCCGTTCCAACCTCACGGATTCTGTCCAGAGTTCAGGTGATTTTGGGACAGCCAATCGAGCACGATCAAGAATACCACGTGATTTGACAGTGTTGCCGGCTTTCTCTTCGAGTCGGGAGTAGAGAAGCCAGAGCGGAACCGATTTGGGACATGCCTTGGTACCCGTCCCATAGGCTTCACGAGCTTGTGGCAACTTGCCTTCACCTTCGTAGATTTGACCCTTCATCATCCACAACTTAGCTGCACTAGGAAATAATTGCAAAGCTTGATTGACCAGGTCAAGGGCAGCATCGGGATTGCCAAGCTGTCGCTCAAATGCAACGCTCTTCATCCAAACACGATCTGTCGGCGCCTCTTGTCGTGCAGTTTTCAAAAGCTCTCGTGCTTGGTCTGGTTGTTGATTTTCTGCTTCCAGCTTCACAGCTGCGAGCCAAATGTCTTCGTTATTGGGATTTTGGTTGAAGGCACGACCCAGAACTCTCCTAGCATTATCGATTTCTCCAGCTTGCCATTTCTCCTTTGCCAGCATCATCCAGAGGATTTCACTCTGTGGACATGCTTCGACAGCCTTTTCAAGAAGTTGCCACAGCGCTTCCTTCGTTCCATGATTCTTCTCCAAGTCTGCAGCTGCCAGCCATAGCTTTCTGCTGTTGACGAAGACTCGCAGTGCATAAGCATAGATGGCGCGCGCAGTTTCGTATTTCCCACGACCAATACTGGCACGAGCATCTTCCATCCAGATGTCTTTGCGGTCGTCGTCTTCGTCAAGACCCCAGCCAAGAGTTTCGCGAATAATGTTGCCGCAAGTTAGCACGGCACCCTCGTCCTCGCACTTCTCCGCTTCGGTGATCCATTCTTCTCGTTTCAACATTGCAGATTCCTTTGCAAGGGCTTGTACAGCACGCTTCATGACATTAACCTTGGCTGCATTGCCCATTTGTTCTTGCAAGCGAGCGGCAGCAATCCAAATTTCGTGCGATGTAGGAATAGCTTTTCGGGCCTTATTGAGGACCTTTTGGGCATTTTCTGATGTTTCTAATCGCGCTAGGGCTAACCAGAGCTCGACAGAAAGAGGGATGATCTCGGTTGCTTTCGCTAGCAGAAGCTTAGCATCATCAGGATCCTCTTCCAGATTGACAGCCTCCTTCCAAAGCATTACCGACTGCGGAATGTGATCCAAAGCCTTTCGAATCACTCTCTTCTTCGCTCTTGGATCTGACTCTAGCTTCATGGCCTCGGTCCAGAGTCGTACGGATTGGTTATTGGCCTTGATGGCTTCGGCAGCGATTATCATGGCATTGCGATTCTCATTTAACCTGATATTCTCCAACCATGCATCCTCACTCTTTGGACAAAACTCACAACCCCTTGCGATAAGATTGCGAGCGGCGACAGTTTTGCCAGCCAGTTCCTCAAGTCTGGCAGCAGCAATCCAGCCTGGAGCATGTTTGGGATTTGTTTTAATGACCGACTCCAGCAAGACCCGAGCTCTGTTAATATCACCAACTTGTGCCTCTCCTTCGGGTATCTGTGACTTTGCAAGGCTGGTGAGATAACCTTTAGGGTCGATGTTCGTAGCGCTTCCAGCAACAGAATCGGTGCCCGTCGATGCCTGGTCAAGCCTAACCTTCAGAACTTTATCTCGAGCTGCTCCGATATCCGCGAAATTGGTCATTGTCCCATCTGCCTCATCTCCACCAGCTGGCGCATCGTCTGCAACAGTCGTACCAAGCTCTGTAGAGTCTCGTGCACCAGTGAGGACGCTGTCAGGTACGGCATAAAATCTTTGTCGCAAAGCTTGCTTGCTCCTTCGATTCTTGCCTGTCAAGTCTCCAACTTCCGGCAGATTCGCCCAGTCCTCGTCGCTAACGGTGCTCAATGCTCGTTTCAAGTCTGCAAATTGCTGCTGAATCTTGGGGTTATTTCGTTCATATTCCTCTCGTTCGGCTTGTTCTCGTGCTTCCCTGTAGGTAGAAACGTCGGTAATCTGCTCATCTATTTGCTTATATGATAAACAATCTGTCTCGAGGGTGGATGTAGGATATAAATGAAATGGGAGGACCAACCTTCTGGCTTTCCGCCGCCTGTCCATCTTCTCATCTACCTCTTGATAGATGCGATCTGCTTCGTCGTCATCTTTGTCATATGCGCCGCCTGCGAACAAGCCCACTTCGTTCTCAGGGTCTTGAAATCGCTCATCGTCATCGTCTTCCTCCTTCTTCTCGGGCGCGCCGTATGCTGTAGGTGCTGCAGCTCCGAGTTGTGCGGCACGCTTTGCGAGAGCTTCTTTGATCTGGTCTTCGCTGGGACCTTCTCGCGCAGGTCCAAGATCTGAACGAGTCGTGAAGCCGGTGGCACCACGTCCAAGACCGGCGACGTAGTTCTCTGGTGCTGGCTGATTCAAGAAATCCCGTCGCCCAGACATGGCTGCAGTGGACCTAGAAAGTCGTGGTGGAGAGGGTCTGGAGAAGGTGTTGCTAAGAAAAGGTTGACAAGGCTGAGGATCACGTGCTAACATCCCGAGCCCTTTCTACTTTCGTAAAATGTACGACGTGGAAGTTCTACTCCTTCGCGCTCTCTCCTTTGGTTCATACTCTACTATCGGACTAAGTACATACTATTGTACCTCATCCTGTCACACCCCACTCATTGAGAACTCACATTGAGACAGCTCCGTGGCTGCTAGGGTGGTGTACCAGTCCACTCGAACAGGGTCGCGAGCTCTCCTGCAGCCTACGAATCTTTGTGCCATATGCCTGAGGCATCATTCTAGAAATGCACTTTTGAAATCAGTTTTGGCTTTTCCTTGACAGGGGTCTCGAAATGCACTTCTAACACTTGTCGTAAGTGGCTCGCTTCCTTCCTCCCACATCAACATGACCTCAAAGGTCGCAGCCTCGCTATCAAGCATCTGCACATATAATCATCCGTTCTCCCTCCATCAGCTCAAATGGCATCTTTTGTATCCAGTCGTTCAGTTCAATCCAAGTATTCCTCCCAGCCTCAGTTCCAGAACACTTGATGTGACAGTCCCATTGCCAGCCTACCATGCAGCCTCGCCGCGAGACCTTGTCGATTCCTCAAAATCAGAAAGGGAAGACTCGAGTACGAAACGATGCGAAATGGGAGCCGCTCAGAGACGACATATTTCGAATCTATATGGCGGAAGATAACACGTTGTCCGTGACGATGTTAATGATTGAGCAATTGCACGGCTTCAAGCGATCGTGAGTTTATACTCATTATACTGGGGGGGAAAAAGAATGCGCTGCCCATGCTTACTTCATCTGTCAGCCCTCGCAAATGGAAAGAAGTGTTAAAAGAGTGGAATTTCGAGAAGAATCTGACCAAGAATGAGATGAAGATAGTCATTGCTAAGGCAGAGCGGCGGGCCACAGAAGAGGGCAAAGATACAGTCTTTTTCCATCATGGAAACGTGATTCCTCCTGCGAAAGTTTCCACATGGAAAAGAAGGATTACCAACCTTAGTTCTAGCCCTCTTAATCCCTATGCAAGTAAGTGCCCCTCTTCGATCACGGACTCCCACTTACTAGTATCACAGAAACTCCTGCAACTATTGCCTATTTCACTCCACATTGCTCAGGCCTCTCGACTATGTTGATGGGCTTAGAACAGCGCGTTCATTCCAACAACCAACCAATCGACAGTCTTACAGGCATTGATAAGTTAGAAATAGGTGCAAAAGTAACTGTAGGCGATTTCTTTGTCTTTGAAACCGTTACGGCCCACAGAGGCAAGTCACTCATAAGCACCTCCCTTTCTAGATGTACTGACAAATATGGAAAGAATCAAATTATTCAATGGATCGTGAGACTGTTCTTCAGTATCATGAGCTTGAAGTTTTCGAGGGCTGTAAATCCTGTCGCTTTTCTATTGATTTTATACGCCTATTATTTCAGAATGCTCTAGTTACCACAGCTCTTGATTCACTTTCCAACATCATGGTACTCAATTCGTTCGGAGAGACCAGCAATTCACTGATGCGGCGTCTTGTTGAGCTTCTCGGCCAAGTATTTGTAAGGAATAACGATTTTGAGAGAGCCACCCCCTTCGCAAGTATCATGAGCCTTGTGGTCAATTCTCTCTCTTACCACACTTGTCCTAGTCATTTTCTTGGATGGTGGCTCCACTGCGGAGGGTTTTACGAGGAGTCAATACGGTATCTGGAGCACGCCTCTGTGTACGATCTAGCCAACATCACACTGGACCAGGATTGTCCGAGTTATTTACCGAAGCCTGCTACAGACGCATTGCACCAAGCCTGCCAACATATTGGCCCAGAAAATGAGTGGCGCCAGATATGCGGCCGCGAACTCGCGCCTGGATATAACTTCTTGCGCCTGCCATATTCTGACAGCGTATGCGAGGCAGTCGGGTCCATTCACTTGAATCTCGGAGGACTTTCTTGGATCGAGTCTAGCCATGAGTCGAAATTCGATCGTGCCTTGGAATATATACACTGTCGAATTTCCTCCTTTTTCCAGCATATCTTCACTCCCAAGCGCCTTGCTGGAATATACGTCTCTCTCGCAGCCCGTGCCGGGAGGACATCGAATTTCCTGGAGTGCGCGTCAAACCTTCAGTCGGCTCTTCAAGTTCTTGAATCAGCAGACTCTATTGCCGTTTGCCAGGGGTGCCACGAGGGTCTTAATACGTTCATAACTCGTATGGAGACATTTATCAGAGAGGCAACTCTTGTGGACCAGGTTGTTCTAAGATCCTCTTTTGAGCAGGCTATACGTTTAATGGATCGTCGAATTAGCTCTAGCGTCAAATTACATATTGAGCTCTGCACAAACTCGGGGTTTGGTGGAGTTACTGGAATGGAGGATCACATTCAGAAAAAGGTGGACGAACTGTGTTTGGTTCATACTCATAGTCGCAACGGGAGTGGAACCTTCGGCTCGATAGCTTTCTAGCATTGTTGAGCGCTCTTGGACATAGTTATCGTGGCCAGGGCGTCGCTTCACAAGTTTCGTTGACGTGCGTCTGACGGCATGGAGAGCAACGGAGGTATGCTGCAGCAGCAAGTATAGTTAACTAGGCGCTTCTCTCATCTTTCGTATGATCCGATACACCGCTTTCAACTTTCGCCGGAGGGAGCTTTCTCTTCTCACGTATTGGGTAGCTAGGCGTTAGGAAACGTAATTCGTTGATTCATTTATTCCATGCATATGCATTTATGCCCAAGATCTTATCCTGTCCTGTCTCATCTGGAGTGAAAAGTAATGCAACGCGTCTATGCAATCATTCAACTAAAAAAAAAAGGGAATCAATCTCGCATCTCGTAATCATCATAACCATCATAATCATCATCGTAGAATCATTAAAAGGAAATTCCATATCCAACATCAACGAAAGAAGTCAGAAAATTCCACCCGAGCCCGTCCCGAAATCCCAATCAAACTATCCACCCATTCCATGCCAGTATTCAATTCCATATCATCCATCTCCCTAGCCGTTCTAGCCAAGCCGAGTAAAATCCAGGCAAAATCAGTATCGATCATCCTCCCTCCTTCGCCTCCTCCGATCCCTGTCCCTATCCCTGTCCCTATCTCGATCTCTACCACCATCACTCTCCAAAGACTCTCGGCTCCCACCCGCACCAGCACCAGCACCAGCACCCAAACCAGCACCCAAACCACCAGCCTCCTCAACAAAGCCCCTCAACAAATCTTTCCATGTCTTGCGGCCCTCAAAAACCTCACCGAAACCCTTTGCTAGCTTTTCTACCATTTCTTGTCCTTGTCCACCACCTTCTTCCCTATCTCTACTTCTGGCCCTATCCCTGTCTCTATGTCTATCAACCTGTCTATCATTATGACCAACAGATCTCGAACGGCCACCAGAGCCAGAGCCAGAGCCAGAGCCAAAAGTTCTCACGCCACCTCTCAAGCCACTCCTCGAATCACCATGCAACCAACCTACACCTCCCTTCCACCCACCACTTCCTTGACCACCGGAGCGAGGCACATACGCGTTCCCGTCCCTATCTAATGGCCTTCCTTCGGAATCAAACCTATCAGGCAGAACTTCCACCTCACCGGAATCTTCATCACTACTCAAACTCGGACTTCTGCTTGCATTTCTCTGGCTCCTACGGTGCTTGCTTGGCTGATTCGGGCGATTGGAGCTCGGGTCCGAGTTTCGTCTTCTACGGCGTCGACGATGGCGGGACAGATCTTGAGAATCATAAGTTGAGGTTGGTGAGGAATCACGGGGGTGGGTACGGCCTGCTCTTGCGCGGACAAGGGAGTTCTGCTCTGAGGGAGTAGGTTCTGGTTCACTTTCGGAGGATGAGGCTGACAGGTGGTTGTAAGAGGGATCATGTTGGTGGGTTGTCGTGGCGCCTTTGTGGATGCGTGCTAGTGAGCGAGAAGAGGTCGGGGAAAGAGGGCCAAAAGAGACGGATTTGTTTGGACGATCAGGAGAAGGTGAGCGGGAAGGGATGGGAGAAGGTGACGCTGTTGAGGGTGGCGTGTTAACTACACGGGCTAGAAGCACAGCGTGTTAGTTGATATTTGAGATAGGGAACGGGTGGATGAAAGAAGGGGACAGGAAGGAGGAAGGAATTGACACGAGCAAAGCAAAGCTAAGACGCACCCTCCTCAGCTCTTTCCAAGGGATCGCGACTACGTCTCTGCTGATGCTGTTCCCGCTCATGCTCGCGCTCCTCTTCAATAGGAACAGTAGGAGGCGGAGGAAAATACGGCGTAGGCTCAGGATTAGAAGGGAGGTAAGGAGCCTGACGAGATGTAGTCACATTACTCACATTGTCACTTGGGTGAGGCGGGTAACCGTATGGGTCATGACTAGGGGGTTGTTGAGCTGCATAATCTGCTGGGTTGTAAGGTGGGATATTTGTCTCGGCCAGATTTGGTGTGCTTTGGTTATTGTGATGAGTGAAACCTGCTGCTGGTTGAGTGGGTGGAGGTGGGAATTCGTTGTTTTGGGGATAGTATGAACCGCCTGACGCGTGGGGGGGTGATGGAGAATAACCATCATCGGGATAGTCTCGCGCATAGTAATTCTGGGGTGGGACTTCCTCTTCATATCCTGGTCTCATTTGTTAGTATTCCAAGAGAAATGAGATACATGACTTTGATAAACATGATGGAGAAGGAAAACATCATTTCGGAATCAAATTTGACAAGCGTTTTGCCAAAATGGTTCTGATAGATGATGCAGAGTGAGAACGAGATCTTGAGTGCTGGGGGTCCTCACGTCTTCGTTCCCTCTCGCGCTCTGCCTCCTTTCTTTCCTTCCTCTTCTTATACTGATTGATACCGATTGCCGCCGCAGCTGTACCGGCGGCAGCGCCCGCGATGTCCCGCACTCGGCTACGACTTCGTGATTGTTTTCGGTCGTCTGGACTTGAGGATGAGTTTCGTCGTCGACGGGATCGAGATCGACTGCCTCTGGTGGCACCGTATGCTGCACCGGCCGCGACGGCAGCAGGATCATAATCGTAGCCTTGCTGGTAGGCTGGAGTGTGGGTGTATACGGGGTCAGTACCGTATTGAACCATTCCTAATTCGGGGTCAACACCAGGATCAGAATATGCGCCAACAGATCTGGCTCTCGACCTGCTTCTCCTCCGCTCCCTTCTAATTTCTTCGTCTTCTTGTCTAGCATCCTCCTTTGCCTTTCTGTTCTCGTATAATCCTGCAACTGCGGCGCCTGCGAGACCTGCACCTGCGATTTCAGCACCAGTTCTGATCCTAGATTTAGATCTTGACCCCGATCGTTTGCGAGACTTGTTTCGGAAATGCTCTACCACACCGGCAACGGCTGCTGTTGCAGCTCCAGCCTTTGCGATTGTTGCAGCACGATGCTTGGGATCAGCGTGGACACTCCTGCTTCTCGTACGAGCTCGGCGATCGTCGTAATCATCATACTCATCGTCAGAATAGCGACGTCTTGACAAACTTCGAGTCCGACTGCGACCTCTGCCTATCTCCGCCTTGTCTGCTTTGCGGTTCGAGACATATTTTGCGGCGGCTGCAGCGGCAAGACCAGCAGCAGCTATACCAAGAGCAGTCTTGATCTTTCTATGGGAATGACGGCTGCCAGATCTTGATCTTGACCGACTTTCATCGTCTCGACTCTCGCGATACCGACTTCTAGCTCTTGTGATAACTTCAGCTCCGATGGCTCCGAGAGCTGCACCTCCAAGGACTTTTCTACCACGATGTTCTCCGCCAGTGCCTTGCTTTGATGCATGATTTGCAAGTAGAGCAGCCGCACCAGCACCGGCCAAAGCACCTTCTGCTATATGTCTCTTGTGATGCGGGCTGTGGCTGCGACTGCGATCTCGGTCTTTTCGGACGATCTTCTTTCTGACGACGTAGTCCTCATCACTGTATCCTTCATCGCTGACTGAATCTCGAGGTCGAACATCCCTGCGATCGTATCTTTCAAGAGCAAAGTCCTCATCGCTTCTCCTGCCGTCGCGGACTTCACGCACATCACGCCTGTAGTAGTATTCATCTTCCGTCCTTCTCGGCTCTTCTCGCCGCTCAGGTTCCTCCTGCCTGACTTCCTGCCTCACGATCTGGACGCTCTCTTCTCTCGCTGGGAGAATGATCGGAGCTGGTTGTGGCGCTTCCTGCACGATGATCTGCTGTGGCTCAGGTGCTCTCTGACGGATGATTATAGGCTGCGGTGCCGGCTCCGGACGATCATAATATTCTGTCTCTCGTTGATATCTCTCGAGTTCATATGGCTCTTCTCTGCGTTCTGTTGTTCTCTTCTCGACTCTGACGACATCTGTCTCGCGGACGTCCCGCTCCGACTCCCACGGCCTAGCCGGAGCCCGTTCCCACGGTCTCAACGGTTCTGGTTCGCGGGTATCCCGCTCGTAGACTACCGTTCTCGTGCGCTCACGTTCGCGTTCGCGTTCAGGTTCACGAATAGGTTCGCGCTCGACATATCGTTCTCGCTCAACAATCGAGGACCGTGGGCGGATATCGATAGCAGAGCGGGGCCGTTCGGGTTCCCAGCGCTCACTACGACGGTCGACCTCGATGCGCTCTCCTCGGGCAGTGACGTCGAGTCGTGAACCGCGGCGATCGACTTCGACTTCTTCGACTCGACTAGGTGTTACGCGGTAGCGCTGGACAGTGCGATAGGATCCATCATCTTTGTCTCTGCGACTGAAGGTAGAGCGTCCATCGTCATCGGAATCGTAGTCGTCGCGATAGGAACTGCGCACTACTCTCGTGACTTCTGGCATCTTGACGTTGTACTTTGTGTATTGTGCAGTGAAAGCAAGTTTGCCTAAAGGGGCGATTGTGCGAGTTTTGTTGTTGAGCTCGCGGGGATACGAGAGGGGTGGTGATCAGGTTTTGCGAGGTTGAGTGTGGGAGAGAGCAATGGTGGGGTCGAGGAATGATTTGTAGTGGGCGCGTCGTCAAATAGGTGCGAGCCTTGTCTACGGTTGCACCACGACGAATGAAAAGGCTCTTCGTTGCCCCTCAGACCGGCTTTGGCAGACCCACGTCGAACGGCGCAGGATGAGAGGCAAGCGCAGGGTGTTGGGATGGGTAAAGGCGGAAAAGGTGGTACGGTGGTGAGGTTTGTTGGTCGGTGTTCTTCTCCCAGCCTTATGCCCAGGTCATCATGAGACGAGCCAGTGACAGCCGTGGGCGCAGAGTCGACGGAGGGTGCAGACGTGCAGACGTGCAGGAAAGGGGAGGATGCTTGAGGATGTAGGCTGGTGACAAAGCACTAATTGGATGCTTTTCTAGACTGTTGCGATACTGCGAATGGGTGACGGTGATTGGGAAGGCGGAGTTCGGGGATGCAGGTGATGCTTGTGATACTGGGGCTGTTGCGTCAGACGGCAATACCTCGTGAACCACAAAACCACATACGCTTGCAGACTCGGTGGCAGCGGCACCGTTGGGCGCGCAAATTGTGATGGCGCTGAATCCCGCAGGTAGCTCTGCAAAGGATAGTCTTCGTAGTCTCGGGATTGCTGCCGGAGGTAATGGCGGCTACAGGACTTTGGCCGAAGGTCTTCGGCTTTGCAATTAGATTTTGTGATGAGTCTTCTTCTTTTGGCCTGTGATCATGCGAAATTTCCAAAGCAAGGTCCTGGGTCAAGTCTGTCTTCTCACGTTCCAAGATTTCTCAACACCTTCAACTTATCGTCCGGAAATTGTTTATGTACGGACACGCTGGCAACCACCCAACCAAGAATTCGGCGAGTAGCCACGAGTTGGACAGGCGACAAAAAATTGGTCTTATGGAGCGCACGATGGTGATTGCCCAGTCTGTCCACCTTAGGTGATGGTACTATACGTCTTGCTTCCCAACCTCCTCCATTCTGCTGTCACAGACCCGAGTTGAGGAGGACATCCCGGTCAAGGTAGCCAAGAATCGCCAGCCATGACGTAGGAAGTGCCTGGAGCCCCTGGTCCTGGGTTATTCATCTCACTCGAAAATTCGATGCCTCGAGAGCCGCGCTCGCATTCTCGAACCATCAAAGACCAGAGATATTGGGCTGCGCCACGCTGAAAAGCAGAGAATGACTCCCGACCCGGAACCTTGCCCGAAGCGTAGCCACCCAAACGGTGTGAGAAAAGGGTGTGAGGAAAGGGTGTGAAGAATGATGCCCAGGAATCATTTTACCTAAGAACTAATTACTGCACCAGATGCCTCATTGGCGGTGCATTTGCCCTCTCGGAAGCGGCCGACGGGAGCGAGGAGCGAGGAGGGAGCAGTCGGCGTCGGCTCCACACTGAAGGAAGCGAGAAGCGAGAAATGGCAACTTCAACTCAGCCTCCACAACTTCACCTCTTCGCATCCTCGCATCGCTGCTGCCTTCTCCCATACTTCTCTTGCCTCCGCACCATAGCCTCACCCCACACCTGCATGCGTCTCACGCTGCCTTCCGGCCTTCTGCTGTTGCGTTAGTCCAATCATCTCTCGAGCATGCACCACCAGTGTCGCACGCTCCAGTCCCAGGCTGTGAAAATGGCGTGCATTGAATCAGAAGCTAAACTCCACCCATGGGTATCTGTCTGCCTAATACAACGCCTTACCATGCAATGTAATACTGTGCGACCTCAGTCAACAACAGCCTCAACCGTCGGGAACAACAACACCGTTTTTGTAAGGAAAAATAAGGAACCGGCAAGCATCCAGAACAAAACACAGCGAGGCTGCCCAATGAGACCCATTAGTCCACCACACTGATCATCGCCCCTTCCCGCTGCACCATTCCAGAACACGCCTCTGCATACAGACCATCTACTCGGTAATATGCTTCGTCGAATCAACGTCAACAACGAGAACATTGCAAATCTCAGGCGGCCACCAGATATCGAAACATCTTAGCCCTCGTGCCCGAAAGATAGCTATGCTCAAAGCGTCAACCACATCGAGAAGAGAACGGGTTAACGACGACCGTTCTTGGCGCGCTGAGCAGCAATCTTCTTAGACTTATTGCTCTGCTTCTTCGGCTCCTTGGGTACGTCGGATATGACCTCTTGAGGTAGGTAGCCTTGATTGGCGGCACGGAATTGAGCGTGTTCCTCTCGAAGATGAGCCTCTGCGCGGATGGTAGCGGCACGCATATCTTCCCCCTTCGATCTGCACTCAACCAATCGAGCACCCCAGCGCATCAGCTCAGCATCCGCTTTAAGCGGGCCAGGCTTCTTGTAGGAGTCTTGCACCAAGCCACGCTTTTCAATGTACATGCAGACTTCTTGATAGGCCATCTGATGGAAATCGGCGGCTAAGGCTGCGCTGCCAGCACAAAGTGCGATGAGAGTACGAGCCCAAGCCATTGACTTCACACCTCCGACCATCTTGACATGGTTAATGTCTTCTTGAGAGACCTCGTCCATGACGATTTTGCCCTTGAACATGATCCAATTCATGTCATCAAGCTTCTGATGGAGTTGGTAACTGGTGGCCTGTTAGTGTGGTAAGACTTGCAGGAGATGGGTGGGATACTCACGTTTCACGATCAACCTTGCCTTCGCCGTCTTTGATTGGCGGGTCGCAGGGACGAGCATCATAGATCATGTACTCCCGGCCTTTGTAGATGACCTTATTGTCTCTCAATTCAATCTTCTCGTCCTGTAACTGATCGTTCCACTGCATCAAGGTCTTCTTGGCTTCCTCGGGAAGGGGAACGGTAGCAGGATCATCAGAGATAGGAGCAGGCTTGAACCCCGTAATGGCATCATCCTCAACGGCTACTTGGTCTTCTGCCTCGCCAGACTTGCCTTTACTCTCTTTGTCCTTGATTTCGACCTTGGTATCTGGGCGCGTTGATAGACCAGCTTGGCTATCATCGTTGTCGATGTTTGTCTGCGCGAGACTCTGAGCGATAGCCTCCTGCAGTTCTGGATCCTCTTCCAAGTCATCTTCAGCATCCTCCACGGTGGCACTGCGATACATGGACTTCGGAACCTCGTCGACATCTTGATCATTGGTGGCTCTGCCCTTACCCTTGATATCAACCTTTCCCTGCGGAGGAGAAGACGATCCGGCCTCAGCAATCTCAACAGCCTTGCCTTTGCCTTTGTCAATCTTGATCCGCGGAAGAGATAGTTGTTCAAGCTCGTCAATCGTAGCAGACTTGCTGGTATTCTTTCTATTAGCTGAAGGTTGCACAACTCCAACGGCTGCGGGAAGATTTTGGCTAACAACGGCCTTGCCGAAGCCTTGCAAACCAGACAAGATATCATGATTAGCAATGGACTTTGGAATCTGGAAGTCAACAGCGGTCTTGGTTTGAATGGCCTTCTTGATAGCATGATTGAGCATTTCCTGAGTACTGACATCAACAGCCGGTACCGGGTCAGCCAGGGGCGCATTGATATTGGAGGGGGCCGTGGCTGATTCCATAGACTCTTTGAGTCCAGGTTCGCACTCATCCTCATCCGTGCCTCCCTGAACTATCTTGTTATCCAGGTCATTTGGAATAGAGACGTCTCCCTTAACAGCCTCGGGCTTGGCACGTTCGTAGAAGTATTTCTTGCCCAATGCCTGAGCGTCGATCGGGTCGCCAAGTACCATCAATGGAATACGTGGGAGGAATGTGCTGTCATAGTCGAAACCGGAAGCAGAGGAAAATGCCACGGCTACAGCGTTGCCAGGGAGGGACTTGAGCATTTCCTTTTCATCCTTCAACTGCTCCTCTAATGTCTCGGCTCGCTCCTGGTCGTCGATTGGGTGTTTGACATCTGTCGTTGGAATTGGCGGGAGAGGCTTTGACGCCGGGGTTGGTGGAAGAGGCTTCGACTCGAGATCGGTGACATTCGAGACTGAAGCAGAACCGCAAGCTGAGGGCTCTTCAAGGTTGCTGAGCATTTCATCCAATCGCTTTTCCTCTTCTCTCAAGTGCTTCTGTCGGTCCAGCGATTGCTTCAATCTCTCCTTCAATATCTTCTTGCCTTCCTCACCAAGCTTGCTCAATTCCTTTGCCTCGTTTCGCAATGCCATCTGCTCCTCGTACTCTTCCCGAGTGAGAAAGTAGAAATGCGAGAGCTTGAATTTCGCACCCCATGTCTGAGTCGCTGGTCCCATCAATATCTTGTTCTCAACTTGGTGAATGAGCAAGGCTTTCTTCAAGTTATCATCTCTAGCCTTTCCCTTCGAAATGTTGCGGACAGAAAGTTTAGTCATAGCAACGACACTGTCGGTCTCCTCTGCTTCCGGCGCGATATTGACGAAGTTATATGCGAGGACCTTTGTAAAACCGAGCTCGGTGCAAATATCTGCAATAATATCTTGAAGCAACTCCTTCGCAATCGTCTGAGGATCATGAGTTTCGACTGAGTCCTTGGAAAAGCGATCACTAGCTTCAAGATATGCTTCTTCCATAAGCTTTGCTGAGAGACGGTCCTTGATGTAGGCATTCGTCTCGGGAAGATCTACTCGCTCAGTCAAGAGAACTGCATACGTACCAATCTCAAACAGAGTAGTGGATTCTCCTTTGACCTGAGACTCGATTGAGGTATAGGAAGCATCATCATTTCGAGGCAATTCGTTAACAACTCGTTGACGGAATGCAGTAGTTCCTGGCCGTGGACCCTCAAGTGCGCACTTGACCTTCTTAGTGAGCTGCTTGGCGAGTCCGCGAGTGGCGTTGTAGTATCTCAATGTCTCATCAGTCATGTATCGCTCAGGTCTCCGGCCATCGAAATGCGAGGAGATGTCATTCGTCAAGTGCAGCTCGAAATCCCATTCTATTTCTGCTTCACCATTTGCATCGGCGGCTTCGCGTATCGCCGTATCATAGTCCGCCAGCAGTTTGTCGATCTCCTCACGATGTAACTTGGTGCGTGCCTGGATCATGCTCTGGAGCTGGTCGTAGACATCGGTGGCTTCTCCTGGTGCGGGGATGTAGGGCTGCTGGGCCAAGAAACTCAATCTTGCCTCGAGCAATATGGACATAGCAAGAGCCACTCTCAAGCCCATCAAGGCGGTGTCAGAAAGTCTATCCTTGCCGCCAAACTTTCCAATGATCTTGCCACAAGCCGTCTTGAAAACCTCGTAAGGCATGTAACCTGCAAGCTCGTCCTTGTTGGCATCAAAGACGCTGAGATCTCTACTCCTCATCGACGCGAGCATCCGCTGCATCTTGGTGCAAAGGGCTAAGACGTGGATCTTCATGGTGAGCTCTCCACCATCAGCACCAGAGATCATCTCCTGATCCTCATCTTGAATATTCGTCAGCTCGTTAATGTACTGATCATTACTGAACCACATCAACATATCGCCAAGACTCATATTCTTTAACTCCTCAAGAAGATCGTCCTCGTACTCATGCTCAGTCTCGTCATTAAGCAGATCGTCTACTTGCTTAGTCCTCAACTTGGCGTTCTTGATTCGAAGTTCCTCATTGTCCTTTGTGAGCTTCTTGGCGAGTTCGCGAAGCTTGATGATGGTGAATTCGTTGTGCCAGTCCTCGACTTTGTCCTTAGAGTAGCGGTCAGGGTTGATGCGGACGCGGTGGTACTCGTTCAAAATCTTGGTATGAACGTCCTTGACGTGTCCGCGGATGTTGTCTTCGTTGATCTCGTTCTGTGTGAGAAAAGCTTGGACTTCTTCGACGGTCTTTGGCTTGCGAGTGCGAGTGCTTGGACCGGTTTCGGATGAGGGTTGTTGACCAAAAAGTTGGTGGACAGTAAATTGTTGGATAGAAGGTTGTCGGACAGAAGGTTGCTGAACAGTAGGAGTAGAAGTAGCAGGCTTGACTGCCTTCTGCTTCTGTATTTCGATAGCATTCTGCTCAATGTGCTTTCTTGCGAGGTCCGCAGCGGCAATTTGCTCAGGACTGATGCCCGTCTCCTGAAGCTCAACCAAGGTGTTGCCATCCGCCAAAGGAGTGATCGACAATTTCGAGATCTCAGGTCCGCTTCCACCAGCAATAGGAAGTCTTGGTCGCGTAAAAACACGTCGATAGGCACATCCAACACCACCTGAGGGACGACCAAAGGCTCCATGAGCCGAGTGTTGATCTTCCCATTCCTGCATGCACATCTCGACTTCCATGTCACTAAGACTCTTGTCCTTCTTGATCTCGACCCAGTGCTTGGCTCGCTCCTCTCGGTACTTCTTCTCGCCATTGTGTAGAGCTCGAGCATAGTCCTTGCCCTCCTGCTTGCCAGCCTTAGTCTTGGAGCTCATACCAAACATCTTCTTCCACGCGTCCTTGTCCGGACTTAGAAGCATCTTGTCCTCGTCCTCGAGGCTGCGAATGACCTCGTCACGTGTGGCAGGCATCCTGGAACCACAATCTTCGCCGATGTAGGTGAGGGACTCCATCAGCTGGAAGTGGGCGACGCGCTCGTAAGGCACGGACACCCGACCGGTGTTGTGGAGCCGGAGCTCCCGAGAGTCGATCTCCGCCTTGATGGAGAAGATGGCGGGCACGAGCTTGCTGGCGCTGGCAAGCAGGTGCTGGGTCGCGAAAGCGACGCTGACCGAGTACTGGTCAGCGGCACACTTGGCCATCAGGAGGGAAAGGAGTTTTATGTCGGCCGTCGCCCTGTTTTGACTTTGTCAGTACTTGTACTTTTTTAATTGTTGATCCAGGCGCTGAGCTTTGAGGAGCTCAAGATGAAGCTCCAAACTCCGTGCTTTTGCCCGTAGATTCAAACTTAGTTGATCTCGGACCCGATCTTGATCAAGTGATTCAGGTGGAAGTCTGGTCAGAGAAAGAAAGGGGAGAAAAGGGAAAGGTAAATACGTACGACGGGCCCGACAAACTCCCCACCGGGGCGAACCGGTGGTCGCACAACAGGTTGCTGCACTGGGCAGCTCCCGGACAAGGCTTTTGAAAGACCTTGTTGCCGTGCTTCTTGTTGAGACGTTTGTATTCGTCTCGCAGCGATCTTGTGCCCGAAGGCTCGTTCTAAACCGTAATTGTAAGTACACGTCTTGGAGACTCTCGAATGGAGATTGTCCGGACCAGCTCTCCAGAGACAGGACTGTCTTGAAGAAGAGGGAGTAGGACTGCAGGTGGAAGGAGGATGAGGGGAGGAGGGGAGCGGAGACAACTTACGGTGGTGGTCTCGAGGCGCGCGAGCGCCGCGCCAATCTCCTTGCTGTCCATCTCTGGGGTAATGGTTAGCTCGGGTTCTGAAACCGCTCCAATCCCTCCTTGAAGAGGTCCATATTGTTGCGGTGGAGGAGGAGGGGTTGCGCGCGATCGTTCTCAGAAGAGGGGAGCGGGGACGTGAGATCTTCGAAAACCCGAAGATTTTCGATCCCACGATTTCCCGCGTGCTCTGGAACAATGCCGCGATGGTGTACAGGGCGCAAGTTTAAGGAAAGGCGCGACTTACCGTATGCTGGTGCAGGTTGAGACGGATAAGGAGGAGGAGGTTGATCGAGGGCCGCTGTTTTGTGCCAGTTAGTACGGGTTCGTTAAGCGAGTTTGTTTGTTGATGGGGTGCGAGTATGACGAGTGAATGAGATGATATGATAAGAGACGAGGCTAGATAGGGGCTTGATGTTTAGACGAGAGACGGACACGGAGATGAAGACAAAGACTGGCTATTGTAGATGAAGAGATGGAAGAGATGGAAGAGATGAATTTCGGTAAGTGGCAAGGGGGTAATATACTTGAGTTCGTAATGGATTGTACGGAAAGGAGATAGAGAGGTTTCTTGGCTTTGAAGAGCAGGATGTTGGGATCGGAGATACTGGTTGAGAGGTTTGAAAGCATCGAAGTAGGTTCCTGAGATTTGAAAAGAGGATTGTCCGTATCATGAAGCAAAGTATTCGAGTCCTTTTGACAGGAAGTTTGTTGGTCCTTGAGTACGGCAAGAAAAGGCCTTGATGTCGAGGACAGTGTCCGAAGACGGCAATGAGACCTGGACAGAGAACCATGTTTGGAAATAGCACGAGATATGTTGGAAGAGTATGAAGAGAAAGATATCCGTCCGTGAAAATAGTTTTGAGCAGTATTCAAGAAGAAGAGTGTTCGTTCTAGCGAAGGCCACAAGTGTGACTTGATGCTTTTGATATCTTGAAACGTTTCTGCAATATGCAAGTGCAATCGATCTCACCAAGTAGCAGAGGCTTTTGAAAGAGCAAGGGTGACGTTCGTTTCTGTTAGAAAGAGAGAAGCTCTATTATGGCATGAAGTTCTCTACTTAAGTTTGAAGGAGAATCTTGGAAGAATGCATTTAGTTCTCGAGTGCTCCACGTTAGAGGCTCGAGTAGCTCGAGTGAGTTTTTGATTGTTGCTGACAGAAAGACTGCATATCAGGGTAATGAGAAGACAAGGTTGAGGTTCTGCTGGCGATACCCGCTGCGCCATAATGGTAGTAGTACATGATTCGACCCTTAAGCGCTCTACGTTGGACGTTCAAGGATGATCCTATATGCTGGAGGAGAGCTGTGGACTCTAGACCTCAAGGTAGCCAAAGTACGGTACCAAGTATTGTTCATGTTCAAAGAGATGCAGGCTTTTTCTGAAGGAGGCAAGTGCGCACTGCGCAGTTGCTTAACTTCAGACCAGGGAGACCTGAATTATTTTCAAGAGCGCTCCACTTTGGAGCCTCACGTGGATCCGTGCCTGGTGTAGTATAAAGGAGTACCCCGCCAGCTAACAGACTCTTTTATCTTTCTTAGCAGTGATGCGCGTTATATGCTCCACGGATAATGAGGCCCTGTTGACTCTTGGTCCGCTTTGTGAACCCTTGGTCATGGAATGCGTTGCTCCAGCTTAGAGTTGGTATCTGCAAAAGCTCATTTGTATATGTGATGAGATGTAGGCTTCAGACGACAGAAATGAAAGTTGACAGTGAGCAACAAGTGTTTGTCATCTCGGCCTCAACGCTTGGCTAGATCACTGAACTAGTTTTCGTCGGAAATATTCTCCACTCTCAAGTATGCAAATGTAGTTGATAGTAAAAAACAAGTCTACAGTGGAGTACTTCCAGCTTGAATCCTCCACATATCTGTATAGTTTGACTGTATGAAATAGTTATGGAGTGGCATAGTGGGTTAGGTGGGTAGGTATCGAGATGTTGGTAGGTAAAAATTGGTACGTACGCAAGGTCCCCACCTCTTCGACCCTCATCAGGTCCTCCCCCTCCTGTTGAGTTACGTTAGCTTGAAGATCTTGAGATATAAATAGACGAAGTTGTGGTCATGGGAGAGCTCATCAAGGCAACTTTGGCAAAGTAAGGCAAGTACCACCAAACTCAACAAGGAGCACGCTTTGCCTGTATTATGGCCATCGTAGGATTGAAAACCATACTCTCTTGGAGTATTAAAATAGTAATCGTTCTGGGTATGTGTATATGTGTATATGAAGGAGATCGAAGTGTACATACCCCAACCGTCCGTTGCCGCATAACGGCGAAGACACGTTGCTCCGTGCGCAACTCCTCCATGTGAGGAGTATAGCGCTTTCCTAATACCAAGACGTTAGCTGCTTCTCGTTCTCATGCCTTCTTTGTGTCCTCGAGGCTGGATCGAAGGTTGCTGAACGGTGCTGAGATCGAGGACTGCGCAACGCGCGAGCGCGCTCTTTCAACTCCATGAGTAGGCATCCTCTTCCAAAAGGGATGCCCTCGTTTGTTTGATCTGAAAAGGGATAATGAAAGGGAACGCGGCTTACTGTCAGTGTGGCGCAGTGTCGGCATCTTGATGATTGACAGCTGAAGAAAGAGAAAGAGAAAATTCAGGATCAAAGCAAAGGTAGAGAAGCTCAGCGAAGGGCTTGTGGGTCGGTCTATTCCCATTCTGGGCGTTTAGGAGAGCCAATCGTGCGGAGCGATCGTCGAGGAGAGTCGTAGAGACCGAAGCGGCAGTTCTGTTTCTCACAAGTCTACGACCGTCGTTACAGGCATAAAACTCACAGGATAGTGAAAGATAATCTTTGTGGTAGTAATTTAAAAGATAGATGCGAAGGGGACATAGACATTATAAGGTATCCTGAAGCGAAATTACCGAGTTAGGAATAGGGGGGGAGGATGCGGATTTGGAAGTTCCAAATTCACGTAGGTCTCCACATGTTTAATTACAAAAGTAGTCATAAACATGAAGGTCTATAGAAAATCATAGTATTATCTGCTGGAGCAGTGCATAGAGCTATTAGAAAGATACGGTATGCAGGAAGATGAAGAGTCTTAACATAAAGTCGCGCAGTTCAAGAAGAATAGAAGAATATTGCTGTCTCCACATTCAAAAAAGTCGGAAACACAATCACATTCACTGTCTGAGGCCTACCGGATCGCAGAAGCTTCATTTTAGGAAAGTCTTTAATAAAGGATCACGTAAGCGATAGGATGTAATAAGAAAGTTTGATGTGAAATCCCTAATTTAAGCATTAGCAACATAATTCAAGCAGGGAGTTCCAAGATCCACGCGATTCCAGAATATTACCATCACAGATTCGCCATCGCAGCAAATGATCTCATAATTTATTAAATATGGTTTTGGGATTAAGATGCAAGAGGAATAACACGATGCATTCTAGAACTATTATAATATAATTACCTAAAGAGGAAATGTCGTGAGGGCTAAACCAAGCAGATCTAATCTTACATATGTAGATGCAGAATTACAGTTATACGTACAGGACTTTGCAGATAAAGGGAGGTATTTCATTTACTCAAAATTTAAAAGAAGTTTAATTAGTATTTTGTATTGATTTAGTCACCAAATGCTCTATTGACTAAGAAAATACCGATTTTCACTAAATAATACATAATTTGGCTAATGAGTTAGGTTTGATCAATACGTCAAGGATTTAACTAAATTGGTGTCCAAGGTCTAAAGGCTGTTTGAGGTAGGGGTCTTTCAAGCCTGCTTAGCTTCATCGTCCCCCTCCCTCCCCCTTTATTCAGGCTCAACGATTATACATTTTAACAGATTCGAGTTAAATACTTAATATAAATTTAAATTCGGAATTTAGATAATAGTTTTCGAGTTTTAGTTTTATTAAAACTTTATAAACTCCTAACTTTCGCGACTTTCATAAAAAAAAACTCAATTTTATTTGCAAGTTTGAAGATGCATTTTGTAAAATCCTTAACTCATTCACCAAACGTTCGAATTTGGTCCATGCAGCGCTAAATTCCGCTAATGAATCATATGGCGAGTAATTCGGTACGGTTCTGAACCTTCTCAATTAATAAATGGTAATGGCTCACACAAGAATACCGCTATCGAGATACTTGGCAAGGTTGTTAAAGAAATCTTGAAGTGTTTGATGATCGTACAGCACATTCGGTGACCCATATTGGCACCTTCGGATGGCCAGTAACAATGTCAGCATACGAGACAATAAAGAGGACTTGATCTGAACTTACGCCGAAGGTATATTTCCAATGTACATCATGAAACCCTTGAAGTCGCCGTACCAATGCAACGGTATAAAGTCAGGCTTACAATCCGCACAAATCCCATAAATATTTGCGAGCTAACTCAAGCCTCGCTATGTGACAGCTAGAGCTCCATCTTTAACCCCAATTTCTACAACAGTATAATCTTTCTTTTCCATGTCGCTGCCGCTTAGAGCGCGGCACGGGTGGGTATGGGCACCTATTTGGCAAAACAAACTACCTATGGGTGGGTAGGGTAATAGGCACAGTTTTGAGAGGTCTACCCACTATAGCTATGGGTACTAACAGCATACCCGGCACGTATATTTCCGTCACGTATATATTCAATTTAGCTAGATAATTGCCTAATTAGAACTACACGTAATAATATTTGCCTTTTTTAGCCCTACTAAAGCTAGTCTAGTGTGGTAGGGTGAGAATTCATTTTACTTCTGTACAGTATTTTACAGTTCTTACGAGAACTGTCCCTTTTCAGGGATTTGGCTTGGGCCGAGACTTGGACTTAGTCAAGCAGGGGTAGTTTGTAGATAAAAGGGGTCTTCCCCTCTCTCTGAAGCAGAATAGAGGCAGCTTTTGGCAGTATGAATACAGACGATTGATTCCTGATTATTGTGCCTCCTCGTTATTGAGAGAGCCCCTGACTGACACATACTGAGAGTTACGGAGCGGTATTCGTTTCCTGCCCTAGGAGACAGATGACCTACAGTTGGGCCCTTTACACTTTGGAGACCTCGCCCTTCGACACTAGCTAATAAAAAAAGCTTATTTCACGTGATAGGGTAACCCGTGAGTATTCTACACGTTTTCAAAACTGCCCTCTCCACTTAACGGGTAATAAAATATCGATTACTATCCACATGGGCACCTACCCATGTGGATACCCTTGGTCAGCCGCAACCCGTGCCGCGCTCTATATATTACTTAGTACGATAAGACCAGAGAAGGTAGATGCTCAAATGAGAGATCGTTTTGTCATTGCGACATAATTTACATGCAATATGTGCCAGTAATTCGATGCATGAAAGCTGCTGTCATGTAAGAGCCCAATGCCTGCGCTGCCTGTGTGGATTATAAGGCATGTGAATAGTTTTTGTGGGTATAATAATACTAAGTAATAGATTATAGAATGATATAAAGAATCAAATAAAGTTGAAGAGTGAACTATATGCACCTTGTGCTTCATCCAAATACAGTGTAGTTGGGCACTTCAACTTTTGTTACCGGGTGTGACGAATATCGGTCACCAAGGCATACAAAGGGTTAGAATTGCCAGATTAGGACTAGCGCCTTCTATGCTTCCCTTTGAGGCTCTTGCGCCTGTATATTAGACAGGCTCTCCCCACACCCTCTTCTAGAGGTTGTCTTAGTTATTCTTGAATACAACTGTATAATTTGCTCTGCTCGTTCCTCACACCGGGATGAAGATATTCACGGAACTCCCTCTCTGAGATATAGACCTTTTGCTTTGACAACTTAATAGAATAGTTTTTTTTTGGTATATAAAGCCTCGTAATGAGGAATCTTGCGAAGGTATACAGGTGCTCAAAGTGGGAAAGATCATGTGATAAGTCTGCTTCATGTCAAGGTTACTTTTTAACATATGGAACCAATGGCTAGAAACTGAACAATTATGATCCTTTCTTTTTGAGACCTTGAGCCTTATATCATCTGCGAGAACATATTAGATAACAAACATTTCCTTTCACCCTCACGCATAATGGCTCTTATTCAATAGACATTGGCTAAAGGAAAGTTTGTGTTTATGATTTCCGTAAGTTTGCTCTTCAAGTTGGAACTCAGAATGTGATCAAACTTAAACTCTAAGTTATATCTGAACTCACAAATCAGATGTCTGATATTGACATGTATCAGTTTGCTGCAGCAAGCTGAGCATTGAAAACTATTGAAATGCCCCTACCCTCCTCCCTTTCCTTTTTGGAAATGATAATATAGCCCCTATAATGCTCAAGTGAGGAGTATCACAGAGTTAGAATAATTGTTCAAGACCTTGGGACTTGAGAATACAAAGTAATACAAATATAATCTAATACTATGCAGTGTTTACTTGAAAAACCTGGAGACTAAACGGACAACTGAACGCGAAGCAATGCACTGCCTAAGAACTAATGACGACATATCCGCAAACCACAAAGCCTTGCCGGACTCTCGTTCTTCCGGAGCAAGAGTTCACTCTCTAGCTCTATGAACCGAAAGGCTTGTAAAGCTAATAACTTGCCAACGGATTCAACCTCCCACAACACGAACAAAACAGATATCAAAATCTAATCGCACTTACCTTCCAATACACGGTACACTCAGGAAATAACTCTAAAAGTGCTAGACCATAAAAGTCCAATTGACCAGCATTATGGCGCCTCTTTCAAAACCACTCGCCTTTTTAACGTTGGTTCTCGCTTTTGTTACAGGCAGCCCCATTGGCGTAGAAACCAAGGGACAGGCTATCGAGCAGAGATGGGGTCACCTTCCAACCCTCATGGTCCACTTTCCTACTGGCAACTCAATCAACGATAGGGAAAATGAGCAGAAGATCGATGGAGAACGTCAACCCTATACCACAGATGGCTTCACCACTCCTACGGTGTCTGCACAATTGAGCTCCGTTACCCGCGGTATTGTCATCATTACCAAGACAGAAAATCATCACAGCCTCCCCGGCCATCGGACTGAGCATGGTAGACCTTCAAGCTTCGCAACCTTGACTGTTTCGGCAAAATCTGGTCCTATCACTGGCGGCGTTGTCGTCACTACCGATGCTCCAAGTCTCCCTGGACATTGGTCGCACCCGCAAAATACCAAGTCTTCCGAAAACACCGAGCCTCTACCAACCACCCATATCCTCGTCACTAGACCAGGTCTAGGCAATCACCATCACATCTCAAGCCTACTAGCTGAACGAACTATCAAGCACATCCCTACTCCTCCTGCTGGAGTCAATGTCCGAGACACTGAAGGAGACCGAACCATTAAGCATATTCCCACGCTACCAGCAGGAGCTAATGCTCGTGATGTGGCTATCAATCCTCCTGTTCTTAGTAAGGCAACCACCAAGACAGCAGGTTGTGTCACCACCTTCGTCGCCCTGCAGTGTCCTTCCGACATGGGTCCTACAAAAACCGTTTATACTTCGACGGCAACAGAGACAATTATGCTTGACTGTCATAGTTGTCATTTAGTGGCGACTACGATCTCCTTTGGCGTCGGCCCTGAACACTCTTTCCGCAGTACAATTACAAGCAGCAGCATCATCACTCAGGTGACGCCTGCTTGCAGTCTTTCAAGTGCTAAGACAACACTAACACACTAGATGACCCTCACTGTCTTGGACATTCACTGATGGATGTACTGAATACAGAATCTCTGTCTTGCAATCTCCTTTTTTGCATAGATAGACAGCGCTGCTTTCAGATAGACTTGAGATGCAAGACATTTCTTTCGCAGGCGTCAGCAAAGGTATTGCACTAAATTTACATATGGTTTCTTGGGACATCGACAGAACATAAATTGCGCGAAAATGCAATTAGGATGGGCAGAGGTGGTACGTTGTTCTTTCACCAAAATAAAATGCAATGCTCTTTACAATTCCTTCCATTGACGTGGTAGCCTTGTTATGCTAGTCTTTGAGCTTGCCGGACTTTTGAGCAGTTCAAGTCTGGTTTTATCCTTGATTCTTAGACCCCTTAGTGTAGAACCAGAATATGTATCCCACCAGCAACTCACTAGAGCAAATACTCCTTCTAGTGCTAGTTTTATGACCCCAAACTCCATGCAATGCAGTATACTCAGCTAAACACTGACTCCGAAGCCCAGCCATTCAATATGGTCAAGCAAACCAATTCTTTTCCAAGTATCCATCCGCTTAAAGTAAATCAAAATCATCCAACTTCTCTCTGTACTTGAGGATATTCCTCTTGATCTTGCTCCCATCTACCCAAGTTACAAAGTCTTCCATACTTCTCGTCACCAAGAACGCCGTATCGGTGACCGTTTCGGTACCAACCCTCACATGCCCTTGCTCAATCATTTTCGTGGCAGCTTGTACCGTCTCCGCCATGCGTAATCTCGTCATGACGACTGGTAATCTTCGTCTACAGAACGCAGAAACGGAAACGTGGCGCTCAACCTCGGAGAGTTTCGCGGACGATGCGGTGGAGGGGAGGAGACCCATATCGTTGAGTTTGGAGAGGAGAAGAGTTTCATGCTTGTGTCTGAAGGCGGAATCGGGTGGAAGAGCAGCGAGGCGGTGAGCGAGTTGTTTGAGGCTCTATAAACATGATAAGCATGATTAAAACTAGTGATTTGAATGTCAATGAAGAGAAAAAATCATACTCCCGCTATTCGATTGTACTTCTGATAATCTGCCGGCTTCTGGATATTGTACCTCCGTATCACAGCCGCGTCTCGATGACCATTGTCGCCTTTGTACGTCGTGAAGTCGACTTTCTTGAGAAGCTTCTGCTCATGATGCTTCAATTTCCGGACCATTATGACTGAATTGCTGCCGGTTCTAAGCTGCGGAAATTTTGGGTGCAAGTAAAAATAATTTTGGACGTTTGCGCCGGAACCGGAGAAATGTTCCAGCGACGCTAAAGATTGCAGGCTTTAAGAAACATTGGACGACTGTTTTTGAAGTCCCCGAGAACATCGGAATTATGATGGCACCTCCACGATTTCAATGCCTTAATGCTGTCAGGCAGATTAGCAGAGAAGCTCCAAGCTTGCGAGCTGCATATTCAACCTCTCAAGTCCTGAAAGCTGGTCCGTTGAACGCCTTGCACCTCCGCCAACAATCGTTAACAACTAGCAGATGAATCACCTCGCCCGTCAGCAACCAGTGACCTTCTCAGCGCTGGCGATGGTAATCGATCTTCTTCAGGTTACCGCTACCCAGCTTCGAAGACAAACTTTTCAAATCCGATCCAACAACCAGCAGCTGAGTCGCGAGTTCCTCTGTCTAGCGTTCAACGCCTCCTTGAATCTGCTCGGCGGAGATCTGCTGCTCAGGCAGATGGGACACGCTCGTCGACTACCGCAGATTTCAATCGATACAACAATGGTGCTGCGTTGAGCAAGCAGATTACGAGGCGGTTTAAGGCTGGAGATGTGTATGCCCCCCATGATTTGAGTGAGGTGGAGATGGCAAAGTGGAAGAAAAGGGCCAAGCCACAGCATGATGTTTTTGACGTGTTGGATTTTAAGCCTTTAGATAATTATCGGGTACGTTAATTCCGTTTTAATTTAGAATGAAGGGTCAGAAAAAGTGAAGGCTAACTTGGTTTTGACGTAGAATTTCTCGATCATGTCAGAATACATGACGCCAATGGGTCGAATAAAGCACTCCAAGGAGACTGGATTAAGGCCTGTGAATCAAAGAAGGATTTCCAAAGCTATTCGAAGGACTATTGGAATGGGATTAATGCCGAGTGTGCACAGGCATCCGGAGATCCTGTACAGGTCACCCATGACAAGGTCACAGATGAATACTCCTACTAGATCAGATGTCGCTCCGATTTCTAGGTCTTCATAATTCGAAGCTGGATGACAAGACTTAGATATGTAAATTATGTGTATCAGAAAAATTGTCCACCTGTCGGCATTAACGTGTCGAGACTTTGGAAATGTTCCTATTGACAGTCCATTGCATGAAGCACCACATTGTGATCCGCCTTCCCCTTGTTTGACTATAAAAGTAGACGGTCATCTCTCCAACCATAGAAGTATGTCATTGCGGGGTACGGCTGAAGTTGAGCAATCGGACAAACGACAGCTCCATGTACTTTACATAATCTACATATCAAGCAGCATATACTACATTCTCAAGCTTTGAATTCTCTCTTCATATTGAACAACATATGCCCTTCCTCATGCTCTGTTCGACCCAGTTTCTCAAGCTCTGTCCAAGCGTCCGGATAGTTATCTTTGGCCCACTCCTCCACAAGGTCTTTACGGTTCTGACCCGGGAGTGAATTGTAAAATGTTCCCAACCTATGTAAGTTAGTAACTTTTTCACCAACGTAGCTTCCAATTGAGAACGGATGAACTAGTCGGGAAGTAGGCAGGGAGATTAAACTCACGTCAAAACATCTACGGTCAACCCCAATTCCTTGGGAACTTGCTCACACACTGCTTTAGCCTCATCCAGTTTCCCCTGCCCAGCCAACGCCCCGACATAAGCCGAAAACACCTTTCCAGTGACCTCAATCTCCATTCTCCTCATCTTGCTCCAGATCTCTCTAGCTCTCACATCCCCAAACGGCTTACGTCCACAAGCCCAAAATACAATCTCTAAACTCCGATAACTTGGCCCTTCTCTCGAATTCGTAATGTCGTCCCAGAAATCTAGTGCTCTGTCTCCATCGTCACATGCAGTGTATGCTAGCATGAGACTGTTATAAAGGACAGTGTTGGGTTCAATGTTTGAGTCCAATTTCAGCATATTGTGCACCATATCCAATGCCTCTCGGTCAGCGCAAGAAGCGATGCCTATGAAACATTGGACGTAAGTATCCAAGACAGGTCGGCGGTCCGGCATGGTGTGGGCACGCATATGCCCGAATACGTAGGAAGCCATGTCGCAGCGACCTCTAGAGAAGAACTCATTCATGAGACGGGTGCGTTGCGGGACAGAAGTCTCGTCGAAGAGTGGATGGAGAAGGGTATACGCCGTCCAGGAACGGATGGTGCTCGTCTCGGGTGAGAGACAGAAATTCATGAATACTTCTCGGATGAGGGTGCGCTCTTCGTAAGTATAGTGATAAGATTCTGACTGGAGGAGGTCGATGAGCTCGTTTGTTTCGTCGCGTGCAAGGTACAAATTTGTCAGAGCACAGACAGTGTCTGCTTCGAGTCGTTTTTGCCGGTCCGAGAGGTCGGATGTTATGGATACGATGCGGTCATAGTCTAGAGTTCTGGTGGAGCAGAGTGCGCGGATATACTTGTTGATGGCGGGGAGATCCTCGTTGTCGATGACTTCCTCTCCTTGCAGTTGCTCATACGCCGCTTGAGCACCCCGCAGATCATTCGCATCAGCTCTATAGCTCATCTGCAAACAATAAGTTTTGGCATTGGGACGAATACCGAATTTAAGTCCAAGAGTTATGTAGCGCTCCGCAAGATACGGATCATTGAAGGACATGGCAAGTTCAACTAGTCCGTTGATGGTCTCGGCATCGGGCCTGATACCTCCATCCTCTGAATTTCGTCGAGCCATAACTTCCATCATTCTCTCCACATCTTCAACACCTTTGCCCAGAACACCCGCTGCCCATTGGAGTACGACGTCCC
Source organism: Phialocephala sp. D728 (assembly GCA_003988865.1). Taxonomy (NCBI): domain Eukaryota; kingdom Fungi; phylum Ascomycota; class Leotiomycetes; order Helotiales; family Mollisiaceae; genus Phialocephala; species Phialocephala sp. D728. The sequence goes on along the minus strand of QYAJ01000273.1, from coordinate 25,332 downwards.
ATATCTCTTTTGGTGGTTCATTGGCGAGAAGGTCTCGGAAAATAGTCTTGCACCAGTCCAGTTCATCATTTCGAACGCAGAATTTCAGAAGTGTCTTCAGCATTGGTGCCTTTGGAGAAGGGAAGACCATCCCCGGCTTCGATTTTTCGTACCATTCTTTGGTAGCTTCGATATCATCCTTTGAAGCATAGAACGTGACCATAATGTCTTGGAATGTGGAGTTGTATACCCATCCTGCCTCTTCAACCATTTCGTACGTCCTCAATAGCTCTGCTTCATTGTCCTCCTTAGCGAATCCGGATAGTATGTGATACCATATCCTTCGTTGCCGCGATTCCTTGCCAGTTTTCTTCAAACTAGCATCTCCTCGACGCAGCACCTGCTCGGACATCACCAGCTCTCTGGCCTCGGATGTATCTCCCGTTTGAGTCAGAACTTCAACAAATAAGAGTAGGTCCTTGCTTGGCTCCAAACTCGAATTCTCGGAACGAGTCCTCTCGTCTCGCAAGCAGTCTGCATACAACAGTCTTACTAGCTCTCTGTGCGCTTTCTTATTATCCTCTGGCATAATTGGAAGTACACTGAGTGCTTTCCTCAAGTGTCCAAGTTGGAGCTTCGCGTCTCCATCCTGCACCGTACTCTGCAGATACTTATAAGTCTTGAGAGCATGGCCTGCCTGCACATTATTCACAGCTTCCTTGTTCTGCGATTTGTATTCGAAGAACGATATCCATGCCTTCACCAAATCCGCCCTAGGAGGTAACTGGGCCTTGATCCTCTGCCTCACACTCAACTGCACCATTGCGCTCAAACCCGGGTCAAGCTGGGCCTGTTTGTGCTCTCTCGCTGGTTTTTGAGAGAAGCCGAAGAGTGTTCTCCGCGTTGGAGCTCTGAGGACGGAAATGATAGCATGTCGCTGGCAGAGTCTGCGATGGAGGGAGGATTGGGCAGGGCAACGAAACACGAGGCCTTCGTTCGAGAGGAGGCGTCGAAAAACATTTCGAGTCAGTTGGGAGCGCATGGCCAGAATAAAGGAGAATTATGTACAGGAGCTGCGTTACAAATATTAGTAAAGCACAAGAGCAGTTCAATAGATAGGACAGCATACGAAATCATATTGTGGATGGCAATTAATTGAGCTTGGAGCTGTTGGCCCTTTTCAAAACATAGCATCCTCAAGAAGCTCCACCATAGCTAGCGGAGAATTAAACGCTAACCGATTGAGGTAGATCAAGTCACGTGGTAGATATATACGCCTGAGCATGCATGCAGCTAGGAAACACACAGATGGTCTTCAGGAGAAAGCTTAAATTCAAGATGCCAACTATATAAGCAGATTCATGTGGAGTTGTTTGCTCCGTTCCACATGAGTAGATCCGTCCACCATCGTGCCTCGATGCTACGATATGCCCAACCGCAGAACGCCCCGCATGATTCCATTCCTCCGTACCCCAGTCCCCATCGTGAAGCCACTGAAAATATCAAAGAAGTTCTCCTTCCTCATCATCGCCACCCAATCCTGATTCCTCGTCCCAATCGAGATCGCCAGCAGCGGCTTCAGCCGCCCTCTGGACCTCAGCCAAACCGCTAAGCTCTGTAATATAATCTCTCTCAGTCAAAGCTCGCTTGATAAAGTCCCACCCAGACCGATTGTACTCATCCACGATTTTGGGAGAACATGCAGAGCAGCAATCGTACGATTGACCACTGATCAGAATGTTCTGAAACGTTGCCCCAAAGCCACGAATTTGGTGAGGGATCAAGCCTAGCGGATGATTTGGAGGATCGCGCTCATACTCAACTCGACCTAATGAACTCTGACTTGTAGACACCTTTGGAGCAGGGGCTCGAGCTCCATCCGGATGTTGTTGAATTGATGCAAGGAGCTCAACCAATTGCGCAGATGCCATTGGGGCAACTCCTGGACGAGTCACCGTACACTGCTGGTCGAGCGTTTGGTCTTTGATGGACTACAAATTCGTCAGTGCATTCAAGACTTCATAGCTCAGAGACCTACATCAGAAGGTGCCACAACATCGTTGCAAAAGTAACAGCCCAGAGCTGCAGGGCCTCCGTCGGCAGCGAACACACCATGCCTCATCACCACCCATGTATCGAAACCCAAAGCAGCATTCAAAACAATCTTGCCCTTTGCCTTACCCATCACCGTAGGCAGCCATCGACTTTCACGTGTATCCATGAGAAGGAATATAGCGTCGTGATCATCCATCAATTTCTCCAAGGTTTCGTAATCAAGTCTCGTGCTTTGTTCGTCGGTGATAGGGTGCCCGAGCATTGGAACAGACATGACAAAGCCAGTACTATCCACACCGGGGTATACTTCCTGCAGTGCTTCAGCGGCCCTGTAGGCCTTCTTCTGTCCCCCATCAATGCAATCCTTAAAGTCGAATAGTGGTTGTCGGACAGGGTTCGAAAATGATACAGTGGCATTGTCGATGAACGTGATCTTTCTCACTCCCCAACCCATGAGCAGTCTGCTGACATAGGTTCCTAAAGTTCCCGCACCAAGCAAAAGGCACCTGGTCTCCTTGATCTTGTTGAGATTCAAATCCGGGGCAATGCGCCACTTCATGAGTTTCAGGTTCAGATCGACAGCTTGATGAGCTAGCTGTGTAGGATCCATATATTGAGCTAAGTTCGTGATTTTAGGTGTCAATTTTCCAAGGCTATTTCGTTCCCACCCTGTGACCTTTGGCATCAAATCGATTTGTGGAGCGTCTTCATCGGATTCGAGCAATAGAATTACGCTTCTTGCTTCGTGTCTCTTTGCTTGAATGTCCCGGTAGCACAAGATCTGGACTTTATTGAGTTTGAATCGTCTTCTAATCAACACCAACAGATTGCGGAGCATCCAGCCTGGATTTTCGTCATAAGTTGATGGATCAACAAATGCAACATACTGATCCTCCAAGGGTATGCCTCGAAAGAAGCCATTTTCGAACTGTCGGAGAGATCCAATAACCCATTTGTAGCCTATCTCATCCCCAGGAGTGCCTGGCGTAGTAGGCGGATCGCCAGAGTGAGGAACCGAACGAACTTTCTTGGCCAGGAAAAATCCGTGCTCTCTCTTGTCGGTCCCGTATCGCCAAGTGCCAACCTCATCCACAAGGGCAGTCGAGTCTTGGCTGGTCAGCTGATCCGGATTTTCTGACTCGACTCGTCTCCAGACTGGGTCGGAGTGTAGAGCTGGAAATGCGAACCAGTAGGTGAAAGTGTATTTCTTTAGATTGGCGAATGAGAGGATCGTGAAGGACGAGAGAAGTGAGGGGATGGAGTAGATGGTCCCGTCATTGATGGCATCCCAGATCTACATTTGTCAGCTCCACCAGGCCTTAAATTTCTTTTCGAGCATACTTGTTTTCCTGCAGTCTGCAGCATAGCTGTCTTATCCATGTTCTTGAAATCCTCGACGGTGTTCACATTCTTGATCTTACCCTCGGCTCGAACATAGCCTGCGGGGACCCTGTCGCAGTCAGCGACAACAACTTCATTTTAGAATATCCTACTTACTCGTTACTAGTCAAAGCATTTCCAAGTACTTGCATGCGACAACTATCAGCAGGCTTGGGCGTCAACCGGGGCTCATATAAGCCAAGCACAGGTCGGGCAGAATCGTCGAGCTTGTCAACGTCGATTTTGAAGCTAGATAAGGCGGTATAGAAGGGTAGCTCTATATCCGATCCAAAAGGGGCAAATTTGAGAGCCATCTTTGATGTATTTAGAACGATCTGTTTGTGGTACTTTGGCGGGGCTCGTTTCAAGGCGGAGATCGTTAACTTGATATTTGGAGATTACCTTTGTAATCTTCAGGACAGATATTGAGAGTATTGAGAATATCAGAAGAATAATATGTGAAGATTTCGAAATGGACAAGCAACTGCGCCGTTGCCTTGTTGTGGTCGAACAGTCATGGGATATGAATGATCAAGTGAGATGCCTCACGTGCCGGGAAGTGGGAGGCTGAAGTCGAGCTCGGCCCACGGCTGAACTCCGGCGATGCTATTGAAGCTTGGCGTCAAACGCGTCTCTAAGCGCGACGCGTACATAATTGTCCCTTTTGTATTCAAACATTGACCGCATAGTCAGTCTCCAAAATGCTGATCGGATTGTGCGGAGGTATTCTCGATGTCTCTAGTTGTTGCAACGAAACCCATCTAATAGCTGATCAGGGATCTGTGCTGGCAAACGAACAGTTGCCAATTACCTCGTCGAACACCACGGCTTTACCAACCTCTATCTGCGACAAGAAGCACTAGATCCGGACGCACTCAGAGCTTTGACTATCAACGGCCATGTAACGCAAAACCTTGATACACCACTCGAAAGTTTACCACCCCAAGGCAAAGAAAAAGCTGGTCAAACTGTCTTTGGTACAGCAGATGGTTTACTGGATTATGTGACAAAGCGATGGCGTGAACGATGGGTCACATCGGACATACACACTGAGTCAATCCTCGACAAGCTTCTGCGGCGACCTTTTTTCATCTTGGTCAGCGTCGATGCTCCAGTTGGTGTGAGGTGGAAACGTTTCCGAGAACGGTTACAGCAGACACAGTCCTCCTCGGAGAGCCTTTCCCTCGAAAAGTTCCTGCTGAAATCGGACGAGCATTTATACAGTCCAGATTCTGGGCTGCTTCCTCTCATATCTCGAGCCACCGTACGATTACTCAACACATCATCGAATCTCGCCCACCTCTATGCCACGCTTGGGAAATTGGATTTGACAAATGAAGATAGGTTGCGACCAAGCTGGGATCAATATTTCATGCAATTGGCATCGTTGGCAGCACAGAGAAGCAATTGTATGAAGAGGCGAGTCGGATGTGTGCTGGTACGGGAAAAGCGTGTGATCAGTACGGGATACAATGGAACTCCACGAGGATTGAAAAATTGTGGAGAGGGTGGTTGTCCGAGATGCAACGAAGGTCAAGGATCTGGCGTTGGGCTTGGTACTTGTCTGTGCATCCATGCCGAGGAGAACGCTCTCCTGGAAGCTGGACGAGAGCGCATCAGAGAGGGTGCAATCCTGTATTGCGATACCTGTCCCTGCTTAACGTGCAGTATCAAAATTGCTCAAGTAGGGATCAGTGAGGTGGTCTATAGTCAAGGCTACAGCATGGATACAGAAACTGCTGCCGTATTCAAGGAAGCAGGCGTTCGGCTACGGCAATTTGTGCCAGTAAGACTACTCGTTGGGGATCTGACATCCTCGAGTCCTCGCTAACATTTACTAGCCACCAAATGGTATGATACACCTGGAAAAGCAAAGCTTGTACTCGTGAGCAAGTGTAAAAGATACCTATGAACCTTTTGAACATCTATGTTTGTAATGCATTTAGTAATTATTGTCAGTCTGAATATCTCATCAACGTCCCGCAGAATTTCCGATTTTGACTATACGCAAGTATGTAAGCGTACAGAGGTGCGACGATCAAGCCTCTCGCATATAGAGGCATGCTGTACCGCACCCGAAAGCTTACCTTGCAATCCAGCGGATCCCGTGAATGCTGACTATGTGAGATCTCAAGTTCGAAGGCCCAAGGCAGGCCGAAGGTACCTGTGCTTGCAACATTTATCGCCAAATAGATCCAAAAACTAAAGCTTGCGCCTCTTTGCAACTTCCTATATACAGATAAGACAGCCCACTGGTAACGCTGTGATTAATGGCAGCATATACAGTAGCTATGATATTGAGCAGGCATACTATTATTGCAGTGGTAATAAAGGCAACTACGCCACCTTCCATGCCAATAACTTGCGCTGAAGACGTGCAATAGCGATTAAGTCTTTCCTCAAATTTGAAGACCCCTTTCTTGGCTTGAGAGTCGAAGGTAAGCAACGAAGCTGTTTAAAAAGGACTGACCAATAAAGTCAAGAAGAAAACTAGTCAAGGGACTACCAAAGGGCTGGCTTACTCTTCGACATTCGGGATAAGTGTTGTTTAGTACGAATGTTTACTGCTGAATTTAGTCTCAAAGCCGTTACTTCCCTAGCGAAGAGGCTGACGATCGGGAGTCAAAAATGGCTGAGGTGGTCTGTGCTCCCAGTTTTTCAGGTGAAACAAGACGAGGCCGATTTCGACTTTCACTATATACCACCAATCGATGCCTATCCCGTAATGATAACTGATGGATATCTTGCGCGGCGATATGTTTCTCTCTCGTTCGAAGCCAACAACGACACGCTAATCGGAAATCAAAAGCCACGCCATATGAGCGAGTCGTTGAGGCCAGCCTCATTTCCAGCCTGCCTGCAATAGTATCATCGAAGTTACTTTTGCTAGTCCAGCCCCGTGGCTCCTGATACCAGTTGAAATATGCACTCATCCACTCCAGCCTGATCTTCGAGAAGTATATGCAAGTCACAGAATGGAGCCCTTTAGATACGACACCCTCAGTGCACCGAACAGGCAGATTCGTCTTTTGGCGCTGCACCCTGGTAGATGGGAAGAGGAAATTGATTGCCAACTTAAAACAGTATCCCTAGACGACCTCCCAGAATACGAAACCATATCATACGTCTGGGGAGACTCGACTCTGAGAAGTCCAATAATTGTCAACGGACGTTGCTTCATGATCACCATCGGCCTAGAACAAGCTCTAAGGCGCTTTCGTCAGCCGCAAACCTCACGAATCATGTGGGCCGACGCAATCTGTATCAATCAGCAAGATTTGGATGAGCGCTCGCGACAAGTCGCCATCATGGGTGCCATTTATAAACAGTGTTCTGAAGTTCAAATCTGGCTCGGTGAGGAGAATGATCTTCCACTTGCACCATTCTCCCCAAGCGACTTAGAGAACGCGATGTTTATTTCTGAGGAGTTCAAATTTGATTTTGAATCATTCATCCAATCTCACGATATAAGATATGTCACCCCATTGAAGAGTAGCCAGTATACTTCCCAGCAAGATTCATGTCTAGACGTTCCTGCTGCATTACAACTCCTCAGACTCCTGGCTGAAGACAAGCATATCTACGAATTACCGTTCTTCGAAATCACAAATTTTCCCAGCTTTGTTATTTGCAAGAATTGGTTAAGTGCTCGCCGCTCTCTATTTAACGTATTGTCAAGACCTTGGTGGAGGCGGATGTGGACGGTTCAAGAGGCTGTCCTCCCTCCGAAGGCAACTGTCCATCTTGGAGAACATAATGCAGATCTACCACTATTTGTTCAGGCAAACGACTGCTTCTCTAAGCACACCTATTTTGATAATTGTTGTACTTTCATGCGAAACGAGCCCTGGTTGCAATTCGGGCAGACGATGCATTTTGCAGCGGCGATGGATCCGCTGTGGTCTTTACGGCTGGCACTGTCTATCCATGAGGATCCGGAACGCCAAAGTGTGCCTGTGTTTACATTCCAGTTATCTACGGATCGAGTTTGTACCGACCCTCGCGACTGCGTCTATGGAATCATTGGGCTTGTCCCCGGTTTACTACCGGATGGAAATTTACCGAATTATACAATAGATGTCGCTACTGTATATTGCCGTGCCACGAAGGCACTGGTGGAGACCCATGCGAGCCTTTATATCCTTCAATGGACGAACAATATGCAAATGAATCCCCACAGCCTTCCATCATGGACTCTCAACGTAAGAACAATCGCGTTCTCAAAAAGCTCCTTCTCCAATTTCTAGGGTATTCCCCATGCTCTTATACGTTTCTAGCCTGCCTCAAGTCTTTCTTGCCTCAATGACTTTAAAAATACTCTAACTCAGACTGACCAGCTCATTTTCTAGTGGAATGCGGTGAAGGAACATATGTTCATTCCGTTACCTTGGTTCAACGCCTGCGGCTCGCATGCGAAATATGACGTGCCATCCAATACAGTCAGTGGCAAAGTTCTTCCAATTCATGGAGTCTCGATTGGAATCGTGGACCAAACCACTAGCTCAATTAAAGGCTCATACAACTTCAACGATCTAAATGCAGTGCTCCGGGAAGCCCGAGAGATAGTCGCTCGCAAATCAAGTATAGACGAAGAGGACTTTCTGCGCACCTTATTCATGGACAGAACCATTTTCAACCGTTCTCCGCGAGTCCATCGCACAGGAAAGATGATCGAGGAGGATTTGATAGCTGCTAGAGCGTGGTGGCAGCACTTGACACTGCCCCCAGGAGACAGAGAGAATCTAGATGCATCACCAGAATATGGTGACGCGAAATGGTGTCACCTGCAATTTCTAACTCGTTACAAAGACAACAAATTCTTTACCTGTGATTCAGGCTCGATTGGTGTTGCCCGTTCAGTTATTCGAAAGAACGACAGGATCTATGTGGTCAAGGGTAGCCCTTACCCATTTGTCCTTCGCCCGTGCGAAATGCCGTCAGAATATCTTCCAACAGCTGCGCCAGGGGAGAAGTACTACACTTTTGTCGGAGTCTGCTTTCTGGATAAATTTATGGACGGGGAAGCTGTTGAGGGAGATGTGAATTGGGAGTCGCTCTTACTCTGTTGAGCACCTTACTTCATTGAGTACATTACTTCCTGGACTTCTTTAGATCTCTATGTAACCTCTATATATCGACCAATTCTTCTAGAAGCTAATTAAGTGAGACGAATTTGGCATGAAAGTGAGATATTAGGAGGCTTTCGGCGATGTATGCTATCACAATTAGAGCAGGCTCAAGAAACTCACATGCCGACATATGTCTCCTTCTCATATAAACACCATTCCATTCGAGGCCAAGTTGACTCATCATATCACAGAAAACAGTGCTAGTATCGCCATCCCGAGATTTTCGTTCAACCAAGTCGGTGTCTCTCCCTTGAAAATCGCTCTTCGAGATAACTCCAAAGAAAACCTACCCGAGTAAGCTTTGCTCTCACAAGTACGGGTCGTGGAATCGCGAGGCATTGTATAAGCTAATGAAGCCCGGTAAGGACGCGAATACCAACCACAATCTCATGATAACTCGACCAATCTTTAATATGACATCCAACATTGAACCCATTTTTACAAACATATCGACACCCTCTGTGCAAACTGCACTCGGGCTCACCTCACTGACCCACTTTACCCCTATCTTTACCCTCACCTATCCTTTGGCACGTAACTGGAATTAGAGTGTACTGATCTCACAGAGAGTTTTCAACACACTTGGGTCCACTATTGGTTTAAGTTGATACAAACACTGACAATTAAAAAAGAATCATTACGTTCGTGTATGATTAGACCTCTGAACACAGGGTGATGAAGAAGATAGTTTGTTGAAATTAGAAACCAAAACTCTCGGCATGCAGATATATCCCTTTATCACCCCGCTCTAGTGCTGCAACTGAGCGTCGAGTTGCGGCAGTCATGCCTAGTGGCCCACAGACCGCGATGCCCATCTCTCCACTTGCATTCTCTTGTGCTTGAGCGATGATCCCATAGATGTCAGGTCGTCCTACTTGTAGTGCTGTAATGTGATTTCGAGACTTATATGCAGGGGGCTTCGTCTCCTCTTCAGTTGCCCTTGGTGAGTCTAGTGGGTGATCTACCTTGGCGGTTTCAGCTTGCAGTTTCTCGCTCTCTCCAGAAGCGGATGCAGAAGCTAAAGCTTGATGAGTGACGCAGGCACATGGTCCCTCACATTGACAGCCATCTTCACCTCCATTTTCTGTTTCTGAGGTATTGACGAATTGCTCATCTGCAGTGACGAAAACTCTGATAGCCAAGTCGATCCCTGCATTCCTTAAGGTCTCGCTTGCCGTCTTCAGTTCGTCTTCAATCCAAGTCATGCATCCAGCTATCTTCACCGCCCAAACAAGTACCACTTCCCGCACGACCAGCTTCTGCTTCTGAGCTCTAAACGCCATGTCAAGTAGAATGGATAGCGTAAATGTCACTCCCGTTGAGCCTGCTACCAGAACCACAGTACTGAAGGAAGCGAAGTCGAGGTGTGTCGCGCCGTAAGGGCCATCGATCAATGCGAGATGTGCCTTCGCTACTGATCTCAGGGTAGGATCAGAAGCAGCGCGATAGACACGAGAAGTGAAGCCCCGATGAGCGCGAAGGATGAAAATCAGATCCCCATTATGCGAACTTGGAACGGAGACAATAGTCGCAGGATGAGATTGCATGGCACTAAATCTCGGAATTGAAAGCAAGACAAAAGCCCCTGAGCTCCAATTCTTCAATTGCCTTGACTGAACAACAATCTTTGTTACATTTCCATGTTGGCGTATGAGCGTCGCTCGTCCCGGTCGGATGTTGTTCTGGGCATAGCGAAGAGACCGAAGTATACGGTCGAGGAAATAGAGACCGATGGGAATCCAGACGTAGACTCGGGTATAGAGTGCAGTTGAAGGGAGATGCAGCATCAGAAAGGTGATGAAGCAGATGAATGAGAGTATGTGTTGGATGATAAAGAACTCGTAAAAGCGGTTGCGGATAGGGGCGAGGGTGCTGAGGGTCATCCAGACGAGGAAGGCGTAGGCTTTGACTCCTATGTCATGGTTAGTGTTTGGTAAAGCTTAGGGTAGAGGATGGTTTACCTGAAGGTGGACAAGTATCTGTATTCCATTCCAATTGCAGAAGTCCGAGTTTGTTCCACAATGCTTGTTGGTAACCCATGTGCAGCGTCGCAGTCAACAGCATAGTCCTTGCTACCCATCGATGTAGCACATTCAATCTCTCATAGGTCATTCCAGACAATAGCCCGATAAGGTTGACCTTCCCGGAGAGGGAGATCAGTAATGGCAATTGAGTAATCGTGAGCCATCCTGCTCGAACGCCTTTAGCTTGGTTGTGCTGTTCGCCAGGAACATCCTGTTTGACATATTCCAGGCCGAGCACGAAGCCTAGATATGCTAATATAAGGATGATAGTACCTAGTGGAGGAACTTTGAGTAGCAGTGGGTGGTGAGTAGGGAATACATGAGGGTATGATATCTTTCGGAGGAAGGCTACGCCAAGTCCTGGAAATTGTTTTGCTGTGTTCGGCTTATTTCCTAAGAAGTGCTTTTTCACAGCAGCAGCTCTCAATCTACACGGATTGAATTATTGGTGTTGTGGAAGAGAAGGAAAGGGACATTATGCATACCTTGACCAAGACCTGAACCTCAGAATAGTATTCGACATTACTGTAAGAGCAATGACGACCACAATTCCATACCAAAATATAGTAGCATAGTGATTTGAGGTAACCTGTAGCACCGAATCATCGAGAAGTTGGGCTAGAAAAGCATACTGGATAGTCACATTTGTCATGTCCAGACCTTCGGTAGATAGCGGGCTTGCAGAGCTTTCCGTGACCGAGACTGTCGAGCTCGCCATTATCATGCCTGGCTGCATACTTGTCATGTCCATGATGCCAAGTTTAAAGAAAGATGGATCCAAGAACAAAATGCAACAGTAATGTTCCACGTTAATACAGATTTTCGGTCTAATATAGGAAAATGAAGCATAGCCACCGTCATTTTCGGAAAAGACAAGCTTCTCACTGGAGAAATAAGCATAATAATAAGGATCTCGTAGAATAAGCAACGATCGGGCGTCGGAGAATTTCAACAAGTGCATGCGTGGACAACCCAAGCCTGCAACCAGAATCCGGCAGTTCAACGCTCTCTAAGCCCGATCATGACCGCCTAAAAAGATACTCTAAAAGCGTAAAAGAAAGATAAAGACGCGTGTCTAGTAGCGACAGCATGCAAAAAGTCGGTCATTAATCCCCTGTTTTAATCCGTGGTTGCACGAGTATAGATGGCAAACAAGGGTTGTCAACAAGGTCGGCGGGGTCATATGGAGAACATATCTATCCGTGACATTTGGCGGAAACCACTCGGAACCCGGAAGAATGATGCCTGACGTGTGTTTTTAGTCTAGGCATCCACTGACAGCCCACAGGCTTCATTGGTTGGGCGGTACTATTGGGAAGGCACGATGTGATAAATGGACCGCTCCCCTTGTTCTGGTCAAAAAGTTCCAACACCCGTCTCCTGCTCAGCACCAAATATCATCGCAATGCTTGCCAGAGAATTCGGGAAAGTCCTGTTTGGGGCTTGGGGTTTGTTTTTCGCTGTTGCGAATGCTGGTCTGAATCAGCGAGCATCAGAGGGCATATTGAAAGGTTTGTTTACAGCAAACTTGATGAGTACTGGTCATAGTCAAGGTCAGAGTGATGACACAATCTAGAACGAGCATTCGGTCCCTCAACCATCACCAATTTAACCGCTCAGTTTTTCACTGGCCAAGGATCGAAGCGAGCTCAGGTCACATACGGACCCTTCAACGTGCCGAACATGAACATCGAGAATGGGATGAAAGACTTCTATCAACTTTCTGTGGAGGTACCATGCAAGGACTGCCTTATCACCTTCATCCAAGCAGGAATCGAGTATCCCAATGGAACATATGCCAATGCGAATACTAGCCTTTGGCTGCATCATGTCGTTCTGTACAATTTGAATAAGCTGGATATGGTCTGCGGGGCGAATGCTCCGGGAGAGCGATTCTTTGCGTCTGGGAATGAGAGAAGTCCAGCTAATATTTGCATCAATGGGTAAGCCTTCAATACCATTTCCTCCGACCTGCTAAAAGTCCATAGGACTAACAATGCTGGATACTACATCGGCGCGAACGATACGATTGGGTTTCTGACAGAGCTCATGAACACCGCAACTGTCAATCAGACCGGTGTTGTGACCATTACTTATGAATATCTCCCCGGTATGCCAGCTTCATTCAACAAAGTGACGCCGGTTTGGCTCGACATTGGTGGATGCAGCTCCGACGAGCCAGCCAAGAATGACACCACGTTCCAATACGCATCTCCCGCCTGGACCGCAAACGCAACAGGTCGCGTCACCTGCGCGATTGGACATCTGCACGATGGAGGTACCCATCTCGACATTACCAAGAACAACCAGAGCATGTGCGACTGCGAAACGACGTATGGTCAGTCGCCAGGGTATATCGACCCAATGGGCAGCATGATGAACATGCCAGGGATGTCCATGGGGACACACATCTCGTCTCTCTCAGAGTGCTCAACGGGGCAGGTAAACCTGGGAGATAATTTGACCGTGACGGCATACTACAATACTTCAGAGTATGCGCCAATGACCAATACGGATGGAACTCTGGCTCCCATTATGGGAATTGGCTTGCTCTATCTGGCGCAGAACGAAACTTCGAGCTCAACATCGAGCGCGACCCCGACTCCAACTGGGGTGGCGAGCTCGACGTCAAAAGCTGCAGGTTTCGTCATGACTGTGGCCGGCGGACCGGCTTTGTTTGCGGGGGCATTGGGTGGTATGGCAGCACTGGGGTTCGCATGACGGCGAGTATAACGGTGTGGAAGAGCAGGTTGGCAATAATGGGGAGAGCTGAACGGAGGACTCGAGTGTCGTACGAAAGCACCGAGGTTGAGATGGGGCCCTTCTCGAATAACCTTAATCCCATGCTTATATTTTATTCGCGACTCCTGTGAAACGAGGCGGGAGGCTGTGTTCTCGTGCATGGTCAGGGATGATGAAGATTTGCCGGGGGTGGTGGCTGACCGAAAAAGCGAGAACGAATACGACCTGTGCAGTTGAAGGCGTATCGTAAACATATGCAAATAATAATCAAATGCAAATAAAAACAAAGACTTTTCTTGCGATTGGCCAGCTCGGCTCAACCGCGTTCCTGATCTGGTGCGCCTTGTTGGTGATGATGTGTCGTTGACGACAATCTTCGAGGCTTGGGGTTAGCAAATTTGATGGCGCTCGCTCGCTTGCGATGATGGAATGCTGTTCGGGGATGTAGCACCCTTGTCCAACTGATAGAGAAACTCTCGAGAAGATGAAGAGCATCGGGGCTTTGGAGTATTATCCTTCTAATAAAAAGCTATTAAAGGGATGTTCGGATTTTTAGAGCATTGATTTAGGTACCGGGTATGATGAGATTTTGTACCTGGAGATCGATCCTTATGCTGGCCCAAAAGATAAGATCCCAGCTCCAACTCTGGAACCATTGTGTATCTTTCAACAGTCTTCATTGGTCGAAAATCCTCATAAACGATTGCAGACGGATACTCGAGATACGCCAAGCCTCTGATGTCTATGGGAATATGGGGGCTCCTTGTAAATTCGGAGCTATCCACGGCAAAGAGGGATTTCAGACTTTCATTTTCCTAACTGATGACGTGGTGCCTCTAGCGGACATGCAGATGAACTTCAATTTCTTGTGGAAAAGTTTGAATCAGCAAGAAAAATATCTAGCAAGGCTTAGATTGATAGAGAAAATGCTTCAGCTTTGGAAATATTAGTATTGGAGGGGCTTAGGAGGATCAAGAGAAGTTCGGAAATGCCGAGTTCGAGATCTCGCAGTCCTTGCTGCAGAAGGGATTTCTCGGCATCGTATTGACAAATTTCGAGAATCTAGAGAGTTTTCAAGAGAATTCAGCTCCTCCTAATATAAGGAAATGAGGGATAAAGTCAATGAGGCGCGGAAGCTTTTCCCGTGTCAGCATCGGCTGGGCCTGTTGAGGCCGACCTCGGGAGACCCGACTCTTTCTTGAACCACGTGATGCGGTCTCTCTCAGTTCCACAACAGCCTTCAACTCGCCAATGGCTCTTCAGCATCGACCAACCGCTTCTCAGAAAAAGAAGAAATTCCAAATTCCTTGATATCAACAGAGACCCAGTCAGACCACCATCACGTCGACATGGCCACGTGAATTCGCCCTAGTGTCTCAGCCACACTTTGTTGTCAATCATGACATCAAGACGCCAAAGTGCCTACACGAGGGTCACCCAACTCAATGCAACGTCATCCCAGACAATTTCCAGCCCTTGCTTCACACTTTCGGCTGGCTGCCGAACTGCCCACGCCCTACAAGCCTCCCCCGTCCTCTCCGGGCCCAATTTGTCAAAATGGTCAGTCGCAAAATGCACGCTTCGGGAGCAACGCTGACAACAGAGCTTGGCATCGTCCAGTCAGCAATATGATTTGCGGTTCGGCATCGCGGGTTAGGCTTATCTGATGTTGAAGGTCCAAGCCACGAATAATTCCACACATCCAATGCTTGGCGGGAGGCAGTGTTTGAATGCGCCGTTCGCTGTTGGTGTGACCAGGCGTGTGATGAACTGGAAACTGGGTCCTTAGTCTTGGTGCGCATCATACATAGAGGTCCATTCCCCGCGTTGTTTTGTCGTGAGCTTCGTTCTCTCTCTACCAGTTGTATTTTGAACGACGAGAAGCAAATATGTACCTTCCTAGATCCGAAGACCTGCAGCAGTTGGCTGCAAGATATTACTACGATAACTGGTAGGTTGACCGAACTTATCGATTGACGGTTTGTACTGACGTTAATCGCAGCTATTACTATAACGATGGCAGCACTCGATACTGCCACTCGGCTTGGTATCGTTGGGGTCGCTGGGTTCTTGCCGGCGTCCTGCTTGCTATTGGCATTATCCTTGGCCTCCTCTTCTTGTATGTTTTATCCCCTGTTGCTCACCAAGAAATTTCTAACAGTCGCAGATGTCTCGCCCGACGTCGCCGCCGCAGGTCTCAGATCACCCAAACTCCCATGACTGCACCAGCTGGAGGATACTACAACAACAACAACAACCAGCAGTACAACCCACCAGCAGGCCCGCCACCGCCCACCTACGGAGCAGGGAATGAGGGATACAACGGTCAGCAGACAGGGGTAGCACAGCCTCAGGGTGCATATGTCAAATAGACGCAATATCGATGATGGATGAAAGGGGGAAGACTGAAGAGTAGTGGTGGAAATTGTACAATAGGGAAGCTAGTGAGCATAGATTGGGACTAGGCGTATGAGGTGTCCTAGGAAAAGACGATGTCCTTCTGTATTCGAGTATCTTTGGTGGTCATGTTAGTTAGGTTGTTTGTAATAATATGAGACATAAAATGCATGAATATGATGTATAAAGGACCGGCTCCAGTACAATCGCTAGCGCGGCACACCTTAGCCGCCGCATCCCCATCTCTATATCAATATCGTCCCGAACTAACAAACCATTCGTAGATGTTAGTATGACTTCAAGTTTGAAGATTCTCGAAGCATGGCCTGGCTCGTATCTGGATCGATTTGTTACTGCTTTACTCTAGCATTTCGCCGGTCTTGGCTGGCCAACCTACAGTGTTAAGTCCCAATCCAGCCAGGAGTACATCTTCATCTTTTCTTTCTACTTTATCTAGGGCAATTTTGGGGATTTTCGTTTCTAGGAAGGGATCTATTTTCGCAGGGGTTGTGTTTCCGCCTTTCTTCATCGATCGGAGAAGTTGCTAGTAGGCTGCTACTGGGGACGATTGCTTTATTCTGAACATAGTCTGAGACTATCCCTACTTGAATCTCTTACAAAACCTGGAACTTTGAAATAAACTAAATCAATATTGTAACGTGCCTTATATATTTGCCGTCATGCTAACTTAGTTGTTTTATTTCTTATGTTTTGGAGGTTTTCTGTTTTGTATATTAACGTTCCAATCGAGTCTCCCTTCCACTCCTTCCAAGCCAAGACCGCGATCTTGTATCCCTTAGTGTAATAACTTTATACAGTTCTTGTCACAGGACTTAGGCTGCATTGATGATGAAGGGCTTGAATTGCTTAGGGGTGCTGGCTTAACATAAGTCGAGACACATGATATATTGCTTGAGGCACAACGAGTTAGTGCAATTACAGCTGTCCAAACATTTTGACTATTCATTTTTGAAGCGAAGCCTAATCATGTTCTGACCCTAGCTAGTTCTTCACGTAAGGCACCTAACAATGTGCTTGGGTCGTCACGGACTACTGGCCCCCAATGCAACTGCGCCGCACATGCCTCCGCCCCGTCGTCATAGACTTTTGAGGCTGGGACTGTCTCTTTAGAAATTTGATTTTCTCTAGATTTTTGTAATGTCTGCGTCTATCTCTATCTATTTAGACATTCGGTTACTTTGAGTCTCCGTTCTATGTTTGTCAATTTGGGAAAGTGTGCGGACCGCCAATGGCCTCTCCCCGGACGATCTCACCGATGCGAGCCGACCCGCCGCCGCACGAGGAGCGCCTGCTGACATCCGCATCTCCATCTCATGTACAAGCTTCAAATCCCGCCCACGAAGACAGATTCACCATACCAAGGAAGCCAGTTGGCTATTCTTCTGTGGCTGTAGACGAGCAGGTTGGTGAAGGCGACCGTGACACCGACTCGATCCGTTGCAATCCTCAGCTTTCGCTGGCATGGCGACCCCTCTATCTCCGGAGGCGGGTGATGATAAGTTTCGTAGTACTTTTCATCTCCTTGCTCGTGGCGGTCGCGATTCTATATCAGCTTTCGCAACGCTGGCATGGTTTGGTATCGGCGGAGCAGAGACTGAACTACTTGTGGACTTATGGCCCAACTGCTGGTATGAAGTTTTCGATGATAAAAACTTATCGTGACTGACTTTGGCAGTTTTCACTATCGTCGCAGCATTCTGGTCTCGTCTTGAGTATCAGGCCAAGCAAAGTGCACCTTGGAGTGTCATGATCAAATGTTCTTCGAAAGCTTCCAAGAGTGTTCTCCTCGATTATGTCTCACCTTTGAAGCCCACGGCACTGCTAGCAGCCGTCAGGAACAGTCATTACCTGGTTTCATCCGGAATCCTTGGGTCGTTCCTCTTTAAGTTGATGATTATCTTTTCCACCGGTCTCATGTCCTTAAGTAGAGTTCAGATCCACAAAAAGAATGTAAAAATCACTACCTTCGACGCATTTTCAGGGAACAAGACTGCACTTGAGGAAATTGGGTCACTGCCATGGGATATATTGAAAGGAATCAATTACAATAACCTTTCCTTCCCCCTTGGTACTAACGAGCAGTTTGCTGTGCAGAGGTTCAATGCAACCGGGGTCCCGGAAGGGTCAGTCGTCGAAGCCGTTGTGGACGGGTTCAGTGCATACCTTGCGTGCGAGAAGGCTGACCTTGTCGTTAAGTCCTGGTTTCTGCAGCTAGTCTTTGATGAGGACGATGCAAATGTAGATACATCAGTGCAAAGCACTCTACAGATCGTAACCCCGTCCTGCACCGTATTGAATGCGACGATCGACCTGCTAGAAGCGCCCACCATCAATTTCAACTCCACCCAGTCCTGGGTCAACTTTCGAACTGGATCCTGCGATGGGGTCTCTGGGAACGAAGGTCGGCGTGTCCTGGTTTCTGCAGGCGATCTTCTGGTGGGTCCTGAAGTCATCACTAAGACTCCAAGGAATGAAACGAATGGACAGGTGGGATACATCACTGTTGAAATGGGGTATTTCACTATTATCAATTCAGCGAATTTTCTCTGCCAACCCCTCTATTCGATGAGTAGAGTCATCACTACCACAAATAACACTGATACTATTTCCAACGCTCAGTTGCAAACAGTCTTAGAACCTTCCAGCAAAAATTGGACTTTGGACGGAGTGGAAGCTTGGGATATCTTTGATGCGCAGGCCGTATCAGCGAATTCATATGTGGCGAAAGATCTATTGATTCCACCATATCCTAACGTTTCGGTAAACGTTGATATGCAGATGGTTCAAGGTCTCCGCTTATACGGTGACTCGAGGCCAGATTTAAAGGACCTCTTTCAAGCTGACGTTGTTGGAGCCGTGGCAAATCGCTATTTTGGCGCAATTGGAGCCCAGATTGCCTCTAGCTCCCTTTCCAATGAACAGACGGCATTTTTGACAGGCTCAGTTGTTGTCTACGAGAATCGGGTTTTCGTTGGGCTTCTAGCAACATGCGTTATTGAAGCCGCGCTGGCAATCGTTCTAATTCTGTCTCTTGCCATGCTGTTCCTCGTCCCTAAACGAGGACTTGCTTCTCGAGATCCGGGTTCCATTTTCGGTCTTGCGACCATAATGCGAAACAGTCCCCTGCTAGTTTCCCTTCTTCATCGAACTGGTGCGTTGGATACCGGAGAGCTGTATGAGAAACTGGACGAATGTGTATTTGAGACAAGCTTGCATTCCAGACCCTCGTTTGGGATCTACGCGAAGGACCATGGGGTGCTCGATAATACCCCGAAACATACCCCAAACGACTCGATAGATAGAAAGCTACCGGCCTGGGAGCCCATTCTTGTCAAACTATCAGGACGCGCGGCTCTATGTGTATTTACAATTACTGTTATGGTAGCTCTGGAAGTCCTACTCCATATCTCACAACACAATGCTGGATTCGGCAATGCACCAACTGGAGGTTATCTCCATTATGTGTGGAGATACATGCCCGTCATTCTTATGGTCATCTTGGGATTGATTTTCACGTCGTTAGACTTCGCAACGCAATGTCTTGCCCCTTATTCGAAGCTAAAGGCTTACACCACATTTGAGAAATCTCTAATGGTCAACTTTTTGGATAGATTACCATTAGTTGCGATTTTTGAAAGCATACGGAATGGTCATTGGGCTGTGGCTGCTACAACTTTAGCTGCACTATTGGGGTCTATTCTCACAATTGTAGGAGGTGGTGTATTTGGCTCTACGAGTGTGCCAATAACCTGGCCTGTTCACTTACTACAACAAAGTTACTTTACCTCTAATAGCAGCGAGACTCCGTTCAATACCGAAACCTTCGGTCTAGATGTCGAGGGTCTAATTCTCTACAGCAACATGTCCGAACCAGATTGGACCTACGATGAACTCGCCTTAACACGCCTTGGATTCTCATCGCAAGATCAAATGGTAATCAATGGCAACCTCACATTAGGATCTGCATCCATTAATGTCATGATACCAGCTCTCCGTTCGAAACTCACCTGTCGAGTATCTCAACCTGATAACTTGAACATCACTCTTAAACTTGGCGGATCGGTAACAGACTATTTTGGCAATCCACTCCAGAACCCATTGATCGTCACATCGAACGACGACGGTTGCGGACGCTGCCCATGCGATGAATACGAAAACCAGACTCCTTTCTACTCGGGTGTGAAGCCTAATATATACTTTGGCATGGCGTCTGACAAACCTTCCTCGGCCATATGCTCCAAATTCTCCTTCATATGGGGTAAGCTCAATACAGATTCTATACAGCACATCGGTTACCTAAGCTGCAACGAGACTGCTGAGACCGTCGCCGTTAATACCACGCTCCTCTATCCCGGTCTGTCATTCGACCCAGATCATCCCCCAACTCCCGACGAATCTACCGCCAGACCATCTTCCGCCAGTTTCCCCCCGTTAGAATACAACCACGGGGGCTACCTTCCCAACGTAACCTTTGGCGCAGGTAATGACCTAGACACCTTCTGGGAGGCTGCCGTCTTCGGAGTCAACGGCATTCCGATGGACTACCTCAGCAACCAAGCCAATGATCAAGATGTCATTGATCGGATAACGCACCTTCACAAGCTCATCCGGGCGCAGCAGTTGAACAACTATACTCGGATCCTCTCCCATAACGTCAGTCGACTTGGTGCGCCTATTACAGCTAATATCACGGATCCGAACCGGCTCCGAATCGTGCAAGACGCTACTTCTACACATATACTTGAGGGCCTGCTTGCTACAATGCTGCTGTGCACCATCCTCGCGGGCATCCTCATGGATACGAGGAAGACAGTTCCGAAGAATCCGTGCAGTATAGCTGCTGTGGGTAGTCTCTTGGCTGATTCGAACTTAATGGATGCGTTACCTGAGTTTGAGGGAGGAGATGAGATGGGTGGTGATGAGAGAGAGGTAGCGAGGAGGTTAGGATTGCTGGAAAAGGGTGTAGGTTTTCGGATGGGGTGGATGGGGGAAGAGGGAGAGAGGAGTGCTGGGAGGGACGGACTGGTATATGGGATCCAGATGGTGCGTTTGGTGGATGGACAAGGAAGCGATGAAATTAGCGAGGAATCGAAAGCGGTGGCAACAGCTTCGACGACTTCTGAAGCGGAAGCCGAGACGATGTTGTCTTGATGAAAAGGACAAAGGTTTGACTTAGGAGAGTCAATCGACTTGGGATTTCGGTACTTGAGCGGGAAAGCAGGAAGCAACTATTGATGTTCCTCTGATCTTGCCAACTCATCGAAATGCAAACTCCCACGACCTCTCTTCCCGGGTGCCAGACTGGCGGGCCCCGATCACGCACTCTGCGGAACCGAATGCCCGGACTACTTCATCACTGCATTCGATGCCAGTCTCTCATCTTGGAGACTGAGCATTAAGGTCAACTAGATCTAAGACGCTTGACCGTTCTCCGTGGCAAGTTGACGAAGTGGAGACCCTTCTGGATGTTGTGGGTCGACACTGCTGGAGCCACTGACATCGAACCAGACGCACTTCCTTTGAGATTGCAATAGTTCGTCAGGAGATTTCATCACTGCTGCAAAACGGCAGCCGAGAAACTTGGCCTCATACCCTCGTCTACAGGAGTTGACGGAGGTATGTTCATTGTCCTGAGCTCAAGGATGCCTATGGTTCTGAGGTGGGTAGATGATGAACAAGTGGTTGGAAATTGCTGCATCGAAGGATTGGTGAACGGAAATGCGATGAAAGATATGGAAGCTAGAGGAGAGCCGCCGAAGAAGCTCATCTTAGTCTCATCACTAAGGCCCATATGATCACGTATTCAATGGTTTTTGTCTCGAGGCTTGTGCCTGGGCGAAAATCTCGACACACAATCTCCTTATCGCCAATATTAGCCCTACGCGATTGCTCATCTCAATCTTTCCAAAAGTCCAGCTTGCATAAGCGAAAATCTCTCTTCACGTGAACAGGGGCTCACTTACTCGTTTCCGGACAGCAAAAAAATCAACAAAACTCCCACTCCTAGGCTGTATTCAAGCATCCCGGGGGTTTTTGCCGCCGTGATTGTCTACTTGAATTCAGCTCAGGAGTGTTACTGGAGAAAGGAAGCCCAGCCGGGGAGGGGTTCCTTTTTTATTCGACCGAGGGTTGAATAGGAGCTGCATTCACTGTTAGCTGAGTTTTAATTCGTTAGTTGGAGTTTACTTACTCTGCCATTCGACTCCCTCACTCCCACCCGAACAATCACCGGATGAGATGCCAGCTTTTTTCCTATTTGAATCTATAAGACGGTCAACAAGACGACCGCACGTGACCACAATCCAAGCCCTAAAGAAGCTCGGTAGCTTTGATTACAGACACCTTGCACAGGCAGAGACCTAAATGCATGTTTAACGTATACACGGTAGGTATCTTTCCCGCAAACCAAGATTGGGAGGTAGATCTCATAAGGTTTACGTCACGTGCAGTGCAGCGTCTTCAGCACCAAAATTGTCTTCTGGAAGCTGAAGGTTTCGAGTCCCAGTTCTATGCGTGAAGAAAGATACATATAAAAATAGAGGGAAAGTCTGCGACTCTAGCAGAAGCATTGATACAGGTCTAAGAGCCAATCCCAACCTCATACAAATAAAGTGTCAAGTGGATCGAAACTGGTCACATGACGTGAAGACTTTGACCATTGAAATTCGCGGCTGCATCTCGCAAACCTTTCTTCACTCATCATTCACTGCGATTACAGCTGAATCCTGGAAGTACGGAAATCTCCACCCTCGCGGCCAGATTTTTTGCTCGAGGGACGATCAATTATGATCACCACAAAGTCCGTCACAGATACTATCTTTTTCCAAGTCAAGCTCATTACCACGAGCAGCGTCTTGATGGTAGTGTTCGCAGCCTTTTGGGTCCTCATCATGTCCAAACATCACAAACCGCTGAAGGCTTGAGCTCATCTCTAGCGTCTTCAAACCTTCGTCTCATCCTTACCTCAATCACCTTTTCAATCAATCATTCCTTTCCTCGGCTTTTCGATATCAGATACCTCTATGTATTCCAACGAAACTAGATTTTTGGCTTCGAGGCCGAACCACACTTGTTTCGAGGTTCTAGGCTGTGCTGTGGTTTCATCTGAGACGGCGGCCAAGATAACTTAGCCGAATTGGGTGAGTCTACTTGAACTGTATTTCTCACCCGCCGTAGATAACCCCGGAATCTGACTTTTGATAGGATCCATTCACCCAAAATAAATCAAAAATTAGAATGGCTCTTTGTGATAGGCAGTCTGCTCTTTTGGAACGAGTACACCCGGATGAATTTACCTGGTAGCTGCGCACTCGAAAAATCTCGAAAGGAAATCCATCAGAGTCCATCATCCTCAAGTCAACAAAAGCTCAGCAAATCTCCACATTCGAGGCATCTATTTTTTCGCTCCGACAGCAGCTTTTTTGGGGACGCGAAATTGGACGCTGATGAGCTCGAGAGTATTCATGCCTTGCAGCAATCTGGGACTCCTATCTGCATTTCAAAATCGCTTATAGACAGAGCTTGAGGCCACAGCTTGTGCCGCCGCTTTCTTGTTCTGACATCGCGAGGCGCAATTCCTTCAGCCATCTCAAAATTAGTTCACAATTCGGGACAACTTTCAGTTCCAATCTGCAGTGGATGGCATCATCATTCGGGATTGCTGGCGAGCTACCACGAGACTTTCGTTTGGGGATGAAGTGCAACTGAAGAGATTTCTTGTTTTAGTTTGAATAGACACGATACCTCCAACGAAGCCTCTGTCGCACCTCTTGCCCACGTTTCGAGACTCTCATTCGATTAGTCCTAGATCATCACACCCAATGCTTGTTTCCGTGGTGAGACACGAATTCTCCACTGTGCTCCAATGTCAGGTTCTCGATAGTCTCGAGCTGCATTCTGATAGAATCCTCGACCGTGAGCTTCTCTTTTAGATTCGGGTAGACCTTCTGGAAAGCCGGTAAGAGCATTTTCTTGTTCATCTCTTCATGATCCGCTGTTTCATTGTTAGCTCTATTTCTCATCCTCTTATTCCCCTTGCTTCTCACTCCTCACCAACTCCCTCAATTTTCCATTTATCTACCAGAGCCAGCTGGGATTTCATCAGCAACAAGGAAGGGAAAGTAAGACTCACCACTCTGCGTCGCCACCCATCCAGGACTCAACGACAAGAACATGATCCCTTCTCCCTTAAACTGCACCGCACACTTCGCAACCATAGTATTTAATGCCGATTTAGTGGCCGCATAGAAAGCCGCAAATGGGACCTCACTTTTCAGCACCAGGTACTCATCCGCCATACCGGTTGAGATGAAGATGATTTTCTTGAGCGAGCCGGCGCGGATCAGAGGGAGGAAGGAATTGGTGGTATAGAGGCCAGAGAAGACATTGAGATCCAGGCTGGAGATCATAGCGTTTTTGAACTCTGTGGGGTTGCTGATGCTGGAGATTATGTTAGATCTTGGATGTGAAGCTGGTTGGGAGACTAGGGGAGGGAATAGTACAGGTCTCCAGGAAGCTTCGCATCTTCTGGAACTCCGCCTCCGATATTATTGATCAAAACATCGAGCTTTCCTCCGGTAATTGCTCCAACTTCGGCAGCGGCACGGTCCATATCCTCCGGCTTGGTGGCTTCGCCAATTATGATGTGGACGTTTGGGTGTGTCTTGGCTAGATCATAGAGCTGAGCTGCTGTTGCAGCATTGCGGATGATGGCGAAGACAACATTTTCTTTTTTAAGGGCCTGGTTTGTGGTTAAATATGATGCCGATTGAGATGTATGGGGGACTAACCAATGCCTGTATGAAGCCGAGCTGGAGAATGATTATCAGTTAGGTGCTATTTGACTTGGGCTTGGGTGGCTTACCCCTATCCCCCTCGAGGCTCCGGTCACGACGTATGAAGGCATGATTGATTGTTATGAAAGACAAGACAAGCTGGGTAGAGACGAGATTGGGAATATGAAGCTTATGAAACTAAGAAAAATTTTGAGGATCTTGAAGAATGTTCGTCCTTATCTGCTCTCTCGACGACTATATATGCAAAATCGAACACCGAACGCCGAGCCAACACACCTAGCGTTACAAAAGCCTCATCTATACTTAGTCACGCACCAATCTTCACACTTGTAAATCATCTGGGAGTTTCATAACTTCAGATGGACGAACATTTATCCTTTGCGCGCTCTCATCTGCCATTGGAAGAAAGGTGCGCGGTTGTTGATGGAGGGGAGTGACTCCCGAGGCGACATTGACCAATGACCGTACAGGAGACCTAAACCATTAGGTACACTGCGCCTGCACTCTGAACCCCTCCAATCGCTAGCCTGTAATTGGAGGCGATTGTAAAAATGTCGAGGGGTTTGATATTTTCAAGTTAGAAGTGCCAAGATCTGTTCGGAAGATATGCAGGAGCAGTTGAGACTTTCCAAACTGGGCGTAGCCGCGTCGATCATAGATCTCCCGCCGCAGCGGCGGATGGTATCGGCGCAGAGTTGCTTTCTCTTGAATTAATCGTCAGCTTCGCTTAGTGCAGACTGTAGTCGCTGTTCGCTCCCAGTCAGTGGAAGCGAAATGGTCTGGGAAGCGAAATGGTCTGGTGAGATCGCC
>QYAJ01000272.1:0-31402 GCA_003988865.1 Phialocephala sp. D728 | reverse complement strand
TCATAGAGTAGCCTGCGTGTGCAGTCCCGTCTCAACAGCTTACATTTACATTTCACGTGAACTATACGAATAGTCGACTTACCCAGTGTAACCAACACTTTCCTAGGTCAGAACCCAGTTTGTAAGACGCTGCTCTTGGACCGGGGAAAGCTTTTGCTAAGGTTCATAAGCTTCTTTCCTTGAAACAGAGCCATTTATTCGGTTTTTAAAAATGCTTCGTGGCACACCGTACTCCGCAGCTGCTTGTAGCTTAGGCTTGCCATTTGCAATTGCATTTAATGCCCTTTGGACGTCGTCTTCAATGTAACAAGGCTTCATCATGAGTTCTCAGCTTATGCAAAATTTGGAGTTGTTTTATTAAAAGATTATAAATTTATTTAAATCTAAAGTAGGTGGTGGGGTGGTGGCGGTGTGCTAAGCGAGGTGGCCATTACAGGGGTGTGGCCATTACTGGGGGGGGGGACTTATCAATGCTGAAAGCCCCAAGGCAGACTCGAATCTTGCGCGTGAGAGGGTGAGGCTGTATGTATAGCCCTAACTAACGCCCAGCTTGAATGTTGACATCAAGCACACCTCATGTGTAAGTCCAGATATAGATAAGAAGCCGCAAACGCCAGTGTGGTTGTTGAACTTACGGCTGTCACGTGCCACATAACAATCACCACTAGGCGAGGTGCCTTTCAGCCTCCTTTATCCCTAGTCAATGCTTATGGGCGACCTTGACCTAATGTGGGAATTGATAGCCCTGCAACGGCCCCAGGTTGAACTACGTGGGTCAAAATCTTCTGTTGGGTCCATCCCAAAAATCCATCCTCAAAATCCATCCTGACTTTTAGCTCGCGTAGGCGCCCTGGTAGTGCAAGGGTATCATCTGAGAAATATGATTGGCGAGCTGTATGGAAGCGATCGATTTGGAATGTCGCCCTCGCCCTCCACGTGATGAACGCTAAGCCCTTCCCGCATTTCCCGCCTTAGACCCACACAGGACACGGGAATCATAAGAGGTCTTCAGAAATGGACCGTGATACAGGGCAACTTTCGTGTGATAAACACCATTACTGCAAGGGTGCAAAAGAGAAGGCTAGTAGCTCGTGCGTCAGGAATTTGGCGCCACGTAGTAAACTAGAGTGCGCGCTTATCATGGTGAGGCTGGGACTTGGCATCCAGCTGAAGAATCCATATGCTCGAACGCTTGTTGGAATAGTTTCCTAAGTTAAGTGCATCTTTGCCCTGGTATTCGACACGATGTGATTTCTATACTACTAGCTTGTCACTTGAACATAACAAGGCCAGCATCGAACCTTGAAAGCCGCGTCGTTCAAGCAATTTCAGAGCAAACCGAGGGATGAACTTGCCAGAGATCGAGAGAGCGACTGCGGAGAATGGCTATCCACAAAGGGAACGGTTTTTTGGAGAACATTGTGTCATGCTAGAACTACATGGTGATGGTACAATCGTTATCTATCGCTTTTGAATACCACTTTCCAGCAACACCAGTCCAGACTTCTCTAATCCCGAATATTATCATTCTGGGGAACAGGCCAAGATCAGAACACCAAGAACCAACTAGGCGCAATCCGCAGGATCATTAATCACTTGAGTTTCTCGTCAATGCTCGGAAGGAGAAGCAACAATACTCTCAAAACATACAAAATTCCAACAGTTTTTACTCAGGATCATGACTCTTAACAACATTGGGTACGCTGCAGTATGGACAAAACGACGTTGAAAGCAGACTAGGCTAGCTCCGTGAGCGTCACTAGGTAGCAATAATGGTCTTCAAGCCAAATTCTGCCTGGAAGCAAGACCATCGGTGAGTGGGAGGCACCGACGATTATAACTGCAAGTTCATCTGAATGCTGACAACAATGAAAGAATAGAAACTCAGGCCATCTATTCACCTCAACTCTTGACACGCACTGGCGATATCCGGTGCATTCCCTCGTCAAGCAAACACTACCTGTCCCTTGCGAAGACGAGAGTGCCTAAGAAGCATTACCTCTCCAGCTTCTACAATCCTCCTTGATACCTCGTACGAATGATACATGGTTGCGGTCTGGTCTTGGTGAGCTTAGCAGCACTATGGGGCTAGATGATGAAGTTCTCGCACATTTCTGCCGTTGAGACGACGAGCAAGGAGCGGCGTCCATTTGTCAACAAAAAAGCAACTTGTGAGTGTAGTAGGGAAGATGAGTGCCGCGCATACCGTGCTCTAAAGAGCACGGCTGAAGCCTGTCATAACGATCCCTTGGTTTACTGGGACACCTGCCCTGAGGAGGTTATCTGGAGACCAGCTGCCTTATATCGCGCATTTTCGTTGGAGGCGATCTACATTGCCGGACTCTCTGAATGTTTTCCGAAGACTCTAGTGCCATCTGCGGAGTAGATCATAGCATCTAGGGGAGGGGGAAACTGAGAACGTCTGCCATGCGACGCGGACCGTCATCTCTTATCGAATTTCGACCGGATATCCATCTGAGGAATGACAAGACGGTCATGATAGCGCAGAATGTCCAGCTAGGTTTGGTTCTCGCGGCTGAACCGAGAGCCGCCATGTCGGAATTTTGAACATCGCCTTCGGACCAAGCACCCTGTTGAACTCCGACATCCACATCATAGTGGTTTCCAGATGGCATTCAATCCACAACTGTTCCTACCGCGAACTCTCAGCCTCCTCATTCTTATGCTGGCTAAGTGTCTGCGGGAACAAAGCGAGCCACCACCGAAAGGCCCGACAGAAGGTTTTTGCGACGAACCCTTTCATTATTGGGGGACCATCATCCTCGCAGCCATGGCTTTCTTTTCGATCGCACTTCTCGATCCATCCGTCATGGGAGAAAGAGAGATCAAATCGTTTGTGCCCATCGGGGCTTTGCATTCAGATGAATCTGTTCTTCCCTAAGTCTGACCTCGCCGAGTTCGTTGCGAGTGGCGGCAGCTGCATCCAGGTTATGTGCTCTGGGCCCTTACCGGTCTCTGCGAATGGCCTCCACGCATCCTTGCCAGCCGAGATCTCGGTGGCACGCGATAACGGCAGAGCAAGATGTCGTAACGAAGTCGGTCTGACACATTCAAATACGTCCCCGAGGTGTGAAGGGAGATTTGTTGTTGAGCGACGCACCGTGTCAATAGAATCTGCTGGAAAGATCTCCAACTTTCGCAGGTTTATCAGTACTGTACGGAAGATGATGCGGGACAAATCTTGGTCGTGGTGGGTGGCGTGGCTGTGGCGATTCAACGCTTGAGCCGGCAGCCCACAGCGAACTGGAAGAGCAGCCACTGCAGCAGCCAATCAGCAGCCCAAGACCCGACGCTCTGACCTGAAATCCGCGTACAATCCACCGGTCGCCTTCCTGACGATGAGCTCTTGCCGGTTCCCGTACGCTCTTGCCCCTCAGAGGCTAAGTGACGTTCGTGTGTGGCGAGAGCTTGGCCAACCCTGGAAAATTGCAGCAAGATGGCACTATTCTCGACGCAACCGCAGAGATCCCTCTCAGTCAATAAGACCGTCAGAACCAGCAACAAGCATCAACAATCGCAGGAATGTCCTCCAGCGGTCGAAACTCCAATGCAAAATCTCCGGCGGGCAATGGAACGCTGGGAGGCTTTAATGATTCTGCAGTGAGCACTCCATGACGCCGCCCCTCGCCGGTGGCCTCTGCTAAACTCTGCTAACCTGTATTCAGAGGTCCGAGATCATCTTAATTCCTCGCGTTCAAGGTCTTGTTCGCAAAAAGGTACGGACCGCTCCTAGTCCTGGTGTTGGACATCTTCTCATGCTGGATCAGGGTGCCCAAACCAACGCTTTCTCGAATGCGTACGGTAAAAGTGGCAGTCACTCGCAAGGTCTATTTCGGGACAATCAGAAATGGTCCTCGAACCCATACCGCCGTCAATAATGTCCGTAGCACATGTGGCTGTGTGCAAGATGGTTCTATGAAGACAGTATGCACCCCCAAAACACCTCAAGCACCTCAGTAATGGGACGCCTGCTGATTTTTCATAGCGGCCATCCATCTCTCGACCCTCATAAGCTCAGGGCTACCCCGCTTACCCCTGAATCAACTTCTCGATGCCTTTCTATCTTGAACTTCGTCGCCATCCTTTGTCGTCGAGGGGACACTCGAATCGACGCATGTAGTGGCAATGAAGGGCATAACAGATGTTCTGGGTGTTCTCTGTATTCGAGGCGTTTACAGCCGATAGGATGTCGGTGACATATGGGTGGCTCTTTACTACAAAATTGATGATGAATTCTCCAAGACTCCCTTTTCTCCTCATATGCTCTCGTGCCAGTAAAACCATTGATTCGTCAATGATCATCTTCAGGTTCCTTTGTTCAAAATCGGAGTCAGTTTTGGTGTTCAGGACCTGCATCAAATTCTCTGTGCGGTAATGTAACCCACCAATATAAAGTGCCCTCATGCAAGCCCATCAACCACCCAGCGCTGTATGGTCAAGTGTCACCACCAACTCACTGAAACTGCCCGCTAATAATTATGATGTCGCAGGTGGTGCTCGAGTAAGACGACACCATCTAAAGAGGACCCCGCAATTATGCACAAGGGACACGAACTGGTGGGGAGGATATATCAGGCATAAATTAAAACTGAATTCGCAGGCATCTGTCATCACAATGCAGAAACGACAAACGTTACCCCACCAAATGTCCCTGTGAGGCACAGAAAGGACCGTAGTGCAGGTACGTGTCAGACTTGCCAGGAGAAGATTGAACAAATATCAACATCGTGCCTGCACCCTTTTCAACCAAGATCTTTGACAGTATTATTATAGCCCCTCGGTATCTAACATAGTGCATATGAGGACGCCTCAAGTAGGTCGCAGAGTTGCACAACAACTTCGCCTCGGCTCCTTTTCTATCAGCACCACTCGAGAGCAGCCAACATCAATTAGCGATAACCTCAACTCGCTCCCCTATTTACCCCCTAAACGATATACCAAAGCACATCATCTCAAGTTAAATGCAAAATAAAACTCCTACATTCATTCAATTCAGATTCATTAAGGGCCGGAGAGGGTGAACTAATAATTCATTATAGCGCAAGTGATGCCAATCGTGAAAGCATTGTAGACAAGACAAGCATTAAATAAGAAGTGGTGGCGATATGTATAATTAAATGCGGCAGAGGGGTTTGTCGATGTGGCGATTTGGTGGGGTCACCAGGATGCAGCAAGGTGCCTGATTTTCAGCATGCATCCCCCTAGAGTTTAGGCAGCAGTCACTAAATTCCAGCGCCCAGCTCGCTAGAATATAGCGATCGATAGGTAATCTTGTAGGCTACGCAAAGCAAAAACTTTTGGTGTATTTGCAACGTCTGTAGTTGTTTCATTCTCTACATATATACTACAGTACATGGAGAGGCTTTGTAGTGCTGGAATAATTATATATTTAACTAGTGCTGCTATTATCGGATTCTATGCATCTCTTGAATGCGGGGTTGCCAGCGCTAGTATCCTTGTCGTCGTCGAAGCAAATTTGACAGGAGAGAACACTAGGCGCGCCTCTGCTTCCCCACGCTCGTTGGGAAAAAAAGGAAGATTCAGCAAGGCTGCACAGCGACGCTTTTCCCAATGGAAGAAATTTGGATAATTGCTAGCAGAAGCTGCATTGATATTCAACCTCTTGATATCTGTCAGCGGTGATTTTTTTCGAGCGAAGCAGTGAGCAGCACAGGTGTCATTTCATTCTTAAGTGACATTCAAAAGTACGGAGTACGAACCATCCTACCAAAGCAAGCCAGAGTACGGTCCACCTGAAATTAAGGCACACATGGATAGTGGCTCTCTAGAAAGATAGGATGATCTGCTTGAGATATATGTATAGCGGTTTCATGAGAGTGTAACTCCGCAAGCGGGAGGCGTTCCGAACATGTACCAGTGTGTGCCAGAATTCGTGGGACATTAGACATCCTATTATGATTGTCTGGCGGCATCAACACACAAGCTGCTAATAATGCGCTTTGGAGTATGCTTTGGCGAGCGTTGTCCCCCGCTGGAGGTCCTTGGAGTTACTGGAATTTTGAGGTCGTTGACTTTGGAGAAGAATAACTTCAGAGTTAGAAAATGGCTGCCGAGCATTTGAAGCTGAGCATCTGAAGCTGAAACTGCCTTCGCACTCTTTCTTGCAATCTCTAATCGCCGGATCAAATGCACGGACTGAGACATAGATTCGTGGGCGCTCACCAAGGTGAAGATGAGGGATGGGGGAACCACGTGATTATATTTTGCTTTCATCTTTTCTGTGCACAACTAGAGTCCCCAATCAGTATTGGGTTCTTTTCGATATTGTACTAATGAGTAGTAGGGATCATGCCCCAATTGTTAACTAGCCTCAAGTGGTGTTAGTTGGGTACATTCAATCGAGTTTCGAATAACTCACCACACCTACGTCTGATTGTTTGCACTTTCCCTTGCACAACACCTACAAACACAAGATTCTTCTACCTCAAGCAAAATTCAAGATCCTATATTTGAAAAAAGAATCTAAGATGCTGTGCTTCTCTGCGCTCTTCAGACGTGTAGCAAAGCCCGCTCTGCGAGCTCCGCACCAACAAATCCATACCACCTCAGTCGACTCAGTCAAGATCGCCCAAGTTCGAGAGGCCGTTCACGCAACGAAAGAGTCCCAACTTAACTTTCAAGCTTTCCAAGGTCCTCCTTTCTCCGGCGTCCCTCTCTCAAAAATCTCCCGAGAAATCAAAGTTGCCAATGATGCTGAGGCTGCTCGAGCTCGCGAGATTGATTTTCGTGAAGTTCATCGTCGAGTTCGAGACTCCGACTTTTGCAACACTATAATCAAGGCATGTGAATCTGCAGCTGTAAAAAGCTCGTTTCTACTGAAAATTACAGACACACTCTCCACAATCGTCCATTCTGGCCACTGTCTCACCAGCCAATGCTACGAGGGCTCCACACGACATGAATACGTCGACGACGCAGACAAGAACGATGGCCAATAGCGCAAGTATTGCTAAGCGTATTCGGGATTCTATTGCTTCGGGTCGGTCTGTAGCTGATTTGGACAGTGCGTTTGATCTCTAGGTCCGTATGCTAAGTCAATTTTAATGGTTGATATGCTGCTGACCTTCTACGAGATCAATACATTGACGATCGACTGGTAATTGCCGCTTGCGGCAGGCTTTGGCTCGTGAATTCAGGAATATGGTTTTTCACAATCCCTCTTAACATATGCGGGAGTTTGGCTACTCGGCGCCATGACAGAAAATGCTTGGGTGTTCCCTCTTGTATCATAACTTTCTAATCAAGTTCAGCTTGATCTCGCATCTCAAGACCCGAAGCACATTAAAATCTCCTTGGACTGTGCTGTGCACAACCTAAGAAGTACGCGCACCATGAAACAGACAGCCGTTTAATTCCCTTCACTTCTTCTCTATCCTGTCGTCATCTGTTCGTCGAGGAGATAAACATAAGGGAATCCCAAACCATTCTTCAACGTCGTGGAAGCTCCAAAATGCAGTGCCGAACCCATATCCTTTCTTCTTCTTTTGGCAGCTAACTGCCGTTCTGCTGGAACTGCACTTCGCCCTGATTCTTATTGACTTCCGGGGTGAATAGTCTGGGCTACCTGATTTGAGTAGCGTAAGCAGGATTGTTCGATCCTCGAAGATTTGTTAAATGGTGGTACTGATGATAATACTAAGTCTCTCTGAGTCTTTTGGCTTCGCAAGGTCGGCCTTTGCTCGCTTGCGGTGGAGGTTATTCGTCTCTTTGGTAGTAGCTTTGTACTTAATCGATACTTCAAGCTCTCTGATGAAAGTATTGTTTGCTTACAATGACATTCTATATGGGAGGCAATGGTAGGATTAGACCTAGAGCGCGGCACGGGTGGGTATGGGTACCCATTTGGCAAAACAAACTACTTATAGGTGGGTAGGATAATAAGTACAATTTTGAGAGGTCTATCCATTATAGCTATAAATACTAATAGCATACCCGGCACTTGTATTTCCGTCACGTGTATACTTAATTTAGCTAATAAAAAGAGCTTATTTCACGTGATAAAGTAGCCCGCGGGTATTTTACATATTTTTCAAACTAGTAATAAAATATCGATTACCCTCCTTATGGGCACCCACCCATGTGGATACCCTTGGTCAGCTGCAACCCGTGCCGCGCTCTAATTAGACCTTGCGACGTGGGAGACTTGGCTGATTTGGACATTCCTTCTCTTGCAAGCTCTTCTAAGGAAGTGGAGGGACCCAACATGCTTGCTGATTGGAAAAAGAGCTCCAATTCTGAAATCCCTCACTTGAGCTGTGGCTTTGAAGAGACATGATGTGTGCGTGTTGGAGATTCAAGCTCAATCATTATTATTTGCGTTCCCAGAAACTTAAGTGTAGACATGGTTGTAAAGTCAAATATCTGGTATATGAACTAGGCGAGGTACTTTTGAGTAGCTTCGGGTTGGCTTGCTTTGCTGTTCCAATGGAAATGAGGATGTTCCTCACGATGCAGATACCTAGTGTACTGCTGTCACTGATACGCGCTCTACCCAATCACGGTTTCAATAAATACCTGATATTACATCTTTATAGATACGCTACACGGCGACCGGCTTCTCAATTTAAATTTCGACTGAATGATTCCGTGAGCGGAGTGGTGCAGTTGAGACCAAAATAGTCGCTCCTAGATCTAATCTAACTTCATTCAAATTCAAACTGGTCAAAACATTCAAATACATCCACACAGCCTCCCCCTCCTCCCGTCCCCCCAAAAGCTCCAGCGTCCACCTCATACTAGCACTCCAAACTTCAAGTCAAGCCATATAGATCAACTTAATAACCCCTGAAAAAATGTCTCCTAGGCTTCACCAGGTCCCACTCGATCCTGACCAGATCGCAGACGATTTTTGCCGCGATGAAGTCCCTTTCATTCCTGTTATCAGTTTTCAATGGGACTTCACGGACCTTCCATCCACCATGGAAAATCTAATGGTGGCCGGCTATTTAAACACAGTCTGTGATGAGACAATAAGAACGATTGAGAGGTGCTTCGAAGACCAGATTCACCCTATGACGATAGCAGACCGAATAGCGACTAGCGACCGAATATGTGAAAATATTGATGATTTCGAGGAAAACCTTGACAATGAGATTCGCAGAGTCAGACGGGCTTTAAGGCAGTTGAGATCTCAGGGGTATAGTAAAGGCTCGAGTATGGGTATGAGGCTAACGAGATCCAGATCTGAACAATCAAGCATCGACGCCCTGGCTATGGTGTGGGAGCGCTTGAAGAAATATCGAATTGCTGGTCGGTACTATGGCACACTAGTACAGCGGTGCATTGACAGCCACAGAAAGTTACTGGGCTTTTATGAGAGTCTCCTTACTTGTAGACGCCGTGAAATAATTGAGTTCATGGAGGAAAAACTCCATATTCACGAAGGAGAGAGGCGTAAGCCCTTGCAATACCATATTTGCAACGGGCAATGCG
Source organism: Phialocephala sp. D728 (assembly GCA_003988865.1). Classification (NCBI taxonomy): domain Eukaryota; kingdom Fungi; phylum Ascomycota; class Leotiomycetes; order Helotiales; family Mollisiaceae; genus Phialocephala; species Phialocephala sp. D728. The sequence goes on along the minus strand of QYAJ01000272.1, from coordinate 21,928 downwards.
CACACGAGAAGGGAGAGTGCGCCTGTGATACCCTGGAACCATATGACGAAGAGAACTGTGCTAGAAAGGCACAAGAACGCCTTGAGAGAGAACGTCTTTCAAGCTGGCTGAGGGACTTTGAGGTGACGACAGACCAAATAGATGGGCCTTGAAAAGTTTTTGTGAGATCTTACAATAGAACTAAATAGAAAACGAGAAAACTTGAACGGGTGCCCAAGTTCCTTAGCGATCGTCGACCTGGACATGTGACATGGTTTCATGAGCCTTTCTTTGCCCGTGGTTTGAAGTCGCAAGTGTTTGTCTTTATGTTGAGAGACCGTGAAGTTCTCGGACATGCTCGACTACACGTAGCTACAAAGCCAACAGGGGTTAGATCATTGGCGAGTGGAATCCATTCATTTAAAACCTTTCAATAGCCTACCAACTAATAGATGAGCTCGGCCTTTCCCGAAACAATTCGTCGATTTTGCAAACCCACCCGACACGAGTTTCAATATATCTATGCCCAGTGCCGAAGAGAAAGGGATAGAGAGAGGGATCTACGAATAGATAATAGGCGTGTTTTAGGACACTGGCCCTGAAGGTTGCATGGAACAATATCAGCAGGTGCGAGATCAGAGCTCGGCAGGCAGTCTTACGATTGGGAGCAGACTGAGCATGGAGTCCGAACATCTGACAACTTTGCATCAACCTCTGTCTATCTCGAAGGTGAAAATGCTGGAACGAAGGTCCTCATCGATATTCTCATGATACAATAGTTTATCACCACCGCCACCAGGAACTATAACATCAATGGTATAGACGACTTGAGGGTATTCGCTTTCCGTAAACACACATGCTGTACAGTACAGTTATATCCTATTTAAGAAGCCCCCAAAGTTTTCAAAGCTTCCCTCAACTCCTTGATTGCTGTCTCTGCATCCTCAAAATTCAATGCTGATATTGCCCATCTCGCATGCTTCTGTGCTTTCGCGATGGCTATATCATCGGTGATCAATTGATCTTTGCGAATAGGGGCAGGCGCAGGAGCTGGGATGGGAGCAGGTATATGGCGCTGCTGAGGAGGCTGGTATTGTTGCGGTGGAGGTTGATGTTGGTGTGGTGGAGGCGGATACTGGTGCTGAGGAGGTTGATAAGGCGGTTTTTGTACAGGAGGTGTATACGGTACTTGAGGTGGGGGTATATGCGCCTGCTGTGCAGGGGGTGATTGTCGGTAGAAGTTCTGAGGTTGCACAGGGGGATCATCTGGGATCACAGGAGGCGGGAAGGATTCAAAGTCAGGAGATGATTTGAGACCAGGAGGCGCGGTAGGTTGTTGTGGGAGTTCTAAAGCATCAGGTGGTGCGGTTGGCATTGTAGGCTCCTGAATCTGAGATGTAAATGTAGGGACTTCTGGGAAATAGCCACCTCCAACTGATCCATTTCTCTCGTTCGGTGAAGGTTCTAATGGCGACACATTATCGTCCTGGACGGCCGTATATGGGAACCCATCTCGGGGATAGGGTTCGAAGGTACCGGGAGAACCCCGAGCGGAGACTTGGGCTGATGGGTGTAGCGATTGATCTATGGAAGATTGACGTGCAGTTCGTGCCTCGATTTTGTCCTGTTCGTCTGGGACGTCCTCCACGAATGCAGGCTGTGGCTTCGTAGGCCCTTCAAGTTGCTGAACCTCCGGATCATTCGGATCAAGCGGCGGTAGAGGCTCTCCCTGTACAGGCTCTGGAACTGGATTTGACTCATTGGGGTCTTTTCCTTCCTTGATAGCCTTGACAATTCTTACAGCATTCCATTTCGCGTACTTGACCTTGGCCTGTGTCTCTGCATCTGGTGTTCCCCATATATTGGCGAGCTCGAGAAAGGTAGCGGCGGCCTGAAATGTATCTGCTGTTTGTCTGAAGTTGTCAGAAAACTCCTCTTCCACGACCAAGTGCCATACTTTGTGACAGCATTCGCCTTCACAGCCCTGTCTGCTCGGAAGAATGTCTCCAATCCAAAATGCTCCACGTATGCTTGCCCAGCCGTATCATCCACAATAGCATCGTTTGTAGCGTTCTCTGCTTTAATCTGAGGCGTCTCAGTATGTGTCAAGCAGCCTCGACAAGTTGCCTACCTGCTCCAGCTTGTCCATCAACGTCGTCGTGTATTGGAGTGTCTCCGGGTCGCCATTGTGCAGGCCTTTCGAGAGGATCTGATTGACGATCCAGTATTCGCCTGCAAATCAGCTTCTGCGATATCTGCGGAGGATGCGACTCACACCAGTAAGCAACAACAGGCTTCACAGTCTCCAGCTGCGAGGCTCTGACGATGAATCGCGTGAGGTCGGCGGCCTTCAACTTGGCTGGGATATTTGCTGTCATGGTTGCAGTTGCATCAACGAAGAGTAGCGCTATACAAGAAGATATAATATTGCTGCTGCCTATGACGCGCACGCGCGGGGTGATCTGGAGCTTGAGGGGTGTAGATGTTGAGATTGGATTCGATATCCAAGAGTGGGTCAGACAGTCGCCTAAAACGGCATTTATTGAAATAGCCGCATTGGGAAACCCCACCCCACCTGAGCTACCCCTGCGCCTTTAGCTTTTACCCCGGATTTCTGACAAACACGCGACGGTGGCCTTTTCGAAGTGACATCAGGACAGCTTGTCAAGACGGGGAGAATAAGAAACGACGCAGTAATATCAGGTACTTCCTGCTATCCATTACGTGCTATCCATCACGTTCTTTCCATTTCATGAATTGATTCCTTCTTCAGCTGCTACAGCTTCAACAGTAGTCAATCACCGACAACATGGTCCATACCACAGCTCTCGTGGCAGCTCTTCTGGCAGCTCTGCCTGTCAATGCTGGTCTCTATCCCAAGAGTTCCAAGGTTGTTCAGGTCGATGCAAAGAGCTATGACCGTCTGATTGCTCAGTCTAATTACACCTCAGTACGTACTTCTGTGTTTGCTCGAGGTGGTACTGACCCCGCAGATCGTCGAATTCTACGCTCCATGGTGCGGTCACTGCAAGAACCTCCAGCCAGCATACGAGAAGGCAGCGATCAATCTGCAAGGCCTTGCCAAAGTTGCGGCAGTTGATTGCGATGAAGAATCGAACAAGGCGTTCTGTGGCGGCATGGGTGTACAAGGTTTCCCGACTTTGAAGATTGTTAAGCCCGGCAAGACACGCGGCAAGCCGATTGTCGAAGACTACCAAGGTCCCCGGACTGCAAAAGGAATCGTGGATGCGGTTATCGACAAGATCCCCAACCATGTTAAGAGGGTGGACGACAAGACTTTGGAGGCCTGGCTGGAAGAGGCAAACGAAACGGCGAAGGCTATCCTATTCACGGACAAGGGCAAGACCAGTGCTCTGTTAAAGAGCATTGCGATTGATTTCAAGGGCAGCATCAACGTGGCACAAATTAGAAACACTGACAAGGAGAAGGCTTCTTTGGAGCTCTTCGGCATTAGCAAGTTTCCCACACTTCTTTTGCTCCCAGGAGGCAAGGAGACTGAAGGAATTGTTTACGATGGAGAGATGAAGAAGGAGCCCATGGTTGAATTCCTCTCACAGGCGGCGGCGCCAAATCTGGATCCTGCACCAGCGAAGGTCAAGCTTCCTAAATCCAAGGATTCGAAGAAGTCTAAGGCCAAAGAGTCTTTTGAGTCAGCCTCGAAATCACACGCCTCAGAGGAAGGACGGACGGACAAGGCCACAGCTACAGATGAGACCTTGGTAGAAGAGGCTACCGAGTCGCCATCTCCTGAGGTCGAGACTGAAAAGCCAGTTGATCTACCTGATCCAGCCCCACCAATCGCCATCTTGGGGACTGACACCGAGCTTCAATCTGAATGTCTCGGTCCTCGTACCGGTACATGCATCCTAGCTCTTCTTCCAGCATTTCCTGACGAGATTGCTACTGCCGCCGTGGGATCGCTTTCCGAGATTGCTCACCGACACAAACAGCATCAACGAAAGCTCTTCCCATTCTATGTCTTACCAGAGAAGAATGCTGGATACAAGCAAGTCAAAGATGCCTTGGCATTGACCGATATGGCAATAATTGCTGTCAACGGACGTCGAGGATGGTGGAGAACAATCCCAATCACTGGCGATAAGATCTCGGATAAGGATGTTACGGAGGAGTTCATTGAGAACTGGGTTGACAGCATCAGATTGGGAGAAGGGGCTAAGCAGAAATTGCCAGAAGGTCTGATTCCTGCAGAACCTGAAGAAACCGTGACTGAAGAAGCACCGGAAACAACGGAGACTGTTGTTGTGGAGGAAGTTATGGCTGACGAAAAGGCCGAGCAAAAGCCTATTGATGATCATGATGAACTTTGATTAGGAAAAAGTGCAGATATTACATCGGTGGCAGAGTTTTGGATGTACATTAGCGGGCAACTGAGAATTCATTAAGGTTTTTCCTTCCTAACAAGAAAATGTGACGCCATAAACTCCAGGGTATCATGCTCACTCATGCAAATGCCTGATGGTGTTACAGTTGACTCCCATCCAAAATCTTCTTGCCCCTCTCCTTCACAACTTGATCTAATATCTCCCTCACCTGCTTACACCCATCCACGCCTACAGCAAGCATCCCTTCCAACCGTCCTATCTGAACCCTCGTCTCCATCACCAGTACCGAGACGGCATCACTCGCTCCCAGAGTCGCCACAGTCAGAAAGGGCAACTCCTGTTCCTCCACGTTATTCAAATCCAGTAATGGATCTGCTTGCTCGTCATTACTCCCATAACTCGATGTAGAGCCCGCTGTGCATGCACAAATATAGTCTCGCATGGGGATACCGGCATCGATCAAAGCGAGGGTGGAAGCATTGATACAGGCCGCGAGGAGGGCGCCGTCTTGGGAAAGGATGTGAAGGGATAGAGAGATCGTGCTGTGAGGATAGAGATTCGTGAATATTGACTGGGAAAATGCTTCTATGATCGTATTTTGCATCTCCGTTACTCTCCTGCCCAACGTGTCAGCATTAAACCCCAACCCATCAATCATTGATGTGAATCAACGTACTTGTCATTTCTCGTCCGCTTTTTCCTATCCACACCGCTGAAACCCGCAATGGATATCGACACTTGTATATCTGCCCTTTCGCTGCTTCCTCCTTGTCTCGCGCCCTTTGCTTCAGCAGGTCCGGTCACAGTGCAGATTATCTTCGTGTTTCCCATCTCGAGGTAGCTGGAGCCGTCTGCGGCGGCTTGGGTCCGCATTTGTGCATTGAGGCGACGGAGCTCGTTCCATCGTCGGCCATCAAGGCGAAGGAGCGCGAGGGAGTACGTTGATGTGTCGAGGGGCATTGCGGCTGGTTTGGCAGGTAGTGGGGTAGATAGATGAGATGGGATTTGGGAGACGCGAATTTTTTCAAGGGTCGCGCTATTGGCGGGAATCAGGAGCTTCATGCCTGCACTCTTCAACGCAGACAATATCTTCTGTGAGGCTGCTTGGGAGTCTAACTCGCAGGAAGAATGACAAAGGTTGTAGTTCTTTGCTCCCTTAGTAATGTCGGAAGCAGATTATTTGACATTTTCCTCTGTGCCTGACTGCCATCGCGAAGCATCTGTTTTAATTGTACCACCCTTCTTCATTCGGCCACGTTGGCCTGCTACAGATCGCAATTCCTCTCAAATCAGTCTCCTACATCAATGGCCATCTTTACTCGCATCCAATATATCAACACTTAGATGTTGAACGGTGAATGAGAAACTCCAAGCAATTCATTACAAACTTTTGGCCCCTTGCTGAAGGACTTTGTCGTCCCAAATGCAATCTAGCTAGCTAATAGAGATGCATGAAGGCTGCAAAGCAGAAGGTCATATGTATGTCCACATGCTTGTGCCTCGAGAACACATTTTCATCTCGGGGTATTTCCCGTGGTCATCGATTATGCCTCTTGTTAGATTCCTGGAGAAACTTCACGATGACCACAGAGAGGTAGATCTTCCTTACTATTATCGACTAGCAGACGAATAGACTAATTAAACAAAATAACATCAACACTTCCCGTACATACACTGACGCGCCGCAAAACCGAATCTCAAGAAACACGATCTTATGGTAAACATAACATCCTTCTCAAACGACTAACAGAAGACCACGAGGCAACCAAGTTTTCGAGAGGCCCTCGACCCGGCTCGTTCAGTTGAATCGAATAACGAGGCTCCTCGATAGAAAGCTAGGCCATAACCTAGAGGCGCACAAGGTTAGCACTGTTTATTAAACCGGTAGGAAGGGCACGCCGTCCAAATTGGTATATCGAGATTGAGGGACCTCAACATCCTCTTCAGCCCCGTTGGCAAGGGAAAGAGCGCTCACCGCAACAGGTTGTGGTGCATCTGGTCTGCTAGCCGCCAAGGTAGCAATAGATCGTCTTCGCGTCAGACCTGGTGTAACCGGAGGCGACAAGGAAGAGGCACCACTGGAAGCTCCAGCTCCGATCGCTCCTTCAGTTCCCGCCTTGTTCTGGATAGCATTCGAGAGGAGGTCAAGAGCGATAGGGCCCACGTTCCTGATCACGTCCGGAGCAGTCTCGACAACCTTTCGTCCAACTACTTGGATGGCCTGTTTCATGAAATCGAAGAACCCTTCTGTCATCTCATTGCCTTCAGCGTCGATGAGCTTGATGTCATTTAGCTTTGACGGGTCGACTCTTTGAACTGCCTGTAAAGCGCATTCAGCTACCATTGCGCGTCTGAAAAGCGGTTCGGCGATAATATTGTCGGAGGTTGTTGTATCGATTGCAGCCTCAGCGTTGTTCCAGTTGGCAAGGACAGCGTCAAGTCCATCTTTGGCTGCTTGCTTCAAGAAAGGAGTGGCGTATTTGAGACCCCTTTTGATGATGGGTCCCAGAGTGTCAAAGAAGCCTTCCTCTCCTGGCAGACGGATTGTGTCCGCAAGTAACGCCATGGCAAAAGCTGTCTCTGTCGGGGTGTCGAAAGCGGCTTCGGCTAGTGCAGAATTGGGGATTGGCTTTCTGACCTCAGGGACACTCCCGGGCTGGATTGCAGCCTTCTTATCCATCGCAATGCGGAGGGCTGGAGCAGCGATGGACGGAAAGAGTTTCGTTGGGAGAGACTTTTGAAGTCTCATGGTCGCATAAGATTTTCTCATACTCTTCATGATCTCCTTGGCTTCGGGATGGGCGTCGTCAAGCTTGAGCGCCGCCTGGAGCGCGGCTTCCGCCAACACAGCTCGTTGCGCACAGCCATCCATTTGCTGTGGATTGATCTTTGCGACCATGCGCAGTGTCTTCGTCTCTGGGTCGAATGCAGACTCACACATCTTACCCAGAGCGCCGAGGGCGACGCCAGCAATACCCGCAATTGGTGGACCAACAGGCCCGAGGAAAGGACTGGCGATCTGAAGTCCGGTACCTGATCATCGGGAATTTAGCTATGGTTCATTTGAACATGTTCCAAGAGCAGAGGAGCGGAAACATGGTTTCACAACCTTGGGCAAATAAGGCATCGGAATCTCGGGGCTCGATATTCACGTACCGATGAGAGGAGCAGCAACTCTGCCAATGTCTTTTAACACATCCAAAAAGCTTTCAGCGCTATCCTCCTCTCCCATGAAAGCTTCAGAGCCTTTATTTATTCCGGGGATGTCACCTGTCATATTGTCTTGCCCGGCCATCGAAGGCTTGTAAATGTCAACTCCAAGAATCTTCTTGACTGGTTTTGTGGTTTCGGAGAATGCTTTCACGTAGGCGGCGAAATCATTGCCATATTTGCCGCCAATTGTGCTGGCAGAATTGAGTTTATGGCCGCCATATACATGGGCTCCAATTGACGCTCCGTCTGATGTTCGGATCACAGGAGAGCCAGACTGGCCTAGTGATTATCAGTATGGCTGATTCGTCGTATCAAGTTGGATTTAACTTGCCAGGAGTGGTAGAGATGTGATATGCTAGCATATTTCTCCCATCTTTATCCAAGTTCCAATTAACCTTTGCAAACATTTCATACATTCTCGCTCCGTGCTCAGTAGCTTCCACCTGGTCGGCGGGGTACCCTACAACACCGAGGATATCGAGTCCCGCAAGAGGCGTTTCGAGATAGCTGAATGTTTCGAATGTTCCCTCGAAAGGCCGGTCGAGTTTCAGGAATGCCACATCGGTTCTGCGGTTTGTTCCATTGCTCTGTAACCATCCCGATGTGGTAACGAAGCGGGCCCCCATTCGCATTTGCACAGCTCCAGAATCGAGGTTCTCTGTGGTAAGACTTGTTTTGCCTGTACGTCGCATAGCGTAAGTTAGCGCATAACCCAAAGCTTATACCGAGGTGAAGGAGACCTTTCTCCAGTAAATCGACATACCAGCGTAGCCCATGTAGGCCTTGACAATAGTAGCGGGCCCATAGTTAGTATCCTCCCCAAAGTCACAAGCGCAATGCCCAGCTGTCACAAGGAGATCAGGGGCAATAAGCCAACCTGTGCCCATCCCCCAGGCATTGTCGTCTGGTTGTTCTCTATATCGGATCAGGAGTTTGATAATGGCTGTTAGGTCATGAGGGTCAGTAGGGGCAATACTACAGAGCATTGAATCCTGAAGGCGGAGACGCACAGCGATATCTGCCACCATCTGCATAATGTTCTGGGATGACAATAGTGCGTCCATCGACTCCGTCAATGAGAGCTTCTGGTTTGTCCTTTCCTTTCCCAAGGCCGAAGGCAGACTCAGGTTTCGCGGCAGCGTGTAGCACATTAGTCAGAGACCAAATGGCAGCATAGTTATTTGGAACTGTCGTCATGGTGAATGATGAATTTGATCAATTTTCGTTTATGATGGAGGGCCAAAAGAAGTGAAGCTGTAACCAGAATAGTGGTTGTGATAGCGTTGGAGAAAAGGAGACTTTTGAGAAAGATCAATACTTATAGAGATGTAAATTCAACAGAGAACACCCATATCAGACAAACGCTGTACTTTGGCCAACGGAAAACAATCTCTAGATTTCAGCAGGTGTGTCGAAGCCACTCTAGAGCGACTACGACCAGCCCAGACATTTTGGTCTTTGAAATCTATATTTTTAACGATGCTGGATCAATATTTCACCTTCCACGCCAGCCTCAATGAGCTAGAATTAAGTTCAATGTACCTGTTTGCATCGGAATTGCCAATAGTGGAGCTACTCTCTGCAGGCAATAAGATTCGGAGGCTGGAAGTGATCGTAAACAAAAGAAAACAGTTGAAAAGTTTTCTCTGCAGCACGACGACCCTCTTTCGTTTTCGTCAGCAACATGCAGTGGAAATGACAGGGCTGACGGCACAACGGCACAACGGCACATTTCTCAAATTCAAGACAGAGTTCCCTGATGCAAGCATAACATGAGGCGACATTGCAGCTAAGCTGATATCCCAAACAAGACAGACAGGTCCGAGAGACATGTGCGCATACGCTAACAATGCGCCAATGAAATGGGATAGAAGATTTGAAGCGTGGGTGGTGTTCATTACGGAAGCTGAAACGTGGGGAGCTGGCCATGAGTAGGTCCTCCGGCTAGGTAGCGGGAAGTCCGGTATCTGAGACATGACCATTCAGCTACGCAAAACTTCACCGTCGAGGCCCGTCCCGCCATACGCCACACAAACGATTTTAGAGCTTCCGCACTATCGGATTTGCTGACCCACAACAAGCACGAATGAAAACTTGGCCGACGGATGGGCATAAGCGGGGACTAACTCTCAGTCTAATGTCTTACTATGTAAGGTTAGATTGGGAGAAGGAATCTTGTATGGAGACTTTTTGAGACTCAAACATGGGAGAAACATGTTTGTGATCTGTTAACTTTAAAGGATGTCTTCTGAGTGGCTAGAAATATGTGCTGAAGACTTGCAGATCTTCAGCCTTGGAAAAAAAAAATGTTTTTTTTTTTGGTTTAGCAACTTGTCTGAGCCAGTGACAATTGTGTAGAAGTAATCAGCTGAAAGAAGCAGACAAGCAAAAAATAATGTATGAGTCTACAAGCCATCCTCGCTGGTGATTTCGAGGATTCTTCTTGTGAGCTCGCGTTGTCCAAGCCACTGATATTGCTGTTGAGCGTCACAGGTTCTTGTGAGCAAAGCCCAGCCGCTCGAGCTTTCGATTGTTGACGCGCATTATGACTAGACAAAACTTGTTTATGATCAAGAATAGCTAGTAGGCTAACTAGGATGAGAAAAATACAGCAAACCAAAAAACTTCGAAGGCAGAAATTCAGAGCAGATACATAGAGCTGAAAGAACCAAGAGATGAAGGACTCTGAGGAAAACGACGCGCATCAACGAGTCCAAAACCAATATCCCAGCCCCCAAACGCAACTGAGCAAGTAAAACGAGATTAAAAGCACATCTTCCGCCTGAAGCAATCTACTTCTAAACCTCATGAGAACTAGCTCACTCAAAGTCTACCCGAATGCCCTCTCTCGAGTAGGTTGATTGACCATGATATAAATCTTATGTAGAGAATCCACCCATTCCAAAAGGGAACAGCATAGAGAACTTTAAAGTTTTCACAGTGATGAAGCCGCGATGTGCATGTAAAGTGTGTATCTATAGTTGTCCTCATTAGCGGTGTAGATGAGGATATATACCTAGGTATACGGGTAAGGTCACGTGAGAACGTGACAGGAGTGCTGGACTGCATGACCTATGGACGTGAAAAATGATCAGTATGGTTCTTCCAAGGAGCACAGCAGAAGGGAAGGCGACTTTGATTGCGGTAGTAAGTCGTCCTCGAGCTATTGCTGACAATCCAATCACTTGCAGTCTGAGATTCATGATGGACAACCGGCTCTGTGCTCAATGTGCCACACACGCTTATGTTAGGTTTATGTTTGTAATGGAATGTGAGCTCACTGACCTTCTGTCTGCCCAAGTTACAACTGGCTTTTCAAGAACCCCGATGGGTCTTCAGTCGACAAAGCTGAACACATTGTCCCCTGGTCGTAACTTTATTGCATTAGCAACCAGGTTGAGAGCGATTGATATCGTACAATCTTGAAGGATTCATGTCGTATGACCCTCGAAATAAGCTTTGTAATACGCGAGTGAAATGTTTCGAAGCCTTGGCTGCACCCACTACTGCCTCATATCTTTCGTAGAACTAAATGAGCACAAATTTGTTGCACTATAATGGATTTCAATCAACTTGACACTTTGTGCATCGACGATTTCAAAATAGCTTTCTGATTTAGTTTCTTGGCTGAGATTGTGACTCCGTGGCTCTCGTCTATCAAACATTGGATGCGAGAAAATTCACCTCACTCTCTGACTCACGATGTAAGTGTGTATATGTATATGTTGTCGCTCCTTTTTGTACAAAAAAACACTTGAAACTCAAAGCATCTCCCATCCGAAGGAATTCATTTCATCGACCCAAGGACGATTGCGCATTCGTTTCTACAAAATCAACAACATCATCTGACTCTCGACAAACACAACTTGCACTCAAGGCCCTTCTTCCATCGCTCATTCTCCACATGAGCAGCACATCTCTCTCGGGATCTCCCTAGTGCCATGCTTGGGTATTTGAACATGAAGCATATTCTCGCTCTATTCGGGCTTTTGGCTCTGGTATCTAGCGCAAATGGCATTCCAATTGAAGAATCTGCCATGCGTGAGCGTCGCCGCCTCAAACCATACAGCCCAAGCGGGCCTAAACGTGGTCTTCCATACAAAAGTGCAAAATACGTCCAAAACTTTCATGGACCAGGAAGCCAAATTTCATGGGCTTACAACTGGGCTTCAGATATGGATCCAACATTCCCAAAAAGTCTCGAGTATGTACCAATGCTATGGGATAATACTGCAGGCCACACTAGTACTGTAAGTATACAAGCATTGTGTCGAGATTCTGCTAACTCGGATAGTGGGTCAGCAATGCCAACCAAGCCCTCAGCAGAGGTACCACTCACCTCATGGCGTTCAACGAACCAGACAAATGCAGCGGCGGAGGATCTTGCATAACACCACAGGCCGCAGCCGACGCTTATCGAACCTTCATGGACCCATTTACTGGCCGAGCTTACCTGGGAGCTCCAGCTGTCACTAATGGACCCACAGGACTACCGTGGCTCACTCAATTTCTGAAGCTATGCACAGGCTGCCATATTGACTTCGTCCCGATTCACTGGTATGACAAAGCCACGAACGAGGCTTACTTCAAGTCGTACATTGGCCAAGCAAAGGCTATTGCGGGGTCGCTGAATATTTGGATCACTGAGGTGCTTCAGCTTCTTCCTAGTAGAGATGACTATGCTAACATCGAGAGTTCAACGGCGCAGGAACCGGAGCACAGCAAGAAGCATTCCTGCGCTCCGTAATCCCATGGCTCGATTCTCAGACGTATATTTCTCACTACTCGTGGTTCTGGTGTGACCCGACTTCCACTTTGGGGCCTTTGGTGGACTCGAGCGGCAGACCGACAAAGCTGGGAAATGTATATGCATATACTGCATTTTGAGCATTCAAAGTTGCTTTGAAATGAACTAGATTAGAGTGTACTTGCTGGACAAAAGGTAGAATGATGAGTATTAGATATACAGTTGATCGGATTTGCGATGCATGAGACGCAACTTTGAAGATTTAACCAAATGCAAGTCAGGTTATAAGAAAGTTAGGGACGGAAAAATCAGGTATTATGTTTTACCTCTTTTCTCATGAGACAACCTGAAGATCGGATGATCTCGTGGCGCTGGCCGCGGTTGGATCCGATCGTGGACCGAGACAGTGCGTTCAGATGGATCCTGAAGATCTTGTGGCTGGATCTGATGGATCATCACCCAACGTTCCAGCTACGTCGCAAAGTAGCAAAAATTGCGATTTGGATGCGTGCCAGTACACCATACAGAATCTTGTTCCTTCTATCTAAACTGGATTCTGAACAGTCCCATGAGAGCATTCAGATGCGGTTGTCGAGACAAAGTTCAGAGTCAGCACGGCCCGGCCCCTGTCGCGCTTGGATCTCGAGGCCATATTTAGGCGTTTTAGAGTTTGCCTATCAGCGTACAGAAAACTTTAAACGTAATCATCTGTGAGTTTGCTTTAGCTTTGGAGAGAGATGATCGTCTCCTCTGTTCGTTTCGCGCCAATTGTTCCAATTCCATCTGTTTATATTATTACTTCGTGTTTATACTCGCATATGTTTGTACATATTCATCAACCGCTCTTTTTCTCCCTCACGTCGCGCACCATCTGAGCATCTCGCCGGACTCCATCTCTCCGAACCTGCCCCTCCAACTCCAAGCCTTCACGCGCTTGGCGATTGCCTCGAATACGAGATCGATGTCTACCAGATCGTAATGATTTGGATACCGCGAATACATTCCCAATTGCTCCCATCATGGCTCTCCTCGGCCAGTCTTGGACCTTGACTAGGAAGAACATCCTTATCGCGCTCAATCGGCATACCTTCGCCACCAGCATTCGAGCTTTCATCCTTCCAGTAGCGTTCATGATATTTCTCAGCTATGCCAGGAACCTCTTCGTTCCTCCGTCGAATTACGGCATTGGCTCTGGCCGTCAGATTCGCACACTGGCAGAAGGTCTAGCTGCTGCAAATGGTGGGAGAGATACATTGGTATTCGTCAACAATGGGTTCGCAGGAGGAGATATTGATCGCGTCATTGATACCATGGCTGCATCTGCCACCGGGAAGAGAGTGGTTCGCCTCACGGATGAAAGCCAGTTGCTGGATACCTGCAAGAGTTCTCTTCGAGGAGCAACTTCCTGCTACGGCGCAATCGTTTTTCTATCATCGCCCACCGAAGGGACAGGAGGCCTTTGGAACTACACGCTTCGAGCAGATGGCTCTTTTGGCACGAAGATTGACGTGAATAAGGACACAAACGATGCCGAGATATACCTCCTGCCCCTTCAGCGCGCTGTCGATTATGCCATTGCTGGAGTTGCTGGAGTCAACACGACCGTCGAAACACCCCTTCCAACATCCGTGCTCGAATATCCATACACAAGCATCACACAGGCGCAAAGAAATATAAACATTCGGGTCAACTACATGGGGGCAATCATCAATATCCTGGGTGTCGCGTTCCTGATTGGCATGGTGGGCGTGACATACCATTTGACTGGATTCATTGCTTCCGAACGAGAATTGGGCATGTCTCAACTCATTGAGGCTATGATGCCCAATCTCCGGAGATGGCAACCCCAAGTCGCGAGGATTCTGTCATATCATCTTGCTTTTGATATGATCTATGCGCCTGGCTGGGTCATTATGGGCGTTGTTCTTGGCGTAGGCGTATTTGCCGCCACATCAATGGCAATCGTCATCATATATCATCTGCTTGTTGGTCTATCTCTTGCATCTTTTTCCATTCTCGGCGCTTCCTTTTTTAAGAAAGCCCAGCTCAGTGGCATTACTATAGCGCTAGTAACTCTGCTCCTGGGAGTTGTTTCTCAAGTCATCAAAATCAATGATTCAGGGACAGTCGCTGTTCTGTCACTCCTCTTCGTGCCATGTAATTATGTCTTTTTCATTATCTTCATGGCTCGCTACGAGCGCCAGAAGCTAGCCACAGACCTTGTTCGGGCAGCTCCGGACAACCCTTGGACTTTGCCTGGCATCGTACTATGGGTGTTTCTCATAATTCAGATCTTTGTCTACCCACTACTCGGGGCCATAGTTGAGAGATATCTCTATGGCACTGCATCAAGTGGAAGATCTGTCGTGGGACATCGTGGAGAAACGGACTCTTTCGAGACAGTTAAACTCCAAAACTTCACGAAGCATTACCGTCCGAACTGGTTTCGTCGTCGATTTGCTTGGATGACCAAGACTCCGAAGGCAACTGTTGTTGCTGTTAACAATCTGACGCTCAGTGCGAGAAAGGGTCAAATATGTGTTCTTCTCGGCGCAAATGGAAGCGGAAAAAGTACAACCCTCGATGCAATCGCTGGATTGAATAAAGTTACGAGCGGAATAATCACCGTCGACGGTACCGGTGGCCTTGGAATTGCTCCACAAAAGAATGTTCTTTGGGATGAATTAACAGTTGAGGAGCATATTCGCGTTTTCAATCGGCTGAAGTCTACCGGACACCGCGATACCAAGGAGACGCTCCGGTCTCTGATTACCGCTATCGATCTAGACAGAAAGATTGATGCCCGAGCCAAGACTCTTTCTGGTGGTCAGAAGCGGAAGCTGCAGTTGGGGATGATGTTCACAGGTGGAAGTGCTGTTTGCTGTATCGATGAAGTCAGCAGCGGACTCGATCCTCTCAGTCGTCGGAAGATTTGGGATATCCTACTCGCTGAGAGAGGTGCAAGGACAATAATCCTAACGACACACTTCCTCGACGAAGCAGACCTTCTTGCAGATCAGATTGGGATTTTATCAAAAGGCACATTACGGGCTCAGGGGTCCTCAGTCGAGCTCAAGAACACCTTAGGAGGTGGCTACAGAATTCATCTGCAAACTGGACCTGGGCATGAGAAAGTTCTAGATATTGAAGGCATCACGAGACATGCTACCTTCGGGCAGACCATGTATTCCGCACCAACATCTAGCCAAGCAGCACAAATTATTCGCCGTCTCGAGGCGGAGGACTTGACGGATTACCAGCTGTCTGGTCCTACAATTGAAGATGTCTTCTTGCAGCTGGCCGATGAGATCCGTGTTGAGAGCAACAGCACAAGCACGCTTGACCGAGAATCACCTGATCCTGAAAAATCCGAGAAACAGGCTGTAACTACGATAGCTGTTGCCGGATTGGAGCTACACACTGGACGACCTATTGGATTCTTTCGCCAAGGATGGGTGCTTTTCCGGAAACGTTTCACGATCCTCCACCGCAACTATCTTCCATACGCGGCTGCTTTGCTCATACCTATCATCGCTGCTGGGCTTGTGACGTTATTCTTGAAGAATTTTCATGGTGTTGGGTGTGGTCCAGCAGATTCAGTGTCATTGTCCGACGTCGAGACTCTAGCATCACAAGTCCACTACGATCTTATTGTCGGTCCGTCATCTCGATTCTCTAACTTAACTCTAACAAGCCTCTATGCTCCACTTCTACCAATCATCCCGCCTCAATCAATCATCCAACGAAAACTTCACATGGTGGATACCTTGACCGATTTCAACAACTACATCAATCAAAACTTCGCGAACGTGACACCAGCTGGCTTCTTCCTCGATGGCGCACAGACAACACTAGCATACCAAGGTAACGGAGATATTTACACGGCTGTGTTCGGCCAAAATATCATGGATGTCATGCTTACCAACATGAGCATTGGTACTCAATTCTCTTCTTTCGACATCCCTTGGGCGCCAGGAACTGGGAAGACGCTACAGCTTGTTGTTTATTTTGGTCTGGCTATGGCCGCGTATCCTGGGTTCTTCTCGTTGTATCCTACAGTAGAAAGGACCAGGAACATCCGTGGGCTTGAATACTCAAACGGCGTGCGATCGCTTCCTCTTTGGCTAGCATATCTCGCATTCGACTTTTTGATCGTCATTATTTCGAGCGCAATCTGTGTTGCCATTTTCGCAGCCGCCTCATCAGCCTGGTACCATATCAGCTACCTCTTTATCATTTTCATGCTATTTGGAATGGCATCTATCTTGCTCTCATATGTGGTATCCCTATTTGCAAAGACCCAGCTGTCAGCATATGCATTCGCAGCTGCTGGTCAGGCTGTCATGTTCTTGATTTACCTTATCGGCTACTTGTGCACATTGACCTACGCCGTACGTATTTCCTCCACCACTCTTCTAGTACGATACTAACATACTTCAGCCTGTAAACAAGATCGACTCATACCTGATCATCGTCCATTTTACTATCTCCCTCATCACACCCATGGGAAGCTTGATCCGAGCCCTTTTTGTCGCTCTGAACATTTTCTCAACCACCTGCTCTGGAAAGCAAATCGCTTCGTACCCCGGCGGAATTCTCCAATATGGTGGGCCAATCCTTTACCTCATCCTCCAGGTTTTCGTTCTGTTTGCTGTCCTCCTTTGGTATGACTCTGGCTCAGTCCTAGCCTGGTACCGACGCGTACGCAAAGTCGCTCCAATTGCAGATGAATCTCTCGTGGTCGACGAAGAAGTGACTGAAGAGCTTGTGCGAGTCAATAGCTCGAATGATGGATTACGAGTTCTTCATTTGACGAAGACATTCGGTCACGTCACTGCCGTCGAGAATCTCACATTCGGGATCAAGCGTGGGGAAGTCTTTGCTCTTCTTGGCCCCAATGGAGCAGGAAAGTCGACAACGATATCGCTGATCAGGGGAGACATGCAACCTTCCAAGAATGGGGGAAGCATTTTCGTGGAGAATATCGATATTTCTAGGCATCGCGCTCAAGCACGTTCTCATCTTGGAGTGTGTCCACAGTACGATGCTATGGATCAGATGACTGTTCTCGAGCATCTTCGTTTCTATGCTCGTGTCCGCGGGGTATCGGATATTGAGCACAATGTGCAGGAAGTCATCAATGCTGTTGGTTTGCAAACTTTCTCATCCCGAATGGCAGCCAAATTATCTGGAGGCAACAAACGCAAACTATCTCTTGGTATAGCACTCATCGGAAACCCAACAGTACTTCTACTCGATGAGCCTAGTTCTGGAATGGATGCAGCAGCTAAAAGAGTCATGTGGAAGACGCTCTCAGCGGTCGTGCCGGGACGGAGTCTCTTGCTAACGACGCACAGTATGGAGGAAGCCGATGCATTAGCTGATCGAGCGGGCATAATGGCGAAGAGGATGTTGGCTTTGGGAACGAGTGATGATCTGAGGAGGAAACACGGAGATGCGTATTATATTCATCTAGTCATGAAATCAGCGCCTCATACCGATGAAGAAGAGATAATGCGAATTAGGGAGTGGGTAGTGGGGGAGTTCCCTGGCGCTACCATCGAGGATAAGACGTATCATGGACAGATACGGTTCTCCGTCCCTGTGTATAGGGATGCTGAGAAAGAGAAGATGGTCGAAGTCACGGATGATGAGATCAGTGGTGGGAAAGAGCTCGAGTCCGTGAGATGTCGGGATGGGGTCGGGTCTCTGATTATGATTCTTGAGGATCATAAGGAGGAGTTGGGATTGGAACATTATTCCGTGAGTCCGACAACGTTGGATCAGGTGTTTCTGTCGATTGTGCAGAAGCATGACGTTGAAGAAGAGGGATATTCGAGGCCGAGAGAGAAGAAGCATTGGTTCAAAGGGCTCAGTAGCTGCAAGAAATGATATGGTGAATGCGATGCCATCTAAATTAGTACGTAGAAAGGTGGAATGGAGCCAATTCAGCCTGTTTGTGAGCTAGGTAAATGTTGCCTGAAGAGTTCAAGTACAGAATCTGAATTGAAGATATACCCCAAAGCTACGCTAAGGGCTGTGCATAGTGTGAGGCTAAATTGATACCATTATACCTTTCTTGAATATCTCCCAAAGTAGCAGATGAGTGATCGAACTTGCCACATATAAGTAGCCAAAACAAATGTAATCGGAAGTAATAGATATTTTGTATACCTCGAACCTTTCCTCCAAATAAGAAGAGAATTAATAACCATCTCACCAAAGGAAATCTTATTATTCTAACTCTACTTTATGAATTGAGAGGGTTGAAATACGATATCTATCTACCGGTCATGGCATGAGAAGTTTGATACTCGATCGCGCATTACCCTTCCTACTATCTGTCGATATCTGATTAGTAATTTTGTTCCATTTTGTTTGACCTTTATAAAAAGATCGTTTGCTTTTTAACACCGGCCCTGCTTTGAGATATTTAATACTCAATTATATATAATATATATCGTTAACTAATAATTAAAAATTTTAATAATCGATTTTACAAATCGTACCAGTGACTCATTCTAATAAGCCTACTTGCGTCTGCTGGCTCGCGAGACTTATGCGGGCTGATGTGGGCAATGATACACCTTTATGGAACATTCCGCATTGGTGAGCATTTCGATTCCTCCCAGATAATCAGCTTGATAGAGGGCAGACCGGTTCAGAATGACTGGATGACTGATATGCTCTGTAACCAACTTAGTTAATAAAATTGAGCTACAGAATTTTGTTGCACGTCGTAACTTTGCCCAGAATTCCGATGCGCTTCAGTCACTTGCTAAAACGGCACTCGAATTTGCTAAATTAATCAATGGCAATGAGATTCAAGTCTAATCTATTTTCATCCCGAAGGCTGGAGGGTGTTGTCAGATCAGCTGAAGCTCTTGGGTTACACCATTCATCTCTAAGATCTTTCCGTCCATCATTCCATGTACGTATGCTTCGCCAACCAATTTGTAGAATCCACCTTCCACCTTGCGGAATACGAAAGGGACATGAGAGCCAAGTGGGAGAAATATCTCATCCTCTTTTCGTGCGACGTCCGGGCAGAGCCCAACATATCCACCATCCGAAAGGAATGGCCTCGCTTTGTGCATGTCCGTCATCGAGCTACTATATGAGCCCGTGGTGAACTTTCCGTGTAAGTTGCGAAGACTGACTTCATTGTCGAGGAAAAGAAGCAAGTTGCAATACTCTCTGTACGACTTGTTGGTTGCGCGTTTGAAAAATCCAATAGTAGGATGTTCCTTATCTCCGATGGGAATTCGCCATTGTGCTTCCGTTCGCTCGTCTGGGCTGTAGGTACTCCTATCGAGATACCTAGCTATCTCCGTAAAGAGTACCTTTGCTTGATCGTAATCAACACTTTTTCTCCAGTCGGGTTGCCAGACAGAGCCAATCTCTCGCAAACTTCCAACAAAGCGAGTCTTGATTTTAAGAACATCGTTTGAAAGGCTAGTCTGTTGGGAAGTGTGTGCTTCGACTTGGTACTCTCCAGAAGCGCAGAATAGTCCATCCCATCTACCCCAAGGCTCTAACATTGGCTTACTCCAGTCGGGCGCCCATGATGGCAGTTCGGGATCTCGACCATCATCCGAAGAAGAAGGCCGGCATAAGCTCAAGATGTCTAAGTGACCGTGGTAAACCAACTTTCTTGCAACATCCGCATACACAGTCTGGTAACTTGTCGATTCTTCATAGTCTGGATAAATGGCAAGGCCCTTGGAGTCAGCCGCAATGCCTAGCAAGGCAAATATTCTGTCTTTTTCAGAGGTGGCGTCCAATACTCCTGCTCTGTAGGGGTGATTGGTGACGAAAGCAGAATAAAGCTGATTTATGAGATTTGGGCGTTCTTGTCGCTGCCAACTTGACCGAAACATAAGCGTTGTCATCGACGGCATATTGTACTTTCCCTGCATAATTCCCGTGAATGCGATGATAAAAGGCGAACCATTTCGCCACCACATTAAGCCCAACCTGAGTGTAGTCCAAAATAAAGATCCGGCCTGAGCTATTAACCAACTTTCAGTCGAGAACCAAAGTACGACGAATAGACAGCCTTGGCTGAAGTGCTCTCCTGGAATGGTCCATTTCCCGCACATGAACATATAATCGTTTGAGACCGACAGCTCTGTGGACAATAGGCGACTTAGAACTATTCAAAAAATTGGAAAACTCGAGCTCAGTGGGTTCCATGAGTTCCAAGACATTTCTTTAATCGACACATAGGCCCCTTGAATCACTATAATGCTCGGAAACATTGACGAGAAGGAAAGGCCTCTCCGTACCTTGAACAACCCATACGCGGGTAAACCACGCCTGGGTAAACAATTCAATTAGATCGTCGAGTGGAAAACCTTTCGTAATCCTCGGAATAAGTAGTAGCAGGTCCTTTGCGAGCTTGGACTTCTCCTCGCTAAGTCCGCCGCCAACGCACTGCTCTATATCCTGGGCCGTAAAGTTTCGAATCCCAGCTGCTATGGCTGCTTGCCCGATTGTGTCAAGATGAGCCATGATTTGACCTGTGGATGCATTGCTTTCTCCTAGCCATATGATAGTTCGTGTCGCTTGCTCATATATTTGTCGCATCTGTGCCACTTGCTCAGCTTTTTCGGTACTATCTTCCTGGTTGATGCACACTGCGTCGATCCAAATCGGCAAATCAATTTCTCCTTCTAAATGAACCAATGCTCTCTCGAGATTAATCCTGATCTTGAAAGGCGCATCGTTGATGAGAATTGTTCTGTCCTCCGATGGACCCCAAACGTAGGATAAGGCAAGGTAGCCAGGTCGCCTATCTTCAGATGCTGCATCGTTCCGGAGGAGGTAGTCTTGAATGAGCTCAAGACTCATGGGTGAATGATTTCTATCCTCATTGTTGAAACGTGGTTTGAATTTGAGAAGACGAATTCTTCCGCCGCTGAGCGGTGGGCCATATTGGAACCACCTCTCCATCTCAATCTGCTCTCATCCAGAGTTTCCAGCTGCAAATCACCTGGATTATATGAGATGGTAGTTCCGAAAGAAATGCCCGCGTTGGAGTGTTATAAAGATTGATAGAGTCGGGCAGACTTTAATCAAATCCAGCTCTTCAGCTGGTCGGCGGATCTCTGGGAAAATTGAACCGCTGTGACCAATGGGCTTCCAACACGAGGCACTAAGCCAATAAGGTTTAGTTGTGGCAAGCTCCCAATCAAGAAGTGTGGCTGCAGCCACTAGCGACACCGCCTCCCTCTGCTTGTACTGGAACGACTTGTGAAACAATCTTTTCTAGACCTAAAAATGAAGATTAACATCAATTTCATGACTTTAACAACATATACGTCTTTTGCCTCTTTATTGTCCAGCTATCGAGACTATGCGCCAAATCGATAATAAACCGTGGCTTTTACAAGAGGACGGCGATCCATCTCACGGTATGCGAAAACGAGGCCTGGCACAAGAGTATAAAGAGGCCTACAATATTCGAAACCTTGCCCATTGTGGTGGGGTGAGAATTCATTTTACTTCTATACAGTATTTTACAGTTCTTACAAGAACTGCCCCCTTTCAGGGATTTGGCTTGGGCCGAGACTTGGACTTAGTCAAGCAGGGGTAGTTTGTAGATAAAAGGGGTCTTCCTCTC
>QYAJ01000271.1:0-50696 GCA_003988865.1 Phialocephala sp. D728 | reverse complement strand
GTAGAGAGAAGGTTCTTTAAGGATATTAAAAGGTTTTTTTTAGTGGGGAAATTACTTTGGGACCGTAAAAGATAAGGATATCCTTATTTAAGAGGGTATCCTTATTGGCCCGCTTAAAAAAACGGGATCGGCCAAGCTATCTTTATAGGCCAGTTATCCTTCTGTACAGGATCCTTATAGAGAGGTTTGACTGTACTGCTTCATCAGGTTCTGCGGGCACAACCGAAAGGTTAAACCGATTCCTAAACTCTGGTTCAGAGTGCACTTTCTGTATAGATACTAGGTCCTATTGCACCTACGATCGGGTCTCCTCTACCAAACTGTCTCCAAACCATTCACACCCACCGGTCTCTCTCCGAGAGTCGTGATGCGGAAACCATGTCTCAACCCTTCCTCCGGATTCGTAACATCATAATCCGAGATTGCAGTATGGGCCGTAACCCTATTATCCCAAAGCGCCACCGTCCCATCCTCCCACTTAATACGAACCTGGAAGTCTTGCCCACCAGAGATATGCTATTATCGATCAGCCTCATTCAAATCTTCAGATCATCATAAAAAGGAAGCTATTGAACATATAAAAGAATACGGGAGCTTTACCTTGAAAAGCAACTTCAACAACGCATCCGACTCCTCCTCCTTCAATCCCTCAATTCTCTTCGTAAACCCGGGATTAACAAACAACACCTTCTGTCCCGTGGCAGGATGAACTCTGACAATCGGATGTTTCGAAATAACCGGTTCTCTCCTAACAAACTTCCCATCCCTCCTTGCACCCTCCGCTTGGGGGTGCCCGGAATGCTCAGCCCTCAACCCCTCCAACAGTTTTTGAATCGGCTCAGAAAGTCGCTCGTAAGCCACGACCTGAGATGCCCAAGCTGTGTCTCCACCTGTGGATGGAAGTTCAAGGAGAGTGAGGATGGTGATGGCGGGCGGTTGATGCTCGTAGGAGACGTCGGAGTGGTAGCCTGTGGTTGTGAGACGGGTGGAGCGGCGTTGGGCTCGGTAGAGATTATCAGGTCCGAGGTAGATATTGTGGAACTCGATGTGGTCTTGGACGTGTGCTCCTACTGGCTGTTCAAACCATTAGTCCCGTCTAATCTTGAACTCGAAGAATGGAATGGCGTCGATATGGTCTATACGGAGTCTTACGTGGACATGCAGTTTTCCAAAATACTCCCCGAACTCCTTTTGTTTCTGCGCACCGACGTCTTTGAAATCCTGACCGCGGAAGATTACGACGCCTCGTTCGGCAATCAAGAGTGCTAACTCGTTCTTTTGAGCATCACTAAGCCTGCTCAATTGGAGTCCTCTGATCTCAGTTCCGACTCTGGGAGTGAGTTTGCTGATAGAAACGTTTGCATCGTTGGTTGCGAAGAGGTGAGGCTTGGTCTTGTCGGCTAGTGTGCCTTTATCGGTGACTTCGAAGGGCTCGGTGGCCGGAAAGGTCGTGGTGTTGTCGTACACTGGGAGGTAGGCGGTGTATTTATACTGATCGGTGAACATTAGCGGGGTTTCGTGCATGAAGATATCGGTTGTGAAGCTTACTCCTTGGTGAGTTTTATCGTCAAACGCATGCTTTACTTGTATTGTGGGTTCGGTCACCGGGTCTTGGGCAATGGATGGAGCCATATTTGTGAACTTAATGACTTTCCTTAAGTATGTATTAATATCAGTGCTGACCTCAGACTTTCATAAGTTAGGTCAATGTCCAGAGCTGGTTTTTCTTTCTTTGACTTAGGAGTACAAGCACTCGTGATATATCTCATCGGTTCCTTGATGTCGCAATTGTCTTCTTGTCTGACGATTCGAAGCTTATCTGATTAAGCTTCCTTATTCGTGGTGACATTGAACTAGATGCCGACTTCCGCTCAAGGCACGATACTGTAGTCTGTACCCCACATTCTTCATCCAGTACCCATCTACTTTAGTAACCTCTATTCGTCCATTTCTCTTAAGGGAAAAAAAGCAAAGAAGAGTTCTGGAGCCGTTGGATATAGCATGCAAGGTTAGCTTCACTGTTCTGTTGTTATTGGTAGTCAAAGTTCTTGGCTCAGTTTGTAGAAGGTGTAAGTCGTAGAGGGCTTGGCGTGATCGAAATTTGATTGGTTAAGTCCTGCATCTAGCATGATTTCGACAGCTGACCCCACAATCACGACAGAACCCCGCCATAGAACTTGAAGCTTCTAAACAAGAAGTTTCACGTGCGATGCGGGGTATATGATAGAACCAAAAGTGGGGGGGATAAGGCTGGATTGGTATCGAGAAAAGTAAGCCGCGTCTAGCGGCTCGCGATTCCCCAGACGGGGTCCCTTCCTGAGCCTATGAGTTTCTTGCTTTCTATCAGAGCGCAATAATTGGACCCGCTTTGAACGTGCTGCCAGAGGTAGAGGTGGAGCTACAGCAAGATTAGAATATATTCTCAAATTCTGGACTACTTTCAAACAATACAGCGTTAGTGATAATTTCATATTCTAGCCCCAACAATAATGCGCCCGACTTAGATAACCCAAATATTTTCCTTACTATATTAATAATAGACCCGTTGGCAGTTTTCGTGATCTTGGTGAAACATTTGCGCATCTACCGGCAGGTTATTTGACAACAAGATACGGCACACAATCCAGTCATGTCTGTGATAAGAAAAGAAATGTGACCTTGTGGCTGAAGTCTTTTCGTCACCCCATTCGCTTTAATGGCTTCGCGCAACTTAGCTGAACACCGCGCTGGCAGCCTCACAGCCGCACCAAACCACATATATAACCAGCCACATCTGAAACTACACATCTCAGATTGAAGACCCCAACTTTTTCTCTGGAAAAGTTTACGATTCCGAAATGGACAAACTATCAAGTATTGTCTCCTCGCTTGCCCTCGGGGTTCTCTTCCAAGTGACTTCGGCCGCTGCCGCAGCACTCAAGAATTACACGATTTCCGTCCCAGAGGGAACCTCGGATCACAATGATCCGACGCTGCTCTGCACTCCGGCAGATTGGCAGGATATCATCACCTTCTATGTTGGCAATTACGTCGCGCACGTGGCGACTGTCGTCACTCTACCAGGCGAATCAACGGTGTCTACGGTCAGAGCTAGCATTTCGGCATTATTCTTCCCCGCTTCGGGGTTGGAAAATGAACTGATTCAGGGGCTCAACTAGTGGAAAGGAATATGCGTGTTTGAGGTCTCGACATTGAACCATCTTGTCAACAAACACATCTATCAAACTCATTCTCCCCATAAATCATCTTCGGCCACGGGCAGCACTCCAGTCTTCTTGTCTCCAATCTCAACAACGATCCTGAACTCTTCTCTTTGGGGGCTTCTTTGTCTCTGGAGGGTGAATATATCAAGCGTCATATCTTTCATCTTCCTCCATGCTGTATCATCTCCCTGCCGAATCACAGTTTCGTTTCCTAACGCGAACATGAAAGTGAAAGTAAGGCAGTCCAGCGACTGCAGTGTGACATTGGCTCGCTCCGAGTACAGCTCAAAGAATTGAGTGACTGTCGTGCCACGTAGGTGGGAGGATGAGAGAGTGTTCTCGTAGTCGAGATCAAATTCGCGAGCTGATTTTTGCAGAACGAGAACAAGACGCTGTCGAAGACGTGTTCCACCTGTCCTAGGAAAATCTTCTGTACTCTTGGTATCTTCATTTTTGGCTGCGTATGGTTGCTGGTTATTGGTCTCATCTGCCAAGATTGCTTTTTCTTTGGGCTCTTCCATCGCCTGGCTAGGTGATTTCTCCTTCCTTCTAGGTGGTTTGGTATGTTCATCTCGAATATTTGCAGGCTGATCATCCTCAGCCGATAGTATTTCCTGTGGCGGTGTCAGTAACGAAGTCTTTGGAGTGCAATCCGCTACTTACTTGCGCAAACTCGATATGCTTGTTCGTTTCCGAATCTCTGGTATCAAAGTCGTTGTCGACAAGCACACTACCAGCTGTAACTGTAATGGCGGCAGAGAGGGGCGAAGGAGACTTCCTTATTGGAGCAATCGACTTTGTGCTTAATCGTTGTCGTTTGGTTTGATTTGGGCTTTCGAAAGATGTCCCATTGATCCCATCCGCTTTTCGGGTTATAGATGGACGTGGTGACTCAATTATCTGTGATTTATCAACTATTGAAGTTTTGTTTTTGGCCGGCACTTGAGTATTACCTTACTTGGCAGACGATGCGCCACTTTTCCTGCTGTTGACGGTGAATGGATAACTTCCTCATCTGTAGGTATCTCGAAGTCGTAGACGCTCGCTCGCTTAGGAGGAGTCTTCTTCGGTGATGGGGTTCCATATCCCCAGGAGCTTTGTCTGTGCTGCCAGTAACCCCTAAAGCAAGAGGTCTTCTGTGGCTTCCCACTGCTATGCTGTTCAAGTAGATGCTTGGTTAACAGCTCTCGGGCTAGGACGCCGACACGTTCCAGCAATCTTTGCTTTAGGAGGCTATAATGTTTCGCCTCGCAACTCTCAATCTCTGTACTCTTTCGAAGCCTGCTGATCAGGTCGATTATCTTATGATCGGCGTCTTCGGGGTCGTAGTAGTTATGTTCGTGCATGAATCTCCTCACACGTGCATCTGCTTGCACTGGCCACCGAGAGCCAGTCTAAGAGGTTAGCTGTTGCCTTTTTCTCATGCGGTCGTTCTACAAACTTTTGCTAACCACTGAATGGTGAAGTCCTTGATTGGTTTATCATCTCGCTGAGGATCTAGTGCTTGAATTTCTTCTTTGCATGCCTGGTGTACTTCTGGTCTATGGCACATTAGCTGCAAGCCATCAATCATTGTTGATTCAATGGTATGTACCCAACAGCACCATTAATATCAGAGTTCGAGACGGTATTTGACTCCATATCGACAATGACCTCTGTTTCTCGTATCGGCTTTTTGGGTGGACGTCGTTTGGTTTCTTTCGGCGGAGACGGGCCAAGGTATAAGCGGGATCCGGGGCTCACGTCGCGATCGAATTCTTCTGCCTGCCACTCAGTTAACTAAAAGTTAGATGGAAGTGGAAAGAATACTTGCAGGTAGCGGTACCGTGACTGGAGAGGCTGCCTTCCTCTTTGCTTTGTTTTCGTTCTGGTACTGGTAATAGGCCTGCAGGCTAAAAATATGTGCCAGCGATCGTAATATGCTCAATGGTCGTCAGTTTATCGTCGGCCTGTTTGGAATTGTGATATACATACATCGTCTTGTCCGTTCCCCAACAGGGCCAGCCGTGAGAATTTTGGGGCCAAAAGGTCGCTCCTCGATCCTCTTCCCTGCAGAATGTTAAGGCGTACCTTTCCGCTTCGACAGAGTACGGCTCGGAAAATGGGAGAGGGTGTCCTTCCTGCGCGAAACGAACTCTAAACAACCCAACGGTGCGCTTGAATTCTTTTGCGTCTCTGCCTTCAAAATTTCCGTCGGGATAGAAACCAAGCCGAGAACAGAGAGCGCCAATGTTACTCGACTGGATGCGCGACATTGAGAATTAAAGCGCGGTCTGTACCTTTCGGCCGTCCGTGGAAAATAGGTTTGGGTTGAGGTGAAAGTTTTCAACCTTGAACTCGTATCTTGCAAACCAACATTTTCAGCTCGAAGATTGATTGGAAAGATTACAAGGGTTCTATGTGAGAGTGTCATATCATGCGACAAGGACCAGGGTAGCCTTTCGCAAGGTGTGTTGATAGTTCTGCTTCAAGATATGCATAACGGCGTCGCGCCTAGGCGGCAAGGCAGACTGAGGAATCAGGTAATCACGTTTTCTCGCTCAGCGACCGAATCCACGAATAGGATACCGGCATATAGTGATTACGCGAAAGTTTTAGCATAATCATTAACAGATCGTCGATGACCAAGTCGAACCGCAGCATCTTTGAGTAGTTGTATTGCATGAATCCAGAAAAAGTAAGCAAGTCTCGACATGACGTCCAAAACCTATAGAAA
Organism: Phialocephala sp. D728; assembly: GCA_003988865.1. Lineage (NCBI taxonomy): Eukaryota > Fungi > Ascomycota > Leotiomycetes > Helotiales > Mollisiaceae > Phialocephala > Phialocephala sp. D728. The sequence continues at coordinate 44,777 of QYAJ01000271.1, read as the reverse complement.
TCCTACTCCTAATTGGCCGCCAAACCGTTATCCCATGCTCGTTTCTACCGGGAGGTTTGTTCCGGGTTCCGCTTGGGCGCATGTGTCTCGGCGATAGCTTACAACCTTCTACTTCGAGTCTTTATCCGATACGACGGACCTATCGTAATCTATAGTGAAATAGTAAAACCAACATTTGTGGGGCAGGGGCTCGGTGAGTGTTTTCCAGTTAGTCTATGTTGGTTTTTTTCGCAGCCCTGCTTAGCTGAAGTCAGGGCCTTGGAATTCGGAACGCCATAAACAGAATTATCGAAGAAAAGTACTTTGGGGCTAATTGGGAGAGAAATTCTGTACGATGGGTTAATTATATACTATTTATTAGGGTTTACTTATACATTCTCTGAGAGAAAAAACTTTGCGAATAAAACAGAATTCAAGTTACGTTCTCCAGATTCATACAGTACAGTACACTACTCGTATGAAGCGTAACAAACCCTGTATGCGGTTATTCTGATTCAAATGTGGCACAGCAATTGGGCAGATATTGCAGCGCCTAAGTGCACAGCATTCGCTTCGTTAGCAAGGAAATCTCCCTGTCGAAATTCAAACTAGTTACAGCTGAACATCCGCCCACGATTATGTTCCGTTCCTTCCGCCTGGTCTCTGGTATAGTCATTGCTCATGCTGGTAAAACTTAGGCAGTGTCTGCGCCTTGATCGATAGGATTTTAACCAACGTCATACCTGGTCAAAAGGGCGATTGAAGGATTGTCTAGTGCCCGGTGGCCACGATATTCCGGAATTTTCAGTTTTCCATCTCTTTCCTGTTTATTCCAACGACCTGCCGCTCCTGGGTTTTGAGCCATTGGTGGGGTCAGAAGTCCTGCAATGCTCAAGGATGACTCAATTGCTCAGATGATTGATACAATATTCCCTTGATCCGCCCCTGGGCACAGAGGTTCATTGATTAGTATCCTAGAGCTCAGCTTGATCTTAATCCCTGAGTTTTGCATTATCTTAGGACCATTGTCATGGCGGTCTTGACTCTGCTTATCAGTGGCAGTGCATGCTAGTTGTGGAGCAAGAAATAATGCGGAAATCTCTTCCGTCTGTAGCCTCGCAATATGCCCATCCCCTACCCTGCCCTGCCCCTATGCATTTCATACGCTGTATAAAGCTGCCCTCTCTAAGAGAGAACCGTCATCAATCTAAGTTCTGTACTACTAAATTAACTGCCTTCAGAACTAGTGGGGCCTCTCGAAGTCGGAATCTTATCGCGACATAAGTCTTCGACTTAAAAAGTCTGGATACAAAATACTTCAAGAAAGCTTCTATTAGAATGGCTCGAAAGCGAAATACGAAAATTATCCGAGGCTTGTGTGCTACTCTTGGCTACGACTCAGATATCAAAGACAGTCGATACTTCACTAAGCTGAGTATACCGGTTAACGACTTTTGCAAAAAGTATGTCGAAAAGCAGCCGCGTCCAGTAGACTTCTCTTCTCCAGATTCCCCTGGCCCGGGAGACTGTGCTGCTGCCTTCATTCAAGAGAATCAGCATCTATTTGAGGATGCAATCACGGCGCAAGAGTATATCAATACATACAACTATTGTAATAGTTCTACGGTACTAATACTGGCAGGATTCGAGAGGGACTGACAAAGTTGATTCGTGCGCAGAACTGCAACCAGAAGAGAAACCACAGCCAGGGTATTACTCAAGTAGGTCCTGCGTTGATTAAGACCATGGAAAAAAGCTCACAAGCATTTAGAAAGCCCAGGCGCGGAACCATTCACCATTCTCTGACCATCCTTCAACTCGGAGAAACTCAGTCAATACCCTATCCGCGGTCGAGAATACTATCGGAGGATCAGTTGAACATCATGTTCCTGAAGCCGAATTATATACATCTCAGCCAGCTGCTGGCTTTTATGAGGAGGACAATACCGAGGCAGATATCGAGTAGGTCTTCTCTAGAGTTCTTCGAAACCAGACTGATCAGCCCACGCAGTGGAATCGACCTCGAACAGGAAATTGCTGAACACCTTAACTACGTATACCAACTCGATGGGGCAGAGGAAGTCCTGTCTAGCGACTGGTTGCTTGGCGTCAGTATGGCCGTTGATTCATGAATGGTTTGCTAATTCATGTTTATAGTTGGAGAGTAAATGTCCCATCGCCGTCGAAACTCTGGCGTTTCGTTATCTCCATGACCACAATCTATACGACTTCAGCAAGAATAATCGGGTCGCCATAAATGAACTCGTCGATCATATGAAGCAGACACTGAACGTGAGGAACTCTCTAGTAGACTCAACGAAAATCTTCAACAAGTGTAAAGACTTGATTAAGAGAGCTGTGAAGAAGTGGGGAAATGGTTTGCAAGGCTTAGGCTTTCTGTCTTCCGTAGAGGATGACAGAGCACGCCGCCTTGTTCTGAGGAAGACCCCGATCTTTGAATCAGCATGGAACACTCATCGAGCCCTATGGGTTGAGAAAAATCTCGATACTATCACAGACAAGGTCATAAATGAGGCGCCAGATAGTTCGACGAACAATCGTCCTCATACTCTCAAGCGCGTAAGTGCTCGAAATTTCTAGTCTGGTAATCGCTAATATTCACACAGAAGGCCCAGTTCAAGGATTCAATGAGGGGCGTCAACATGTCTAACGGTTCGGTCACAACACAGCTTAAGCGAAAGCGAAAGCGATCCGTAGCTTCTACTCCTCTATTACTAAATACCAGGAGAAGGCAAAATAGTATGTCACCTCTGTCTGGGGACAGCCCTCAACCAGCACCAGTGGCCGCGATGTATACTGGTAGGAGCTCAACACTTGCATTAGAAAGTCAACGTCGATCTAGGCCGGACTCCTCTAGGCCCACCAATGGCCAAGCATCACGGTCACCAAATCATGTACCTAGGACGGTATCAACGGATCCACATCCAGAGAGCTCCACAGAACCACTGGGGCATAATGTGGCCTACGCCGAACCCAGCAGTTCCAATGTCGAAAGCAATACCTCAAACAATATATCTCTTCTGAGCACTGTTCCCGCTTCGAACAACGAAATAACCACCCCCACCGCAAACCTACCCGCCATAGCACAAACAAATAATCGCTCTCTGTGTTTTGCACTTCCAGGCCCGAAAGGAGATCCGGAGACTTTACCATCCAAACTTCTGCCCGGCAACCAGTTCGAACAGCACAAAATATCGGACTTTTTCAAGCTAATAGCAAGTCGGTCAGGTCAACCTCTAGAGAAGCTAGCCTTCATAACATTTAGATGTGCTTGGGGAGGCAGGACACCCGTCGTAGTCAATAGATTCACGACGGAAGAACACTGGGCTATTATCAAGGAGTACGAAATTCTAGAACGGTATCGCATGGAATGTGAAATGAGCCCGGATCGTAGGATATTCCAGGTATGGGTTTGGTGTGGTAATAATAGCAACCTGGGAAATGCGGGTAGGTAGATTTGGAAAAACGAAGTAGGTAAAGCAATGGGAGGACTCATATAATTGAATGACTCGGTGGAATACGAGAGCAGAGTGATTGCGAAGCCAAGATCGGTTGTCTGGCTTCGTTATGGCTAGTACATTAGAGGTCTTAGTTAGTTGGAATTTCTCGATGTGGAGTTTCTTTATTTCTACGTAGGTCGCTTTCAAAAGTGCCTGGAATACAGGGCAGTGCTGCATTGATTGACTAGACCAGGGCGTATTTATAGGCCCTCTAAAGGCCCTAAGGCTGGTAGATTATAGTGGTGACCTACTGAGTTTATAGTGGCGACGCCCTGAAGCTGTAGGCTTTGATCTCTGTAAGGCTAGCGTCTCACGTGGCCTTAACAGGAATATCGTCACACTCTCCACGCCCTCCACACGCGACAAGTTCTGATGCACTACCTACCTACCTCCCTTTATTGGGCCTCGGCTCAAAGCCCGAACACCCTCAACTCGGTTCTGCTCATTCTTGCACTTAATGAGGCGCAACGTGGCCCAGATTCTGTAGGATATGGTTCTGATTAAGCGCCGACGCTTATGCAGGAACCTGGATCAAATCACATTATTAGTCTAATCGTTTCGCAGCTTGATTAACTATCTATACCTTACAAAAGTACCTCAATTCACCGCCTAAGTCCCCGAAACCTCACCACTCTGCACCAATACACTACCAAGAAAGCTAGTAGATCGGCAAATGTTGCCACCTGCACGATTTGCAACAGAAACCAACTACGAGACGCGAGCCATGGACGAGTCGAACGAGTTTGAGTTTGACGATGACCCATTCATACTGGAGCGGCTGCCATGGCTCGAGACTCCGCTCGATCCCCGACGTCCATGTATCAGGATTCTCACACTACACCCGGGAGCCAACGACAGTCCGATCACCTGCAGCCTACAAATGGTATCACTCGATGATAATCCTGAGTATGAGTCGCTTTCTTACGTTTGGGGCGATCCGAAAAAGACAAAAGCCATCACGGTCGGCGGCGAGATCTTCCATGCGACGGAAAACTTAGCCGACTTCATGGGTTGCTTGCGGCAGCAAACTGCCGCGCGGGTCATCTGGGCTGATGCGATTTGCATCGATCAAACCAACGAGGGAGAAAAGGGCCGGCAAATCGGATTGATGACTAGAATCTATCGTCAGGCGAAGGAGGCCCATATATGGTTCGGCCGCTTCACACAATCGTGGACGGATGAGATCAGAGGCGATACGGGCGAATTCATTCCCGTTTGTGAATGGACATCGGATGATTGGGATCGAACAGAGAGAATTATTGTCCGGGATGAACTTGGAAATTTTCAGAGAGCTGGCGGCAAAGCTCAAAAAGAGCGTGAGTTAAGAGGAGCAGACAGTACAATCATGGCTCAGACCTTGGCCATGCTAGACGAAGTTGCTGGAGGAAAGCATTTCCACGAACTTCCGCTGTTCCTCGTTACCAATGACAATTCGACTAAAGCTAGCCGGTACATTATGAATAGGCGCTTGTTTGAAATTCATGACTGTTTTCGATGGCTTCTGTCGCGCCCTTGGTGGAATCGGGTATGGACCTTACAGGAAGCTGTCTTGCCTCGAGTCGATCCCATCATCCATGCATATCCGTACTCGTTTCCCTTGTCAAAACTGTTCAACGGTATAAAAGGCATCAACGACCATTCGACGAACAATTGTTGCAAAAGATTGACATCACTCTTCTATAATGCTGGGTACTCACGCACTCGATTTGAGGATCGAATTCGGACTTTCGCTGTGTATGAACATCGCAAGATGTTTGCGGAATCAGAACCTTTCCCATCAACGCCTCTTGGAGAAGCCATCGATTCGGCTCGAGGCCGGAAAGCTACCGTTCCCCGCGATCATTTCTTTGGAATCTTAGGATTGCAAGATCCCGAGATTCAAGAAAGATGGTTTGCGGCATTTGGGTTCTCAGGAACCACTGCTGAAATATTTGGCCAATGTGCTAAACTTCTCTATGACATCCGCCGAAGCCTGGTACGACTCGGCGAAGCTAGAGGTGTTCGAAGTAGCACAGTCGGCGACTTGCCCTCGTGGGCCATCGATCTCACCACTGATGTTCCTCCCAGCTTTGACGGTAACCAACGCTGGGAACTCTTCGACGCATCTCCTAACACACACTTTGAAGGTTGGAATGACTTCCCTGACCTCGTTGGACAAGATTTGCAGGTTAAGGCCATCCCAATAGCAACCGTGGGTGTATGTGCTGAACCACCATGTGCATACGATATGGACTTACTGGACAGCCCTCGTGGACCTGGCGTGATACTGCGCCACGTCGTTGAATGGGAACGGCTTTACGCGGACTATGCAAAACCTGCGGACTTTGATAGGTTCTGGAGGGCTGCGCGCTTGGATAGAGACATCCGCCAATACTACTTGCACAAACGGTTTCCGCTCCCGGCGCAGAAACTGGCTGAAATCCAGCAATGGTGGAGAAACTTCAAGGAAACACGCGATCGCCGAGATCTCTATATTGACCCGCGGTATGGGGACCACGAACTGGGAGACTACCATTACCGAGCGTTGAAGCTCAATTTTGAAAAACATCTATTCTTTTGTTCGATCAGAGGTGAGCCAGGGATGGGACCTATGGAGGCTCGGCCTGCAGACGAGATATTTGTACTTCAGGGCTGTCCAGTGCCTGCTATTCTGCGGCGCCGTTTGGGAAGGAACGGTTTCAAATTCGTCGGTCTCTGTTACCTGGAGGGTTGGATGCGCGGAAAGGCTATACATGGCCGGGCCCAATGGCAGACTGTGACATTGTATTGAGATCGGATTTGAATCCACTCTCGTTTTACCTCCAGACCAGAGCACAGTTCTAGCGGTTAATAAAAGAATTGTTCCGAGACCACGATTGACTCAAGAACTTCATCCATATCAAAAAGAGAGAGAAAGATGAAGAAAGTGGAACCTTACAAATACAAGGCAGGATATCAAGTTACCGATATAATCTCAGTCGAATCTGGACTTCTCCAAAGTCCACTTCCGTCTTTGGACCGGAGCAGTCGCTGCTCTAACCTGAGCACGCTGATGAGTCAGCTGGATCATGCTCAGGGGGACCTCTTCTGGCTCCCCAAAGAATCGGTTACAGTTTCCATGTTGCTAAATATAATCTTAATGCTTAGAACACAGCCGCTTTTCCTAACCTATTACGATATCGCTCTCTTGCAAGGATCCCTGCTGGGGCCGATTTTGGATTCCATCTGGTTTCGTCGCACGTGACTAGTATTTTAGCCTCACAATTCAACATCATCGTTCATTTTTGCTGAGCATTTATTCAACTTCGATAATACAAGAACTCACGCTCATATAAATACAATTGCCATGCTATGGTCGCGCAAAGACCGCCACTATAAATCCAGTCCGTCACGTCTGGTGCTTTCTAGACAGGGTAATAGCTGGTGTCGGCCTGGGATCCACGCAGATATAAAAGTATCAGGAGGGAATTATACCCAGGTTCTGTGCCAGGCGCCAGACCATGCAAGCAAGACATGGCAGAGCGTCTCGGCGGTATTGCGGTATAGGCTTTCCCTGAGCAGTCATGTGTGTGAGTAACGTAAGGCAGAATCATCTATCAATCAGCGGAGTGTGAAGGGCCTTCTTCGGACCCTTGAGTATCGATTATAATTTCCTTGTCGTCCCCATGCACAAGCTTTTCATTAATGCCTGCTGCCTTGAATACAGCCCCTTTTCTTAGCCTGTCACGTTGTCGGGATAGTATTCGTTCTCGCTCCCTTGTCAAACCTATAGGGGCGCGATGATTTAACATTTGTACGCCGGTGCGCCCTACAGACCTGAAGCTTTAAAGCTTGATTCGCTTGTAGATTGGATTGTAATACTATCTTAAAGCTAAGATTGAATCTCGAATCGAAAGCGGTACGAAGAGATTTTCCTTTATCGATGATTTTTTCGAATCGGCTACCGTGGCCTTTTCTTTTTCTTTCTTTCCTCGATTACGACTCGAACTAAAACTATTCGACTAAACTATTTAAGTATTACTTTATTTTAGGGTATTCTACTTTTGCTTAAACTAAGCCTCTATTACATATATTTACGAAGATATTTATATTTAAAGTAGCCGACACTATAAAGGAGGATTAAAGGCGAGGATGCAAGTTTTAAAAAAAGCAAAAGTAGTTATCGAAATATAAAGGGATAACTATATTCGAGTTTACGAGAAAGGAAGTAAGGAAAAAGGTAAAAGAAAAAGAAAGAAGTAGAGAAATCGCGAAAGTATTTAAAAGAGTTATCGATATTGCGCTTTCGTAGCACGTTTTTACTATCTACCGTGAAAAAGAATTTAGAATCCTATTACTAAAGCTATTTAAAAAGCTTTTAACTTACATTAAATCCCCTAAATCCTAATTCTAAAAGTTTTAAATACCTTTTTACGACTAAAATACATTTTTTATATCTATCTCGACTAAATAGAAAAGGCTATAATTACTACTTTTCAACTCGCGTACGCTTAAATTACTTTTTAAGAATTGCAAATTATATAATTCGACGTAGAATTTTTCCCTATAAAGATTTTTGACGTCTACAATTCGATTATATATAGATCTTTAACTTAGCACGACTCCATGCCCCCTAGGAGGCTCGAATTACTATATCCCCTAGTCGTAAATCAATATTATCATCATCATCATCATTATCAAACCTATAGGGATCCCTGCGCATCCTTACTCGTTACAGTCCCGGAGCCTAATTTTCGCGATTTGAATACCGTGTGGTACCATCACGGTTCAAATCAAGCATCATTTCCAAGATCTTGATCATTTTATTATTGGTAGCATTTAAACCTCAACATTAAGAATGGAATACCCTTTCAGCACATACGACACACCCATTCCATCAAACAATTTCAAGGCACATTCTCCAACGTTTCCGAATCCTCTCCTTCCAATTTTTTCTCAACGAAATTCTTAGTCCTTACAGGCGGTTTTAACCTGAGCAAAGGAGTCAAGTCAAAAGTACGAGATAGAATCCACCACACTAAAACGAAAGCAGTGACAGGGATCGTAACAACGAAGAAAATCCAAACTTTCTTCGAAACCGACCACTTTGAGTCCAAGAACGCGAAGAAGTTCATACCAAAGAATCCCTAGGAGAGGTTAAGTTAGTTGGGTGAAGCCGGATGAAGTAAATAAGTATAAGCATACTGATATAAGCGTTCCCGGCAGAAACAGCAGCGTCATAATAGAGACAGTTTTTGTTAGCATTTTACTGTCATCTCGTGATGCTTCCAGGAGTAATTTCGTCTCTCGTAGAATATCTTCCGATGTTTTGCCATCCTTCCGGGTCTCGCTCAAGGTCTGCGCGGCGACGTGGCTATCATGTGCAGCGACGCTGTTGAAAGCCTGTGAAATATTAGATTGAGCCAGTGGTCCAAGGGGCATAGGAAGGTATACAAGGCTGATCTCATTCTTAAGGCGATCTTCCAGCGACTTAGACCGTAGCTGCAGGCCTTCAAGGAACGCAGCATGGAAGCCCATATCACTTAAGAATGGCGGATTTTCATTGCCTCCACCCTCTTTTGATGTGCTACCATTCTCAGTGCCCATATGCTCCGACATACTGGTTACCCACTTCGCATTCTTCGGCTGGTAGAAGCGTTCGAGCTCTACATGTATCCTCAGTAGGGTCTTCACACCTGCATCAACTACCTCCAACAAGTGATTGATATGTCGGGCATATTCATGCATCTTGTCGTAACGGTTGAAAAGTATATCTATACTCTTGGGGGCCATAGCAAGCTTGTTCAAATGTCGCTCCTAGCGAGGATCAGGAAAAGTCAGAATAGTCAACAGGAGATTACCTCTCGCACCTTCTCTATTTTACGTATAGGGTCCCGCCAACCCCTGATTGCCATATCATACCGTGTTACCACGGTCTCCATCAGCAGACCATGTAATGCAAACGGTCCCAGCCCAAGGCTTTTCGGTGGGATTGCTTCAAAGTGATCTAAGACCATTGACTTGACTTCCTCTGTTAAATCGAAACAAAGAAGTAACTTCGTGTCAGAGGCTTGCTTGACGACTTCATGACCTTGGGCGTCGGGAATTGGCATGGACCAAAATGTGAAAAATGCTATGAACTGCCACACATATTCAGGCTCTGGTGGTTCTGGTTGAACCCCTGGTTGATCGACTACTTTATCTACTGGCTGATCTGTTGGTAAGACAATTTCCTTGATCAAAAATCGGCAGTAAGAATCTGCGGTTGGTCAGTGTTTTCTTCTCAAGATATATGATTGCATCGTACAGTGGCTTTCCATTCGCTCATCCCGAATTGGATTGTTCCGAGCTCCGAAAAAGCCATTTGTATCCCAAGCAGTTTTTCTCCAGAAGAATGGCGGAATGTGAAATTTGGTCGATAACTTCTGGCATAAATCCGAGACCTTTTCGAACTGGTCAACCCTGGGGAGAAAACTAGCACAATCAACCCGGTTAGCTATGATCAAAAATCAAAGTAAACGGTTTATTATCCTTACTAGATGTGGGTTCCTGGTCTCTTTGTGTTCTTTGGTGCTTAGGGTCAGCTTATTTGCCTGGCTCGGGTTAAAAGGGGTGCTCGATCGTAGCTGACCTCGAATTGAAGGAGCGATGTGATAGAATCCTTTTCCGCACCTCATGTGCTAATACTGTTATCTGTATGTGATAAAAGGACGCATAGAAAGACATACTCTTGCGTGGGTTCCCATCTGAGAACGTCTACAGTTGTCTCTTCAGAGAGGCTGGGACCGCTCGGTGGGTTAGTAGTGGGATCAGCCATGGCTGCCGAGAGTGAATGAGCCTTGAGAAATCAGTTCAAATCGGTGAATAAATCTTGCCTTACGACAGGAGTTGCCGCCCCTATATGTTTGTTGGGGTGGTAACACCAAAGTGATCAAAATAGAAGCTGAGGCTAAAGTGCAGAAGCGCCGCCTACTCGTACATGAGGGCGTCGAATCAGATGCGCATGGCAATCTCGGGTCCAGTTCCTGGCATCCTATTCGTAGGTCCTCTCAAAGCTGAAACAAGAGGGCATTAAATTAAATCCAAGCCTCCATTTCGTTTGAATGGTCGGTAGGATCATACAGTGGTCATGTTCTCGTCTTAGCGCCCCGACCAAAAGTCAGGGATGCCTTCAAATTCTTGGTGCTCTTTCACGCCGTAATGGTAACCCATAGCTCCACGGCCATAAAATTGAAGCGATATATATTTTCTTGGAAGACATGAAAAAGAATGATACCAGTTTGATGGTGCAAGCCCAAATGGCAAAGCTTATAAAATTGTGGAATTTCAAATTCAATTCAACATTAACAGGGTGCACGGGACATTGTGCATCACACTAAAATGCGGCCGAAAATGCGTCATTCAGCCGCCTCCTTCGCCTCCAGCCTTGTGGAATCCAAACAGTTTCTTAATCAAAGATCTTGAAATCGTGGTTTCAATTTACATCACTTAGCTCATCGTTCCGAGCTCGTCACCGCTCCAGCCGCGATGTCCGACACGCCTCAATACGCTTTCGTCACATCGGCCGAAGAACAAATCATGGGGGATTCTCTCCTGAAATACATTTCTATGAAAGTTCACGACACTGTGCGAAACAAACCGTGGTCGCAGATCATCGTCAGAGGTCTCCATACAAGAACGCCACCTGCACAGATCTCCCCTTCTGAGAAGCGCGATAAACCGTTCAATTGGCAGCGACCCACTGCGACAGTCCTCGGTCCCACTACCATTCAGCTAAATTGCTTCCCCGGCAGTGATTATGTACAGCATTACGCCGCCATTCTTGCGACTTACCTCTCGCTGCTGAAGAACGACGCGGCGATAGTACGGTACATCCTCCCAAACCCATCCGATAGTCTAAACCAATTCCTCAATTCGAATCTTGCGCTCATGGGACATGTGGACATCGTTGTGGTTGGCTCCGTGCACCACCTCGAAAGATTTATGATGGGTTCTTGGGAGGGAGGAGGAACTACCGACAACGATTTGTTCGCATGGCAGAAGCTTAGGCAGGGTCATGGCCGCACAATAGCATTACTGGGATGCATGATCAGTTTCTGGGGCGAAATCTCTGGTAACCTCGTCCGCGCTCTTCAGAAGCTTAATCGCGTCAAAACGGTTTTGTATGTAGGAAAAGCCGGGACGTTGTGCAGCAAATACGCCCCAGACCAATGGCTTGCTTCGGGAAGCCATAGCTACATAGAGGACCAGATGGTGAGCTGGGAAAATGTTCTAAGCCCGTACCTGAAGGCATCGCCGGTCGTGCTGGAAGGCAAGCATGTGACAGTACCAACTCCTCTTTTTGAAAATCGAGCTTGGATCGAAAAGTGGCGGCTGAAATGCAGTTGGGTCGACTGCGAGGTCGGCTATATGGCAGAAGCCTCGAACGAAGGGCACACATCGTTTGGATTCCTCCATATTATTTCTGATAACCTCGCTAGTCATTTTCCGTATGATCTGTCAAATGAACGACTTGAGGAAGTTATTCAGGATAGGGAAAAGCTTTTCAAAGAGGTACAAAATATCCTGGATAGGTTTTTTGCCAGTGAACATGTCAACAAGAGCATAGATTCTATAGATATCACGTCAATATAGCTAGCTCTCTCTCCATACTCTCCTGCTCTAGAGAGTTCTTGGTGGTCGAGGGAAAAAAGCATGCCTCCTCTTTTTATACCATCTCTGCTTTTTTCCCTCTATCTCATTTAGTCTCTCAGTCCCAGCCATTAAATTCTCCAAAGCCAGCTAAAAACTAAAGAAGCTCTATCGAACACAATTGAACAGCTGACCGTAAAGCCGCCGACGCTCCTGTGACTCCATGATTAGAGTCTGAACTTCCGGGCACCATTGATTCTTGTCTTTGAATTGACTCGTGGCCTCCTTAAAAGCTGTGCAAACCCCAGTCTTCATCTTCACCAAGCAGTCCTCACAGAGCCACTACCCTTTTATGCAAAGTCTCGGAAGCAGATATGAACCCTAGAGTACGGATTTCGAGACTCGATGTGAATACAAGATAGCCGATGGATGAAATCTTGTTAAATGAAAAATTCAGGATATTGAGAATGTCTAAGAATGAGAAATGGGGTTATGCTCTAATAGAAATCTCTCGGTCGAACTCCGAATCAGGGATTGGAAGTTGGTCAACCCGTGCAGCTGCGCGAGAGGTCGACTAGTTATCGTATTAAAGACGTCGACGCTAAAGTTAAACGGAATCGACGCAAGGTGAGAATCGGTTCTCAAGGATAGTTTGTAGAAGCGCAAGCCGACTATCCTCAACTCCTTGGATACATAAAGGACGGCAATAGTCGCATGGAAAGAGAAGTAGCGATATTGGTCCTTGTCGAAGACCACGTCGACGCCTTTATCGCTATGGATAGAGTACCTCTAGACTCAGGATTAATTTTCCCTTTCGCTGGTTCCGCTTTAGTCTGCGGACGTGAGCAACTGCTGCTTTAACCTGAGCTGAGGGTGAGCCTCCCTGAGCCGAGGGTGAACATGCCGGAGCAGAGCCTGAGCAGAGCCTGAGTAGAGCCTGGGCATCCTGAGCACGCTAGAGTCAGCCTGCGCACTATAATATGGGACCCATTTTGGCCCTCCGTATGCCCCAGCTAAAGTTTCCTTGCCAAATTTTGCCCGGGAATCCGTTTCTGCTCCCTTACAGGGTTCCTACTGGAGCAATTTTTGGATCCAGCAAAAATACCGGCTGCAGATTTTCGTCTGGAACTGTTAGAAATGAAGGGTCCCAGCCACTTCATGTTACTCGGTCCGTGCGCCTTAGGAAATTAGACTGTGTGCAGAGACTTCCATCATTAGGATTCTGCACTTGATCATCAATTCTATCATCAATTGAGCCCACTGTCTTGCCTCACATTACCACTCAATTAGAGCTTCCGCACACCTTAATTCTAACAGCATCACTTGCGGTAAACCCTTCTAGAATCATCCCCTGCTCTACTGCCCTTTGTCTCTCCTTTAATACCCTCTTTTCTCGTGCTTTTAGTCTCTGTTCGCGCATATTAACTACTCTCCTTTCGTCCCCTTCGTCATCCTCAATTTGTTTGAGTGCTTGATACCTATATATATACCTACCATAGAACGCTACAGCAGAGGTGCATGAAGCTAGCCAAATGAGGGTATCCCTTGGGATCACATGATATCCAACCGACATGCGAAGTATTGCAACTTTTTGGAGTTTTGACAGCTTTGAATGATTAGGTTTGCCGTATGCGGCCTATTTATATTACTCGCTGATATAATAGCGCATCTCAAAAGGGTGGCCAAAGTGCCATTCTAACACGAAGACATCTGAGTTCACAGGCCAAAAAGAGAGCAAATCACCTTGTGCAAGGTCAAAACGCGTAGAGCAATACCATCACTCTTCTCTCCAGCAATTCCCGAACGGCAAATGCCTAAAGTCGCGAAAAACTTCTTCAACCAGGCCAGCTTGGACCCGACGAATCGACTCCCATGTTGTGGAATTGTTGTCGTATCCGTATTTTTCCGCAGCTTTAATCATGCCGTCTGCCCAGGCATCGGGGTTACGGTTGGCCTTTTCCTCGAGAGTTTCGAATTCTTTTGGATAAAAAATTGGGCAAATACTAGCGTCCAGAGGGGATTCTTTGCCAGTAACCAACCTCCTACGATCCTCTGCCTTTTCCAGATCGGTTATAAACTGTACAGCTGTAGCAAGGGACACCCTGACGAAGTCAATGCTTTTTGTGACAACATCGAATCTGTCCAAAGGCAGAGAATGCGATTTGAGACTTTCGAAGGAAATGGATTCATGCAGCCCTTCCTCCACACCAGTGCGAGCGATCAAGACTGTTTGGTGCTGTGCAATCTTGCGGAGACTAATCAGGCCGTCTGATTCGCGGCGACATTCCTCATGGTAGAACGAATCCAAACGATCGATAATTACGACAAGAGCGTGATAAAGGGGAAGCACGGAGTAATGTTGTGAGCTCGAAGGCTGGCGTTCGATAACATTGTCGGCGCGGCCTTCAACTTGATTGATGAGGCTAGATGCTTGAACGCAGAGAGAGCGGTGTGCCTTTATAATCCCAGCTACTGTCGGCGGGCCTGTCGAGGTAATTCTAACTGGGTTCGCAAAGAAGTGACCAAATTCGATGTTCGGTTCGTTGTTGTAGCATCGACGCCATTCTTCGTAAATGGCCGCGAGTATGATCTTTGGCGTTTGATTCTTTTCTCCGGTGGCATCCGTCTGCTGTGCGGACTGCAACCAATAAAACGCCGTTGGTTTGTTGCAAAGATAGCTGAGCTTTTCGGGATCTAGGTTTCCAACCATATCGTCAAGACGTATTCTGTACCGGTCGGTTGTCGCCCATCTAATCCTCGTTTCCTCGCGAAAATTATCAACTCTTAAGAAGTGCCATGCTTTCTTTAGGTCTGCTCTAACTAGCGATTTGAGTTCATTGGAAACTGGATATTGCGTAACAACTGAGTCCCAGTGCCTATCAATTTCTTCGTCCGAGCGAGTGGTTCTCCCTGCTGTTTCAGGTGTCTCATGAAGAGCCCTGGAGGACGCCATGCCGCCTAGGCCTGACATGAGAGGTTCGGATTTAACGGAGATCTGGGATTCGACAGATGCGCTGTCCTGGATGCTTCCCGCTTCTGGGCGGTGGTATTCTTCGATGCTCCTCTCGTCGATGCCAAATATCACTGGTCGGAAGCTGTAGGTTGTCGTGGTAAAGAGAGCAAACTGGATGTTGTTACTTGCGAAAGAGGTGGTGAACGGGTCCGGGTGGGACGTCCTGTGATAATGCGTGTTTGAATTTGGACCGAGCAGTGGATTTTGGTAGTAGAGCTGGTAAATATGAGTACGCAACCGAAGAAAATAGTTAAGCTTGTTCTGGCTAAGGACGGTGTGCCCATTCCCAGAACAGTTCGAACCTTGGACAGGAGCCAGCCACTAAAGCGGATACCTAATGATGACTAAACTAGTAGGAGCAGGCCTTCAGGCGTCAGATATGCGCACGCGCAGAGTTGGTGCTCAGCTTGAGATGGAAAGAACGGCCTAACTGCCCGAGGTGTTGAAGTTGTGTCGGTTGGTGGGAAATCTGCGAAACCTGCACGTGACCTGATGACCACAAAGGCGGCGTTTTGATTGGAATTTTAATAGGGCAAGCTCCCAATATTTGCGAAGCACATCAGTCAGTTATTTCGAGCATTCCCTCAAACTGGGTCATCAGCAACACTGCAATGACTTCCCACTCACAGCCAGAGCAGTGGCGTCCAGCAATCTGGAGAGTCTCGTCATATGGAAACTATGAGGCGTCATAGGTCAAGTCGAACGCTGAAGACCGTGTCAGTGTTGTACTTCATCCCCCTTACGCGGAATGTTGGCATGGTAATGATTTTCAATTGCTCAAAGCTGAGAAGTCTGCTATGTTCTATCGTCGTTCATTTTGATATCGTGTGGGTTCGATGTTTTGGTGGTTGTTACCGCCCTGCTTAGCTATCACGCCGATGAGGAGTGATACCCAGAGGCACCGCGTGGAGGTGCAGGGTCGGATTTTGCCTCCGAGAAGAATGGTGAGTGGTAGTATGGCCACTACCCCTACGACTCGGGGAACAATCCGTCCTCGAGCTGCGCTGGGCTCACGATCACCCACCCGGTTAGTTATGGGCCACCGTACGTCCGAAGACCGCTTTCACCCCGTGATTTGCGCAACAGCTCTCAAGATTGCTCTAGTCAGTAGGATGCTCACCGGCGCCTAGAAGCCGGGTCCGTCTCCGGCTCTAGGCACCCTCAAGGAGAGTGGTGCTGTGACCTGCATCACTCAGGGTCCATCATTTCAATCCAATCTTCCCTTTACCGTTCAAAGGCGGCCAGCCATGCAAGGGCTTAGTCTTTCGGGCCGTGGCAGTTGGTCGAGGGATTCTAGTCGGAGGTGTTCGGCGTGGTGATAAGAGAATTAAGAATGAGCGAGCCTGTGGCTTGTCCAGGGCCAAGTTCTCCTCATCCAATACCACCACTCGCTCTACCGTACGGTACCCTATCTCTCTTTTGTGGTCTAACAACATCCTCATTGTACTGCCGCCATTGGGGCTTCCAAGAATTGCATGATATCCTTGATCCCAGTTCGTATACTCTCGGACGCCATTCTCGCCCTCCATGGTACAGGTCGATCGCCTCGCAGACTCCCAAATCAGCCTCATTGTTGTGTCGTTGACGACCCGAAATCGGACAACAGCGTGGAGATCCGATGGTTTTGACTCCCGTTTCTTCACTGCCACCAACCACCTCTGCCAGAGGATTTCTGACGGCCATAGTCGCTGACCAAGACCATTCTCATCTCGGTCCTTGTAATTCTCGCTGCAGACAACTACGCCACTCCTCCCGTCGAAGTGATTCGCATATGCCGCATCATCGTACCCCCCCTTGCCAATATTCCGAACGTCAACATAGATCATCTCGGAGGTGCTTAAGCCGCACCTGGCCAAGGCCCTCCGGATGTTCCTTTCTGTATTGATCCGAAGCGGATTCGTCTCGACATCGTATAAGGATTGCATGGTCGGATACGTCAAGGGTTCTCGGACAAAACTCTGCAGTTCCTTGCACAGACGCTTGCCCCTTTCGATGGCAGCAAGGTATTCATCGTAGGCATTAAGGGTGGACGACATCTTGGCTAAGGCGGCTTACAAAAGGAACATTCTACACTTCACATGGTTTCGTCTGTATTCCTCCCATCTGCACCTTCCTCCAAATTTCCAACAACGACACCCTCCCTGGCAACCACTACCACGTGGAAATTTTGTTTTCACAGCATGTTCGGCCATGGCTGCAACTCGTGAACGGCGTCCTGTTCGGCATCCCAACCTCTTTCTCGAGTTTCTCCAACTTATTGGTGGCATCTTTGGGACGTTTGATAAATGCATTTGGACCTAGAAATACAAAAAATTCCACCTTTGCCGATCTGAACCTTGTAAAATGAGAATGATTAGATCGTTGCTCATTTCTAGATTGGATCCAGCCAAAACTTATGATCTCGCGCGATATTGGTCATTTTCTAATACGCCTATCTTTAACTTCTGGGTATTTCCGTCAAGAAGCCAAGAACCCATATCTAAGACTTCGAGATCTCGGGCTTGGCAGCAAATTTACTGCTCCGTATTTGGCAAGATTAAATGTTGTTGGAGACGAGCTTCCAAATTCATCCAGCTAGGAAAACCGGCAAAGATACTGACTATTCTAAACATTTCATTCAACCGTCGCCTCTCCTAAGCACGTCTTATAGTAGTACAAACTTAAGTTCAAGACAACTACTCTACGCCGCTCTCTTAAGTTCGCTGGATATCGTCGCTATATCGCCTGCCGCCGTCCCTTTATATCAAAGAAATAGGCTGAGAAATGCGTAGCCTTTGCAATGAAGTATCACTACTAGAGTGTAGAGGAGTACTGGAAGCACGTCGCTTGGTCTAATAAGGCTACTTTTGAGACTAGGAAGAGAGGAAAGATCTTTGTGACGCGTCGACTAGAAGAGAAGAACTGCTAGGATAGTATTTAATCCGTGTATAGGAGTGGGATAGTAAGCGTGATAGTGTGGGGCGCAATTGGGCAGGATTGGAGGTCCGAGCTTGTATTCTTAGAGAGAAAGGAAGGGAAGAAGGGAATTTGTAGTACGGCTTATATGGAGCAAGCCCTAGAAGCTATCATTGCGCTTTACTACGCTTCCTTAAGCCCTGATTAGAAGGAGAAGTCTATATTTATGGAGGAGGGTGAGAAGGTGTATAAAGGGGCAGCTCGACTATAGAGATCAAATCGCGGGATTAAGGGGTTTGACTAGCCGCCATCTTCCCCTGACTTAAATCCTATTGAGAAGGTATGGAGGTAGATAAAGCACGAGATTGCTAAGTTGGAGGCTGTTCCGACCTCAAAGGAGGATATAAAGGAGGTATTGCGCGAGTTGTGGAAGGAGGTAAAGCCGGAGGATTAGATATTTTGACCCATCGCCTTACATGTAAACTTGATGTGAGAGGTCAAGTCGGAGAAAACGCCGAAGCTTGGGCTCAGATTAAACTGTTAAGAAATACATAAAGAAGAAAGCATTAAGCTCCGTCTGAAAGGTAAATAATTATACATGCTAGGGCCCGTGCTGGACGGTTGCCTAGTAATCCTCGATGTTACCTGGCCTGGGCATAGTCCCAGGTCTACTGACTTCTCGTCCGCTGCTGTAGCATCTGAGTCGTTTAGATGCCAGGCTCAAATGCCAAATGCTGGCGCCAAATGCTCGGTTCAGATGCCTGACCTAAGTCCCAGATACCAGATGCCAGATGCCAGATGCCAGATGCTCGCTACGGCCAAGCCGTAGCCCTTCTGGATTCCAACCCTCACACTTGAGGACCTTATTGAGTGTAAGGGAATGGCTACTGTTCATTAAAGTACGATACAATATGCTAACTACATATATAAGTAGTCACGAATTAATTATTTAAGTAGTGATTGAGAAATTATATGTGCTGCGCGGTGTGCGCAGAGTAGAGGCGCGCGCTCTTACCTTAATGTACTGCAGGAGGAGGTACACCGTTTATTTATACTTCAAGCCCGAGCACTCTCAGTTTCAGCACTACAACCGAGAGTGCTCGGGCTTGAAGTATAAATAAACGGTGTACCTCCTCCTGCAGTATTCTAAGGTGCAGTCTTGCAAGCTGACGTACTCTTAGTTGTAGTACTACAACTGAGAATCCTCGGGCCTGAGATGTAAACTCTCCATATAATAAAATTTGGGAGATGACGCGAGACGATACCATATTGCGAGAAGAATCTGCCTTGAGAGATTGAAGAATGTATTTTTTAGAGGGAGGGGGGGTCCTGTTTGGGTTCCTTGGGAGCCGACTTTGTCCCCCTGAATTTAATCGTGTAAAGTTGACAAACTTTCGTATAGCAGAGCCGAGTGGAAGTAAATTATGATTGGTTAATGAAAGGGAGATCAGGCACGTGACTGAGTAACCTGAGCAGAGGGTGAGGCCAGGGTGAGTAGCGCCTGAGCAGGGCGGCGATGGTGACTAACCGCGTTGGAAGGATGGGAGGTCCAGATTCGATGAGATTACCGACATAACCTGCGCCGAAACTGGACCTCTCCAGAGTCCACTTCCGTCTTTGGACCTGTGCAGTCGTTGTTGTAACTTAAGTCGAGCCGACTTGGATCCCCTCTAATCGAGTGGTTCGTGAATCGGCAGTTTTATTCAGTAGGGAGTACGCGAAATTTAAAAATTCGCGAACCGAGAGGGGGAGGCCTCGCTTAATTGCTTCTTCGAGACCTCCTCCTCAACTCTCCCCAAACAACAACCCAACAGCACCGTCCCGTGTGGCCCTTCCTTATGACATAATCATACTGACTTTGAGCATCGCAAATAGCCTTCGATAAGGAGCTTGCTTCTCCTTACTTACTAACGACGAATGACTTGGCCGAACAAGATGTAGCTGTCTTCAATCTAAACGTCATCAATTCGGCAAAGATTCCGACACAGTATAATAAAAGGCTCTCGCTACGACTGGCTTCCTAGTCGTGGACCCGGTTGTCACGTGGATAGTTGTAGCGTGTTCGATGAGTCAGCGGACAGATAGCCTTTTTCCGTGCTGAGGTCCTAGTTCTTCGTCGTCCACTGTCCATCCCCAAGCGTATCACAGGTTCATATTCTCCCGCACACCGCCATCATGGCACCTCGTACGAGAGAAGAACTCGTCTCGCTAGCAATCATGCATCCAGCCCTGGTTACCGCACTGGAAAAAGGGTCGCCGATCAGGCCGCCAAAGCTGTCCGACCCGTACTACGGCCGGACGGATCACGCTGCTCTCCGGGAGCACAGGGCCGCTCTCTTGAAAGAAAAATGGCCGCTCCGTTACCTTCCCGAACCTATCGCTGAAGTTACCGAGCAGGATCGGAAGATTCCTGTCCGCGGCGGGTCAGAGATCACAATCAGGGTCTACAAGCCCGTGACAGAAAAGGGGGGCGGGCGTCCTTTGATCGTCATGTTTCACGAAGGTGGATGGGGCATGGGGGACTTGAGCGACGAGGAGGTGAACTGTCGACTGTTCTCACGGGACCTGGGGGCTGTATGTGTCAACGTGGAATATAGGCTGGCACCAGAGCACCCTTTCCCAACTTGGATCAACGACGCTTGGGATGCACTTCAATGGTGCGCTCAGCACGCCTCAGAGCTCGGTTCCGACCCTTCGCGGGGATTTGTAGTCGGGGGAGGATCGGCTGGTGGGAACATCACGGCGGTGCTCACACATATCGCACGTGATGAACAACTGTCGCCTCCTCTGACGGGCCAGTATCTTGGCGTCCCCGCCATTATGTGTTTCCTGCCGCCTTCTCATATTCCCGCTCAGTATCGATCTGAGTATCTTTCGCATCCTCTCGTGACCCCTTGTCATGATCCCATCCTCGAAGTGGCTTTAGGACCTTTAAGCCCTCTCATTACCCCAGTCGCCAGGCTCATACTTAGCCTGCTACCCCTGAAACTTCTGGCGAGCATTTTCAGCATGGCAGGCATGAGCGGCGATATTTCCAGTCCATTGTTCGTGCCTTTCCACTACGGGAACGCGGAACGAGGACACAAGGATCTTCCGCCAGCTTACCTCCAAGTATGCGGGCTAGATCCCCTGCGTGACGAGGGATTGATATATGAACGAGTACTGAGGGAGGAATCTGGCGTAAAGACGAAGATTAACGTGTATAAAGGCCTAGGTCATTACTTTTGGACGAATTTTCCCGAGCTGGAAATGAGCAAGATATTCGTCGAGGACACGGTCAAGGGTATGAGATGGTTACTAGAACAGACATAGCACACTATCGTCATTCTTGTCATGAAGAGTTATGAGAGCCATAAAAGAGACATCGCTACACAAGTCGTTGCTGTTGTATACCTTTCAGCGCACTGACTGGCCAGTATTACTGAGCTGTGCAACAACCTGGGGCGGGGCTCATCAGACGCCAGGCGGAACCTCAATATCAAGGATATATCTTAGGCTTATTTTGTAAAAAAAAAACAATTGCCAAAATGGCTTGCGTAAGTTTGTATTATTACGTCGATTCGTCGAACGTAACTGCTTAGATGCGAATATATATAACATTTTTTCTACTTTTTATATTACGTTTTATATAAATAATAAGAAATATTTATTTCCTACCGCGTATGGTGGAGTATAGCCTACGCCTTTTTAGAAACAATTCATGTAACCTATCGAGTATTGCAAACGACTTTTAGGATTAGTTCTAACAAAGGTATTGTGCGAATCCAGAACCTGATTTCTCTAATTAATCCAAATCCCGGTCCATTGAAGGTCGCAAGCGAGAACACTCGATGGGATACGATAAGTCTTGCGCTCACGATTGGTCACGAGAAAATGGCGCTTAGCCCAAAGTAGTACGACTATTCTTAGAGGAAATACTAAAGCCCCGAAAAACATCAAATTATCTCGTGGATTCTATCTCCTACTCATCAAGGCCCTTTACGAATTATAACAATTCTCTCGTGTATAATATCAAAAGCTTCGAAACACCTTAATAAACTAAAGGTGGCGCATATCAGCCTATAACCCATATATCTTCATCAACGACAACACCGGGCTCATACTTAAAGTCCATATAAATGACATAAACGTTATGGGAAAGGATATTCAAGCCATCCTTAACTTCAAGGCCCAAATATCACGAACATTCTTAATAACTAATAAAAGAAAATGCTCCTAGTATTTGGGAATACATATAAAACAAAAACCTAGGGAAATTCGCATCCACCAAAAACAATACATCGACCAAATCGTCGCAAAATATAATTTCAATCAAGCTGCACCAATCAAAACGCCCCTTAACAAAAGTATCAAACTTACTAATAAAAACGACTTCACCGCACATCCCAAATTTCGCACAGAGTATCAATCCAAAATCGAATCACTCAGTTTTGCCAATAACCAAATAAAACCAGATATTGCCTTTGCAACGGGCTACGTCGCTCGATACGCGTCCAATCCGAATCAGACCCACATGAATGCCGTGGATCGCATCTTTGCATACCTCAAGAGCGATACAGGCAAGGCAATTGTCTATTCAGGTAAACACGGTCTTCAACTTAGAGGATTCGTGGATAGCGACTTTGCCGGATGTGAAGACTCGCGCAGGTCATCGACTGGGTGGGTGTTTACACTTGCAGGCGGACCTATTTCCTGGTCTTCTCAAAGACAGAAAACGGTGGCAACATCAACTATGGATGCAGAGTACATTGCAGGTGCAGAGGCTGCAAAGGAAGCTGTTTGGATTCGCAACTTTATCAACGATCTTCGCATCTCGGGAGTCCATATCGACACAGTTCCGCTATACATTGACAATAACTCAGCCTTAAAGCTTACCAGAAATCCAGAATTTCACAGCAGGTCAAAACACATTGATGTCAAACACCATTTCATTCGTGAGAAAGTAGAAGGAGTTATCAACACTCAACGTGTTGACACGACGGATAACTTGGCTGATGTCTTCACCAAAGCTTTAGCAAAGCCCATACATGAGGATTTGGTCCATCGTCTGAACCTTCTGTCAGGGGGAGACTAGAGACTGTAAGGTCGGGATCAGGTTGTGGGATCCTTTGAGGGTGCCACTGGCCCCTTCGGGTCCGTGGCACAGGGGGAGAGTTGGATCCTTAGTCACGTGATATGCTAGCATGTGACTCTGAGTCACATGCTTGAGTCATGTGGCATTTCTACCTAATCTGATGACCATAAATAATGGTATCTGCCCGAGTAGCTAGTTAGAAGAATATCACACTTGTATCCTCAGTTCAGAGCTCCAAGTCATCCTCGCCGAGAACGTCTACAACATGGACGAGACTGGAGTCATGCTGTGCATGCTTGGCTCTATTAAGGTCTTGATAAGTAGGGACGACCCGCGAGACTATAGAGGCGCGGGCGTCAAGCGTACGATGGTTACCGCCATCGAATGCATTAGTGCAAACGGTAAGTCTTTGTTACCAATGATCATCTGGCCAGCCACAACCCATCGAGGCAATTGGACCACGTTCCCCACCCCTGGATGGCACTATGCGTGCTCCGAATCTGGGTACACCGACTCTAAGATCAGCTTGGAGTAGCTCAAGCGCGTGTTTGATCCCCAAACGAGAGAACAGGCTAACTAGAAACCCCGGGTACTGATTTGTGACGGCTTCGGGACGCACGAGACCCTCGAAGCCTTAGAGTTTTGTTTCGAAAACAACATCATCCTGTGTCGCCTCCCCTCCCACACCTCCCACAAGCTCCAGCCCTGCGACGTCGGAGTGTTTGCCCCCTTGAAGGCAGCCTACCGCGATGAGGCTGAGAGGCTGTTCCAAGGAGGGGCAAATGCAGTCGGCAAGCAGCATTTCACCTCTCTGTATAGCCCTGCAAGGGAGAAGGCACTCACGAAGAGAAATATCACAAAAGCGTGGGCTGTTTGTGGTCTGTTTCCGCTTAACCCAGACAGAGTCCTCAGGGTGACACCGAAGCCACCCGCTCAGTCAACTGTGGCCGATGAGATAAGGGTAGGTTCTTGTTATCAAGACGAAGTACCACAAACGCCTGTGACGCCAGTGTCAGCAGAGGGTCTTGCGTCACTGCATAATCTGATCAAACAGGATGCTTATACTCTTGACGGGACGAGTATACAGAGCCTAGAGAGGCATGTACAGAAGCTTGTCAATGCCGCCCAGATATCCTTCGCCGAACGTGCCCTCCTCCATGATCAAAAACAGATGTTGACCAGAATGAACGACGAAGCTAAGATTCGCCGATCAACTAAGGCAGTCGTATTAGGGCAGGGGCAGGGGAGGGTAATGAGCTTTGAGGACATCGAGGCGGCGCGAGCAGCGCGTGCTGTGAAGGATGCTATCAAGGGCAAAGGGAAACGTGGTCGGAAGCGGAAGAGTGCTGCACTAGAGGCAGATGAGCTAGAGCCAGTGGAGCTAGAGCCAGAGGCAAACTCAGAGCCAGAACCAGAGACAGAGCCAGAGCCAGAGCCAGAGCCAGAGCCAGAAGTGGCGCGTGCTGCGAAAGAGACTATCAAGGGCAGGCGAAAACTTGGTCGGAAGAAGATTGCTGCGCAAGAGGCAGATGAGCCAGAGCCAGAGCCAGAGCCAGAAGTGGCGCGGATGATCAATGCGCCAGTGCCATGGAGGGCACCAGTTGCGCGGATGATATGAGACTGTTGCACGAAAGAATCGTTTCTCATTTCCTTTAGTTCGGATTTGGGTTTTTGAAGGCAGGAAATCGGATACAATTAATGTTCGTAGCATTCTCGGCGCAATAGAAGAAGAAAGAGTTATGTTTCGCCTGCAAGTCATTAGCAAGCAGTCTTTGGGTCGAGGCCGCTCTTAACTCAAATCTTTGATACCAGTTCGCAGCTGCGTTTCCACTCCTGCCAGTTGACAGCGCTTTGAGCGAGACCAAGCACTGCGGTCGTCTTGGAAATCGGATGTTGTTGTGTTGCATTGAAGGTGGCAAGTACAATCCGTGGTTGCGAGGCATGTGGAGTGATGATACTCTTCTCCATGATCTGTCTGCCCGGAGACGTACGAACCTACGGTAGTGAAAACAGCGTGCCTGCTACCAGTTGATTCCGCTAGCAAACGTAATGATCTCGTGAACAAGACGAAAGTATGTTTCGTCTGAGAAGTCTACACCACCGCGGCCCGCTTGTTGCCCGACGTAGTACTATTTCAACTCTCCACTCTTCGCCAGCTCGCGGCGTCCTACCCATGTGTGTATGTGTCCGTACGTCTGCGCGGTGCAGAGCAGCCAGAAGTTCGACTTGCAGAAAAGGGCGCAGAAAAGGGCGCTGCACAGGTCAGCGTTGTCCGCCTAGGTGTCGCTCGTTAGGTCGTCCAAGGAGTGGACAAGTCGGCGGGGACAGTAAAGTTAGGGTGTCAGAAGGCGGAAGAGGGATGGTTTCATTCTGGCTACCAAATCGCTACTTAGGTCTACTCTAGTGTGCAGCTAGTAAACGCTGCCTCAGGCTGCCATACCATCACAGGGACATCGTCAGGCGGTGTCGAGTAGCTCCATCGCTTGGAGGTTTCGGTCAAAGGTTGGTGGAGTGTGGGGAAGGGTCTTGGACCTTTGGGGGGTGACTCACCAGATACCCGTTTATGCACTGGCTTGTCGGCAGACCTGTTGTCCAGCCAACCACCAACGGGGATTTGCATGCTCAGATGCAGCTTGCTACTCAAGCGCCTACTCGAAATCCAACGACGATGAGTCCGCCTTTCGATCATCAAAGACATCATTTCGATGATTGTATTGAGGGATGGCTCGAGGATCAACCGGAAGAAGGGCAGTTTGACCTCGGGAGCCCCCTGCCAAGCTTCAAACAGCGCGTCATGAGCGACACTCCGACCCAGCCATGGGCAGCAGGACCCCTCGAGCGCCCAGAGTCGCCGAGCAAGAGACAACGAACTTCAGAGACAAACTCGAGCTCACAATGGGTTGAACGGATCTCTCGTCTTGACGGCGATTCTGTCCTTTCAACATTCACTGAACCAACACCATCGGCGACGTCTGCGTCCAGAGCCCCAAGCCCCACCAAGAGCGTCCGAAGTCGACGGGTCCAGTTGGACTACACAAGCCCTGCGATATTCTTCGGCCCACCGGGGCATTCCTACGATTCGGAGGAGCAGATCTCAGATGATAGCGACTCGGAGTCGCAGAGTGCTGAACAAACAGCGCCCACGATACATCAGCAAGTCAGGAAATTGTCGCTGGAACATGCCGACGTCACCTCCAGCGCTGTCATCGACTCCAGCATACCTCCTACGATCTCCGCTTTAATCAGGCGGTTGTCAGAAGAAGCTGCAGATCCAGTTCTGCCTCGCGACATTATCTCACGAATCAGCTCGACCTCCCCGACTGAATCCTTCCGTGAGCCCAAAGCGTCCGAGATTCCTCCTTCGAAAACAACGCGGCAACTCTTTAGGCATGTCTCGAAACTGTTTGATATGGCACGGGAATTATACGCTGGATCTTACGATGAAGCTGCTTGGTACCCATTGATTCGCATGATTCTCATCGGTCCACCTGGCACAAACAGCTCAAGTCCATTCGTTAAGCATGAGGAAGCCCACACAAGGATCGTGTGTTCTGATCTCCTCCCTCAACAGAACGATAAACCAATCCCCACGGTCAAGGTTGACCATCTACTCCAATTCAATCCTGGGCACCGACTAATCAGCCCACTATACAAGCCTGTCTTCCAATCACAGCCGCCCTCCTTTTCGTTGTCCGCATTCAGTGATCCGGTCGCCGCGAAGACGTTCACCTGTGCGATTATTGAAGTTAAAGCACCTGGAGGTAATTTCCAAGAAGCCAGTTACCAAGTTGCCATCGCCTCAGCTGCAATGTTACAAAGAGTTAGGCTACTGGATAAGGATGCTAGTGAAGGTGGTGACCATATGCCAGTCGTTGGGTGGGTAGTTCATGGTCACTTTTGGACACTGCACATCTCTTACCGGGAGATTGATGGGTCTATTGTATGTTCCCCGTCCGCCTAGTCATTTATCCACTCGCTGACATTTGTTTTTGATAGAGGGTCTTGGGTCCTTACCCCTCCGGGAACACTGCGACATATCTTGGCTTGTACCGCCTCCTTCGAATAGTTGAGGAAGTCAAGCTTTGGGGAAAGGAGACGTATTTTCGATACTTATCGACCAAGCTTTTGCAATGGCGATGACAGTGCTGATTATAGTTTACAAGTAGGATGTCAGGAACGAACTTCATATCAAAAGTTCCACTAGCTGACTCCTTTGAATTGTGCACATGCTAATCCCTCAGTCGCTGACCTATTTCCTAATTTATCTCGGCCTGAACCAAGTTCCACCTAAAATCATAAAACAAATAAAATTGTGCTTCTGCTGACATGAACCGGCCCTCTCCTATACATCTGATCCTAGGGACGCTATAATGGCAATCTCTCCAACCCCTCCTCCCATTACCTCTTAGCATCCCTCAGACCACGGCTAAAAACCACTCCCAAGTCAATATCCCAGGATCTTGCGGTCGATATCAAACATCACATTCTCCTCTGAAACGCGAGTTTGACCGTAGTTCTATCTCCTGCTTTCAGACCACAAATACCATACCCATGGATGGGCAGGGCGCAGGTCAGCGTTGTCAGCGTTGTCCGCGTCGGTGTCGCTGTCCGTCAGGTAATTATTCGGCTAGTTAGAGAATAAAAAATTCAAACTGTAACAAAGTCCTTGCAGATGGTTTGGTAGTTAGAAAAAAAAGCTGAAATCTCTTATGAAGTTAGACGACTGTAACCATGGCATTCTCCGCATGACCCCACATGATCCTCCGTGTGCGTTTTATGTACGCCCCAATGAATCCAATGCGCTCATAGTGACCTTCACAACAGTCGAGGCCACGTAGTATTAAATATCCATCCAAAACGGTATCGCTAAGCAGTAGGAAGCAATAGACTGACTCGACTGTGGAATGCTCGTAAAATGTGTAGTCTGGCATAACGGTAACATCGATAGGCACACCAGAATGCTCCTTCGTACCACCAATATACAACTGGAATGCTTGGAATTCATGATTAGACTCTTGTACTTTGAGCCTGTCAAAGTATAATACCGCGGGGATTCTTCTTCCTGATAGTGTTACCGAACCAGATTTCAATTCTCTAATGGTACCGTTCTTAAGGCTGACATATTCAACGGCTTCGATAATGGCCTGAGCAGTTACAACTGGGATAAGAGCATACATATCTCCAGTTTCGCGGTCATCGTCAGTCTGTGCAGTTGCATCCCGGGAAAACAACCACCCGACTCTTGTCATAATGGATGCCCACGACCAGGACGGAACATACGATTGATGTGGTCTGCTCGAAATAGGTTCACAACTCGTCCAAGACATATCTATGAGAAGTGTGTCCTCCCATAGTCCAGCGAGGTATCTACCAGTCCTGAAAGATTGCATTTGCTTCGCTATTCCAGAGATAGCGGGCAAACGGTCCTTCGCAAACGACATTGGTAGAGGCGAGTATTGCTGAACTAGCTCATGCCAAGCCTGCGCATGATTTGCAGCATTTCCAAACATTAGATTGTAATATCTTTTCTTGCTAAACGGGAGTAGAGTGCCTTTTTCGATAGAGCATTCGCAAGCAGTATCTTCCATACATTCAAATGATACCTCTGTTGACATGAAATGCAATAGTCGTGGCGAGAGCATCCTCTCTTGAAATATCCAAGCACGTTTTTTCCATGGGAATTGTGAGTTGCGGTCGTTATCCCAAGGATTATCCCAAGGATGATTCAGTTCATTCCTAACATATAGCTGCCTCGGTAATTCCTCCGCATCGGTCGTCGAGATTTTGCAAGGCTCATACTCCGATGGTGTGTCGAAGTAACAACCATGGTCATCACTCTCTGCACCGGTCGCTGCAATTGTGAGATAGCAATCTCTATAGATTGTGGCCATTTGAGGAGCTTCCCTTTCCCAGTCGAACTTATCTCCTTGAATGATGCAGAAGGAATCAATCCACAAATATCGGATTCCTAGCTTACGGCTGATCGATACCGCATCTCTAAACGTTTTTGGAAGGGCCTTCCAGGATATTCGCTTCAAGTTTCTCGCCAGCGTTGCCTTCGTTGTCCGTAGATCCGAACGAGAACCACCCCAGCAATGACTTAGGCACGCATATTGCCCCATCTCATTTTGAGTTTCCAGTAACTTCAAATCTTGATCAAGACCGTCAGAAAACAGATCGAGGACCCGGTTGGGAAGAGGTGATTCAAGTTTCTTGTTGCAATTTCGGTGGTTTTGAAGGCAATTTTCGATCCAGACTTGGGCTTTCGAGAAGCTCTGTTCATTGGGCCTTTGTGCCGGTACTAATCTCGCAACTTTGATGTTCGGGAATGCTTTCTTCTCGCCTTATCTGGGATGAGTAAGAAAGAGTATGTCGAAACCATTGTACTGACCTGGAAGGTTGAAAAACTCCAAAATCTTTATTCGTGAATTGTCTATTTGGCATGACATCGACGTCTTGCTTCTGGCTCTGGTACACCCAAACTTCGGCAAGCCTACGATCTTCCGCACTGAGGCAGTGAAGAATTCCTTCGTGCAAAACTCTGCAACTCCGACATACGATGGCAGAGAGGGAGAGGATGTTCACGTGGCCAATCAGACACAGCCCCTGCTGCGAGTCTGGTGACT
Source organism: Phialocephala sp. D728 (assembly GCA_003988865.1). Lineage (NCBI taxonomy): Eukaryota > Fungi > Ascomycota > Leotiomycetes > Helotiales > Mollisiaceae > Phialocephala > Phialocephala sp. D728. The sequence continues at coordinate 15,080 of QYAJ01000271.1, read as the reverse complement.
TCCTTTTTTTCACTAGAGCATCGTGGCAGATTGTACACTGATCTCTGCTTAACATTTCTAGACAATTAACAACAAGTAAATCGAATATGATTCTTTATCCTGAATAAATATGGGAAGGAGGCGCATAAATCCACATAGAAGTGTATTGCTAATTTCATACAGAGGATATGGCTTTGACCCCGACTAGAGGCAAGGATTCTAGGAACCGCGAATCGAAATTATAAATAAATGAAAATGCCACCTAGAAGAGTTTCGTGCTCAGTTATAAGTCGCTGGCCTACTCGGTATTGCAACAACGGCCCGACAGTCTCGCTGAAATGGAGGGTGCAGAACCACTATAATAGGTCGACTTCAAATCATCAGCAAGCGAGCCCATTCGTGCTCGAATCTACGTAACGAAAAATGCAATTTCAAACGCTGTGTAACCACACTTAGGGCAAGAGTGACGTGCAAAACACGTGATATCCGGAACAGTGAACTGTCCATTCTAGTCACGTGAACTGACTACTAATGACTGCTTTTAAGGCACTATAAGTGCTGATAACGAGCTGTAACGGTAGTTACGGCTCAAGTAACTTCTCGGCGGCTATGGTATAACGGGGATTATCAGCTCTGGAAATAACAGAATTAAGAGAGTGCAGGGGGTCTTGAATAAGGCTAGTCATAGAGGGTCAGTGCCGTATGAAATATGGGTCAAAAATAAAAGTACTAAGAGTTGGGAAACTGAAGCCGATTTCGAACTATATTGTAGAAACAGGTTATTCTAACATTTTCTAGTTAAAAACTCTATCAATTATAAGTAATTTCGAAGGCTTCGTGTGAGCCGCAGGCTAGCACCCACGTGTACGTCAGGCATTAAAGTTATTACTAAGCTGGATGTGGCGCACCCACGCGCCACAGTACCTCGCCACTATGGGCCTTTGTGCCTAAGGCTTTATAAGTAAAATTACAACGTAAATATTGCGGGGTTGTTTCGCACCAAAAAATCGTCTCGCTTGGATCCGAGGTACAGATCCGCGTGGCGATCATGCACGAATCTGCACGCCACAGCAGCCACTAATGCTGATGACGATTCCCTGCATTGTAGTGATCCCTTAGAGCTCGGATAACTCCTTTATAAGTATTGGGGATGGTATAAGCTCGGTGGTGGGAGCTGTGGTAGAGGAAGCTTATTACGTGATAAAAGGAGACTCTTTGCAAATCAGGCGTGAAGGCGATAAATATGAACGTGATTTTCTAGTGGAAAGGGTTTAAGGTATCTGGGAGTGGCCACGGAATATAACTTATAAGAAAATATAAGGGATATTAAAGTGTGCACAAATTTTAAGATGCTCGAGGTCAAAGTACCTATTATTTTTTCCGGTACGTAGGGTTTTCCGGCACGCAGGGATGGACGTTATAGAAAATATGAGGGTTTTGAGGCACTGATTTGCGTTTTAGTCTCAGGAGGAAAATCTTAGGAGAAATTTCCTCAGCGATTTCTCCCAAGATTCCAAGGCTCCTATGAGAATTCTCCTATAATATCTATGGTCCTAAGAGTATTCTCTTAAGATCTCTGGGCTCCTACAAGAATTCTCCTGTGATATCTACGGTCCTAAGAGCATTCTCTTCTTGGGAGAGTCCTCCTACGACATCTATGGTCCTTAGAGTATTCTCTTAAGATCCGTGGGGCCCTACGAGCCATAACGTCCCAAGATACCTCAGAAGCAACATTCTCATAGGAGCCTGTGACGAATCGTCACGTGAGGATCACGTGGAATATGTCGTGCACTTCTTCTTATATATAGTAGAATAGCAAATTGATCGTTAATCAATTCTTGTGCCCTTTTAGCCAACTAGCATAAGTTAGTGGTTGAAGCTATTCACACCGCCCCCATCACAGAGCCGCTCGTTGCTGTGAAATTTATAAGTTTTGGGATTAACAGTATTATAGAATAAACATTGGGGGGCCAGAGCAATGCCTCGGACCCTAGCTATTGAACGATGACGGGGCCTGATCCGGCTCCTTGTCTGTCCCTGCCAATTCCCAAGGCTATTTCGAGCGAGGTAAGGGAATCGCCGGGCCGTAATTATCTCTATTAGACAATTGGGGGTCCCGATGCGGCTCCCTGCTGATCCCTAAGGCTATAATTAGAATCAGGCATGGGAGCCGTATCGGGTACCTGAGCTGGGACTCAGAACGGAAAGTTTCGGAGACGGCTATTGGATAAATCTTTGCCCATGTCTTTGCACTCTGTCTTTGCACAGTGTCTCTTAGGTGAGATCGTATACGTAACCAATGAGGCAGATCTGCTAAAAATAGATGTCCCAAATCAGGGTTCCGGAAACAATCACGCGGATATGAGCGGTAACTTAAGCAAGCTAAGGGAACGGGAGGTCTTAAGAAAAAACATCAATCTTGATACCATTCTGCCGTACCAATTTGAGAAATTTGTAAGGAATTGTAAAGTAACTTATTCGGCATAGTTTTATAGCGTACGAAGGGTCATGGAACCGGTAAATGCACAGGAGTCTGACGATTCCGCAGAAACACAATGCCTTTTAAAACACTTCCAGTCATAATCGAAAATGCGGGAGACTTGTCGTGAAAAGAACTCAATATCTTACAACACATCTGTTCTCACATCCGCTAACTACTCCTAACGTAATACATATAATAGTTTCCTTCAACTCGCTTCAAACTCCGTGATTCGTTTACGGCTTATAGTGGCTTCTTTCTCTTTGTAAGGGGTCAGGCCCCTGGGAGCTCGAGGCTAGGCCTCGGCTGGGCTGTCGTACGAAGGGGATACGGTGGCTGCCAGGCCCCTGGCCAGGTAGTAGTCAAGTGATTGTTAAAAGGTTGCTATAGTAACTCTTTGTATCCGCTAATCAAAAGTATAATCCGATTTAGCACCGAGCTTACTTTAGTTTTATATCGAGTTTAATAATAGTATATCGCGACTATATTTTAAATTATTTAAATAATTCAATCTATTATATTTTAAACTTAATCCCTTTACGAATAGCCTACGGAACGACGCCGTATATATATCGAACTAGTCACGACTCGAAGAACGCCGAGATCTATATTAAAAAAAGATTATTAAAACGAAATCTATAAAATTAAATATTAAAATGGGATTTATAGAATTAAATATTAAAACGGAATCTATAAAATTAAATATTAAAATAAAATCTATAAAATTAAATGCCGAAATAGTATCGAAACGATACCGATTCGCTTACGAGTCAAAAGGGAATGTAAAAACAAATAAAATAATAGAGCTATAAATGGATACTACGAACGGAGGTAATTCGAGACTTTAAAAGCAAATTGTAAATAGGGAATAGGTATAGAAACAATACCGCCAATAATAAAAGATTAATGTTTAGCTACTACAAAGTCTAAATAATATTCGGGCTACTTTTCGTACATTTACTATATTCGAACTACCTACGATACAAGCTTTATAGTAAGTAAAACGGCACGAGGGCGAATTAGTAAGGAATCGAAAATTTAAATACTTTTTATTCCACCCAAACAAATTCGACGAATAAAATCGTATAACGTACCTAGTATTTAAAGATTACTTTTAAATTAAATTTAGGATCGATTCGAAAACTATTAAAAAAAAGATAGAGAAAGTATAGTACGGTTACGAATACTTTGCAAGCAAAGTATTTAAGCGGATTTTCCTATAATTAGCCTTAGTCGAAATAAAGCAAAAACTTTTTAAAATCGAGAATTTCTTTATTTAATTAAATATAGCGTTTAATAATCCCTAAAGTATTTAAAAAGCTTTAAAGTAAATTAATTCCAAAAAGTAAAAAAGCTAGCTTTTTTAAAAAATTTTATAGAAATTCGAGCAAAAGCTATTAAAAGTAAAAAAATAAAAGTTTTCGAATAAAGTTCGAAAAAGTTATTTATAATTAGCGATTTTTAGGAAAATTAAAAAGAAGTTAGTAGCTATTAAAAAGTTTGCCAAATACGAAGATTTCGTTAATTAATTACGAAGAATATTCGATAACTTTGCGGAACTAGATCGACTCGGTAGCAAGTATAAAATATAGGCCAAGCTCTATAACGAGCTAAAACGAGGCAGCGAAATAGACTAAAAACCCATACCTCGAATTGCATACGGATCAGAGTAGTTCATAAGCAAGCTAGCTTACCAACTTACTTAAAAACTAATTATTTAAATTAGTTAGCTAGATTTTTTGAAAGTTAGAAGTTAATAAATTATAATTTTTTAAACTTATAAGTAACTTATAAGCTATTTTATTTAATTTTCACGATTTTAAAATCTATTTTAGTAGAAATTTTAATGTTTTAGTAAGGTTTTCGGCTCGGAAAAACCTAATGGAAGGCTTTTAATTAGCTAAATTTAACCGAATAAACATATTAAATAAAAACACTAAACTAAAATATTATAATTTCTATTTAATAAATAGCCGTTTTAATCTAAATTATAGCTTTAAGATAATTAACGCTTTTAATACTTGAGCAAATTAATTTCACAAATTTACAAATCGATAATATAACTTTTGCAAATGCTTTATCTAATGCTTTCGATCTTTTAAAACGTAAGGAAAGTTCGATTATTTCGAATAATTCGCGAGATCGATATTCTCGACTAACTTCGATATATAATATAAATTATAACTTTTATAAATTTTCCAATTTTGTAAAGCCTATTAATTACTTTCCTTACGGCCTTGGAGAGCTTTTATTTAATGATAGACTTTTTAATATAGATAAATTACGTAAATACTACATTATTGCAAATGCTTCCAAAAAGTCTAGAAATTCGTGGGTATAGCGGGTTAGGTATGCTTTTATCGCCGAGAGAGCTAATAAGAAGCTATTTATATAATGCTGCAAACTATATATGCTATTTATAATTCCTACTATAATGTACTAATTCCCACTAGGTTATTACGACATTTATTTCTCTAGATAGCGAAAGCATTACTTCTATACGAATACTTTTAAAAACGTTTACGCTTATTTTATTTAAATCCATTTTCTAGACGAATAAGGAAATATATAACGTATAGTAGAAAGCGAGGATGTAAAAGCATAAGCTTTTGGATTAATTAATAGCTTCCATTAAATAATTATTCTATTTCGATAATTTAAATTTAAAAACGCGTTTATAAAATAAATAATTTATAATAAAATTAAATATAAAAAAGTAATATTTTATAAATTATTACGTTTATTTAAAATTGCTAACGCTAAAGTTATTGCGGCAATACTTATCTCCTATTCTATAATTGCACGTTAAATCTATAATACGTTTAATTACTTTAAGTCTAAAGTAATTAAAAAAATACGAAACGCTCGATTTAAAATAATTATATTATTTAATAAATAGGGATTAAAGTATAAAAAGATTAGTTTTATTAAAGTAGTAATATATTTTATCGATACGTATTATTATTGCGTAACTCGCTTTATTGGCTTACTAAAGCTACCAAATTATAGAAAGCGCAATATTAGTATATATATAAGTAATATACTATAATTTTATATTAATAATATATATGCAAATTAAACTAAAGTTATACTTCCCTTTTTAAAACGATTCGATATTAATAATAGTAATTTAGGCTACTTTGTTTTAGATAACGCTACTAATAACGATACGACGCTTAATAAATTAGCAAAGGTTTTTAAATTCGATAAATAGAAGCGTAGACTTCGTTGTATTAGCTATATCTTCAACCTCATCGCCGAAGCGTACTTATTCGGCTAAGACGCTTCCAGTTTCGATAACAATTTCAAAAAGGCCGGCCTTGCGCGTCGATGCTAATTCTAGAGATAATAGGGGGAACTAGGCAAGCTTCACAACTTGGTAGCATACGTCATGGCCTTTGGAAAGCGTACGGATATATTTAAAGCTTTGCAGAAAATAGAGAATATCGGTGTTGCCGTTAGCAAGTTTTAAAAGCTTGTTTTAAATAGTAGTATACGTTGGAACGCGTTATATAATATAATACAATGCGCACTTAAGCTATAAGAAACTTTTGATATGTATTACTTTAAACTACGGGTTTCTAAGGACGCTAATAATAGAGAAATATTCGAATAAAATTACTTATTAAAAAACGAATAAAAGACTTTAGATTTTATTAAGTAATAGCTCGAACTACTTTTCCACTTTACTAAAGGCTTAGAAGGCAATGCAAATATAAGTAATAGCGTGTGCGAAGCTTTTTACAACGTATTATAAAAGCAACTTCCTATATTAGAATATATTTTTTTTCACTTCGAAAATCTCGAAAAAGAGACTAAAGTAGGCAAATTTAATAGGCATAAAAATATATAAAGTTCTATTACGTTAGTATAAACGAAAGCGTAGAACTACTATAAAAAGACGAACGCGTTAATTATTTAAATAGTGTCGATAGTTTTACATTCGCAATGGAAATAAATATATTTCGAGAAGAACTAAATTAGTTAATAGTTTAGATTTGTATAAAATAGAAAGAAAGCTTTACGGAAACTATAGGAAATACGATATAAAAAAAACGTTATTTCGAATCGAATACTATTATTAAAATTTATTATAACGCGTTTCTATATCGAAAGCATTTTCGATAGCGTAGCATCTATTGCTATAACTCGATCTCGATTTAACGCGTGACGAAACTAATTATTTCTTTATTTAAAAAAGCTCTTTATAAGTCGATTAGGCCTTATAGAGTATTGGAAGGAGAGGGAGATCGAGTAGCTTAAGTTAGTATATATAGCGTACGATTTCATAGCAATACCGGCGATAAGCTTAAAGTGCGAGCGCATTTTTTCCTTTTGCGTAAAGTAAATAATATTAAAAAGTTCTAAATTAATAGGAACGTTGCTATAGCATTAAGAGTGTTTTAATAATTGGTAGAGAAGAAGTGCAATTCGAATGGAGTTATGCTATAACGCTATAATTTTAAATCTTACCGTATAATATATTTTTATTTTTTATTTATAAGCTGCTTTTAAGTTAATTAAAGCAAGTCAGCTACGTAGCTAGATTTGTACAAGTTAATCAGCTCAGAAATATTCCCCGCTTTTAGCTGACTTGCTTGCTTACAATCTACTCTAATACGGATTAAGCCCGAATCGGTCGCCGAATAATAGATTAAAGACTTTGGCCAAGTGAATATTAAAAAAGGTGCTAAAATAGCGCTGTACGGCGAACGAATGTCTTCGATGTAGCGATGCTAGCCACTTTATTGCCAGGTGCCCCTTAGGCTCTACGAAGAAGCTATCACTCCAGTCGAAAAAGCCTAGGGCGGCTGCTGCTGCCTCCGAATAGGCACCGAAACGGGCCTAAAAAGCTATCGGGTAGAGTGCGAAGGTAGAAGAATTAAGCTTTAACTTTAAATTAAGCTCGGGAAATGAATAAACTTCGTATAAAATCGCGTACGAAGTGAAGAAGAATCGAAAGCTTTGCAAAAAGAATGGAAGAAGTTTAAAAAAAATATGCATTACGAATCTATAATAGTATTTGCTTTAATTAATTATAACTCTTTCGCTAAAACTATAATAAATATAGACTATTTTTACTATAGACTTTATAACTTCGCATATACTATAAAATTGAATTTAAAGCGTATTTAAATTAAACTTTTTTAAATAAAAGTATTTAATAAAAAAAAAGCTAAGTAATTTATTTAAAAAATAATCGTAATCGATATTAACTTTGAAAATTATTAAAAACGAGTGTAGTTCTATATTACTTCTTTAAAAAGCTATAATTTATTTTTAGGCATACTTTAGATTAAAAAGAGAAGTGTTAAAATTAATTAAAAAGGGAATCGATTTCGAATTAAGCCTAATTCGAGATAGTATCGAAAGGATGGAAAGGACGGGAAGGACGACGGGATATTTATAATAATCGTACGTACTTAAGTTATAATAGAACGTGAGCTAAAGAGTATCGAGCCGGCTCGATTTATATTAATTATTACTTAATATATAGTAAAGAATTGGAAAGGGAGCAAAATATAAATATTTTTAGCTACGATGCGAGATATTAATAAAGCGCTACGTTTAAAAACTTATTTAAATCCTAAAACTAAACTACTTTCGCATTTATTCGAATATTTATCGATATTTAATCGAGACGATGCAAATAAGCTATCTTTATATAAAAGTAAAGGAATCGATTATACTATTAAATTAAAGCGAAAAGAAAACGGAATAATATTAAAGATACTTTAAAAACTAATGTACGAAATATTTAGAAATAAACTTTTTATTTTACGGAAAACGCTTACTAAATTACTTAATAAAAGATTTATTCGAGTTAGTAATAGCCTCGCAGCGGCTCCGATACTATTCGTACGAAAGTTAAAAAAAAACTTTAAATTCTATATTAATTATAAAGCTTTGAATAAGCTAATCCGTAAAAACCGTTACCCGTTACCGCTAATCCAAAAAACGTTTCGAAACTTTACCGAAGCTAAATAGTTTATAAAGCTAAATATAATTGCAGCCTTTCATCGAATTCGAGTAATAAAAAGCGATAAATAGAAAATAGTATTTCGAAGTAAATTCGGCTTATATAAATAACTCGTTATACTATTTAGCTTAGCAAATGCTCCAAATACTTTCCAACGCTATATTAATTAAATACTAAAGAATATTTTAAACGATTTCTATTTAGCTTATATTAATAATATTATTATCTTTTTGAAATCTCGGAAAAAGTATTGGAAATATATCGAAAAAGTTTTAAAGCGGCTTTAGACTATTAATCTATAATATAATATCGAGAAATGCGAATTTAAAATTAAATTAATTAAGTATTTAAACTTTATTATCGAAATAGAGGAAAGCATTCGAATAAACTTTGAAAAAATTAAAGTTATTTAAAAATGGAAAGCGCTAACGATTATAAAAAGCGTACGAAACTTTTTAAGATTTTTTAATTTTTATTAAAAGTTTATCGATTACTATTTAAATTTAATTCGGCCTTTAATCGAATTTACTCGTAAAAATAAAGTATTCTTATAATTAAATTAGGCAAATAAAACTTTTAAATAGCTAAAAAGAATTTTTTTAATAAAATCGATTTTGGCTTTATTTAATTACGAGAAAAAAATATAAATCGAGACTAATTCGTTAGATTAATATATCGAGGGTACTCTTTTGCAAACTAATATAGAAGGTCTATTCGTACTTTGTTCGTTCTACTCTCGAAAGCTAAATAAAGCTGAGTGCAATTACGAGATTTATAATAAAAAGATGCTCGCAATCGTACGAAACTTTAAAAAGTTTAATATAAAACTTAGAGATTTGGGAAAATTCGAAATCTATTTAAATTATAAAAATTTACAATATTTTATAATTATACGAAAACTAATTAAACGATAAATAAAATAGTTTTTAATACTTTCTCGATATAATTTCCGAATTATTTATATCTCGAGTATGAATAACGATCGGGCAAATACTTTATTAAAAAAGGATTAAGACTTTTTTAAAGAAGTAAGCGACGATAAATTATAAAAAAGAAATATATAATTAATTAAGCTAGAATAAATAGGGAAGGGAGAAGTAATAATAGCGGGAATAAGTCGCTTTTAAGCAAAAGACGATAAAGGAGAAGTAAATACTATATCGACTTTGCTTAGGAATTAGCCGGAAGCTATTCGAAGCGATTTTAAATACGCTCAAATTTTAAAAGTTGTACGAGATTAAAAGTAGCGATTCCCACTAAGCCTGCGGTTGAAAGTATTAATAGCTAAGTACGGAATGTTCGCAAATAATAAGCTAATGTACTAGAGCCGTATTTAAGTTTTTTCGAGAAGGAATATAAAAGTAAAAATATTTTAGGAAATATATAATTCTTTAATATATATTTACTTTAAACGGGAGTCTATATACGTAATAGTAGCTTACTAATTCTTTTAACTAGGAATATTGAGGGAAATATAGTAATTCGTTAAAGTTTGTAATAGCTATAGTAGTAATAAAGTTTGGAAATCGAAAAAATAAAACTTTTTTAAGCTATTTCCGATATTAAGCCAAATTTAGTTCGAATTATTTATAAATTTTATTATAAACTTTCTTTTATCGAAAAAGTATACGAATATAATAGTATTCACGAATTACTTAAATAAAGAAATAGTAGCGAAAAGTTTAAAAAATATTAAAATCGAAATAATAGCGAAATAATTTTTAATTAAATATTATTTTCATTATTATTTACTTTAAACTATTATTTTAAATTAAGAAATATAATTTATAAATATATTTTAAAAAAGATTATATAATTTGCTTTAAATATAATACTAATTTAATATTTCTTTCTCGCTCGAAATTAACGAATTTATAAAACGAGCGAATAAAATCGTCGAGATAATATTAAAGAAATTAGTTAATTAGGCCTAAAACGATTGGATAGACTATTTGCTAATCGAAGTAGAGGCGATTAATGGCCGAAACGCCTTCGCTATAGAAATAGCGCCTTTTTTTATAATTTACGATTAGAACCAGAAAATACTATAGCTTAGCCTCGAAATAGAGCCGAATTATACTCGAGATTCCTTTATCTCGAGAGTAGATACCGTATTCCGCAAGCTAAAGAACGTATGGAAAATGGCAGAAGCTTTTATAGCAATAATATAAAAAGTTTAAAAATCGATTACAAATCGAAAAAGAAACTAAGCCTCGGCGTATAAAATAAAGAATAAAGTTTGGCTAAGCTTGGAAAATATCGCTATAAAACATTTAAATAAAAAGCTTAATTAACGGTACGTAAAGTACATTATACAAAAGGTATATAGCTCGTATATATATAAACTAAACGTTTTCCTAAATCGCTACGACGTCTTTCTTATACGATTACTAAAGCTAATAAACGAGTCGCTAAAAAGCTAAATAATAATCGAATTATACTCGATTAAATTGCGAATTAACGACGATTAAAAATATAGTATTAACGAAATTAAAGATTAGAAACGAGGCCGAGAAGGTTTCGATTTATATTTAATTAAATAAATTAATTATAAAAAGTTTATTTAAAAATTATAAGAATTTATTAAGGATTTAATTACTTTAAAGTAATAGAAAGTTCGAAAGCGGGAAAGTCACGTATCGCTAAAGGGCCGTACGGGCATACGAAAGAAAAAATCGAAAAGGAACCGATAGTAATACGAGGGAGGGAGAAAAGGGGAGGAGGGGAGTAATATAAAGGATTAGGCCCCTAGGAGCTCGAGGCTAGGCCTCGGCTGGGCTATCGTACGAAGGGGATACGGTGGCTGCCAGGCCCCTGGCCAAATAGTAGTTAGGTAACTATTAAAAGGTTGCTATAGTAACTCTTTATATCCACTAATTAAAAGTATAGTCCGATTCAGCACCGAGCTTACCTTGGTTCTATATCGAGTTCAATAATAGTATACCGCGACTATACCTTGAGTTATTTAAGTGATTCAGTCTATCACACTCTTAGGAATTCTCTTTCTTTAGCCGATCCTTCTATTTAATAAAGTATTCGGCCTTTCCTTTTCGTACTCGCTTTTTAAATAATCGCATGCTTAGAAAATTCTTTTAATAAATCGCTTTAAACGCTTTAACGAGCTTTAAATTAATACTATTTTTTTTTACTTATATATTCTTTTCGTTTGGAAAACCTTCCTACTTTATAAAGTACTAATTCGTTTTGCTTTATTTCCATTTAGTAAATAGCGCTTCAACCTTATATATTTCGGCATTAATTGCAACAAGCTGGTCCCCTACTTCTTAATTGCTATATAGCGGCTGTATTACCGTGCTTTCAATATGCCCAAGCTTAAATATCGATATAATTCCGCTGGCACCTTGGATCGAGTCGGTAATTACTAATAGACTTAATGGAAAAGAAAGAAAAACATTTTAAAGCTTTAAATTAATTAGCTTTATTAGAATACTAAACAAATCTAATAGAGGAATATTAGAGCTAGATAGAATCCAGCCTTTTTGAGATTTAATAGAAGAAAAAATAATATTTGTAATCGCGTTGAAATTTTAAAATTTAAAATCGTTAAAAAGATCGATAATAATAGTTTCGAATAAAATCGTTTAAAAAAAGTAATAATTTTTTTTAATTTAAGAAATCGCTTTAAGAATATTATTTAGTAAAAACGAAAGCGAAGTATTAATATTATAATAATTATTATAATTATTCTAAATACTATTATTTAAAATATTATAATGTAATAAAAAACTATTAAATACTTTTGCTATTTCGATAACGTTCGCCGGGCTTAGATTAAAATTTATTGCCGAAATATTTACAAATATATAGCTAAAAAAATTCTCGAAGCGATCTTTAATAATTAATTTCCGATTATTTAATACTTTAAAGTTTTTATCTTCTAATTTTTTTTGAAGTCGACGTCGTTTCGTTATAGCGGCACCCGATATTTTGGCTCGTTTATCCTCGCTTTCTTCTTGCTAATATCGGCATTTCTTCCCTATATCTAGCTCGTAAATGCTATAAATATCGCTAAAGTAGTTCTATAAATTTGATTCCAAATAACGCATTATAGCGTATAACGAATGCGGGCATAAAAGAGAATCCTTGCTCTTTAGGCTCTTAACGTAATTTGGAATATATATAAAGATATATTTTTATTAGCTAGCCCGATTTGGGAACTATATTATTCGCAAGACTGCCGGCAACTATTTTTTCCTTAAACACTCGCTATAATATCTAGTGCAAATAACGGCGTAACGAAAAGTAATAAATTCGCATCGGAAAAATACCTCGAGATTATCGATATAATTTTAATAATGGACTTCCTAATCTGCCTTACTAATTATCCATTTATTACATTAGAAATAAAATTCGGCGAAACTAAATTACTTTTTATAATAGTTTTTGAAGCATCGATATATATACTTCTATTTCTCTTTCACGATAATGCTAATGCATTTTATTAATCGAAGTAGCACTAATAAAAAAGGGGATTCTTTTTACTCTTTAATCTTCTAGCCGCAAGTCGGCACTAAATAGCAACCTTCTATAGGCCGTAACGCTTTTTAGTACGCAACCCGGGAATTATTTGTACGGAAAGCAATAAAATCTCGAAGAGCGAAGATCCCCTCGCGGCTCTGCAACGGGACGGCGAGCGGCGAACTTCATGATCTGCTTTAATGAATAGCCGCCGTTTGTTGCTAATTAGCTTCTTATGCCCTAAACTTTGGTAGGGACTAAGGACGCCTTACCGTCTACCTTAATAAGCGCTTCACGGCAAGGAATATAAAAGTTTATCCCTTTTATAAAATCAGCTCTTTTGGCTTAATTAGAACACTAGTAGCTTTATATCGTCTCGCTTTTAGTTTTTTCGATCGATCCATTTACGAATATTTTCGAAAAAACTAAATTATTCGATATATCGCTCGTTTAATTTATAATTCGATACTTTCTACTCGATAGCGATTTAATAGCGAGAATATTCTCGATAATATTATAATCTTTAAACGCGTCGGCTAAAATAATAATAGCGAGTAGAAATAAAAATTTATTAATAAAAAAAGAAAATACGAATTTTAATTTTTTATAAAATAAATATTTTAATTTATATATAAATAATTAATAATTTAATCGAGTTTCGAAATAAATATTTTTAATTTATTTTTTCGAAATATTTTATATTTCTTTAATAAATTTTTTTTTAAAATTTTTTTTAATTTTTAATTTTTCGTTTTTTTATAAAATTATATAAATAAAATTCTATTAAAAATAATTAATATCGAAAATGTTATTTTATTTCTTTTTAAATTTAATATTTTATTTTATATTTTATTTTATATATTTTTTATAATTTTATAAAAATATAATAATATATTTTTAATAAAATATTTAAATTTATACGATATTTTTCGTAAATATAATTATAGTAATTACGCTATTAAAATAACTTTTTTATATCGATATAATTTTTAATAATTAAAAACGTAAATACTTTTTTTTTTATTAATAAAAGAATTTTATATTTAAATACGTTTTTAATATATTTTTTCTTTATTAATAAATATAATTAAAAATTCATATTTTAATATAAACTAGCTCGTAAATATATTTACAAAAGCTATTAAATTATAAACTTCTAAAAAAATAATAAAGTTTATATTATATTATTATATCGATGTAAGTTTTCGTATTTTATTTCATATTATTTTAATAATTACTTTTTTTAATTCTTTATTCAATTTACCGAAAATTAAATATTTAATAGTTTTAATAATATATTTTATATATTTTATATTATATAAATCTAATTTCGAATATTTCTTTTTATATCTAAAATATATTAATACTTATTATTTTTAGATTTAATTTTTATAATATAAATAACGCATACTTTCCAAAAATCCTATATTACATCGTATTATAATTAATTAATTATTTTATTAAGTTTTTTATAAATAGGATTACTATCGATTTTAAATTTATCTTTAAAAAGCCCGTTTTTTAAAGCTATTTATATTTACTCGTTTGAATTTAATTCTTTTTAATATTCTTTTATTCGCTTGGTGCTTATAACGTGCAGGCGCGAATATAAATATTTAGAGTGAAAACGAGAAAAGAAGGTCTTATTTGAGAAGTGGGAGGGATTGGAGAGAGAGGTGAGAAAAGGGTGAGAAGAGGATGGGTGAGAGGATGGGTGAGAGGATGGGTGAGAGGATGGGTGAGAGGATGGGTAAGAGGATGTGTGAGAAGATGGGAGAGAAAAGATGTGAAGGCAAGAGGGAGACAGCTAATTATAGAGTACGAAGCCCCAGGCAAACTGCACAGAACGACGTCAAGCACCCTGAAGTAAGACGCAGGGAAATGTTCCTGCATGTGGGCATTTTGCATGAAGACGGCAGACGGGGATAACTGTCTGGGAGGCTGTGAAAATGCAATGGGGACAGATTTGGGATCCCTGGGTTGGGAAAGGGGGCCTTTTCGGGCCCCTCGTTAAAAGTTGACAATGTCTAGTGAGATGGGTGAGCAGACCTGAGCAGGCCTGAGCTGTTGCGGCTAAAATTGGACTAGTGTGCACGTGACAAACTAAGTGTGCTATATTGAACTGCTCTCTAAAATACAGTGGACAGGCACTCTATATATATA
>QYAJ01000028.1:0-252736 GCA_003988865.1 Phialocephala sp. D728 | reverse complement strand
CTACCACCTGGCCAAGGGCCTGGCAGCCATCGTATCCCCTCCGTACGACAGCCCAGCCGAGGCCTAGCCTCGAGCTCCCAGGGGCCTGACCCCTTACAATGTAGCTTATGCAAATATACAGTACCATAGCTTCACACCTTCTAAGCAACTTAGAAGGATCCAAACAAACTATACATTATATATTCCTCATCCATCCATCTACCCTATCCTATATCCAACCCCTCCTCTAGCACCACCAATAAATGGTTTATCTGTTCAAGCAGTATATACACCAAGCCGACCCCATCCTCAAGAAGGGTTAATTTCCATATATACAACCCACCTCGCTCTTTTTACTATTATTTCTACCTGCGTGTCTCCCGAGTTCATTCTCCATCTTTGCCTCCGCTCAATTCCCTCAACCCATCACAACACAGCCATAACCCCGGCCACAAAACCCAACATCGCCCCTCCCAACTCAACCTTCCTCACACCCTGGCTCCCCGCATTCTTCGCCGCACTCGGACTCGCGCTCGCACTTCCTGACGCCGCACTCGCCGTCCCCGTCGTGCTCAAGGTCGGCAACACCCCACTGCTCCCAGTTCCCGTCGCAATCACTGTCGACGCCTTCCCATTGCTCGTGATGGTGGTGACCGGTGCCGCGATGGCGGAGGAGATGGTGTTGGTCGAGGAAATAGAGAATTGGTTGGAGTAGTTGGCCAGGTCTTTGTTGCCGTCGTCGACGATCTCGAAGGTGTAGAGGTCGCCGTTGACGAGGGTGGAGGGGACGGACCAGAGATAGGCGCCCGTATTGGTTATGCTTGCTGGTGGGGGTATTAGTTTGGCGCTTGTGGCCGGATATTGGGACGTTGGGAGGGTTCTGAGTTATGGTAGAGTTGGAGATTGTGGATGTATGGATGGAGAGGAGAGTAGCGGTGAAGAAACTCAGGACAAGGACAGAGAGAAGGGAAAAAGGTAGGATATACTAGAAAAGATGAAACAAACGCACAAGCAATCGTCATAATAGTGACCAACTTCGACGGATCACCCTGCCTCAACAAAATCGTGACCGTATCCGTCGTCCCCGTCGACGCGCCCCATGTGATCATGAATGAGGATCCGGCCGTGATGTTCGTG
The DNA here is from genome assembly GCA_003988865.1 of Phialocephala sp. D728. Taxonomy (NCBI): domain Eukaryota; kingdom Fungi; phylum Ascomycota; class Leotiomycetes; order Helotiales; family Mollisiaceae; genus Phialocephala; species Phialocephala sp. D728. Next base: position 251,620 of record QYAJ01000028.1, on the reverse strand, counting down.
AGAGTGCCGGGATTGTATGTGAACGGGTTCTGCGCAATCGCGATCTTGACCAGGGCCGTGATCAGGATGGTGAGTGAGAGATGCATCTTCTGTTCCTGTTCCTATTCCGTCCTTTCCTTTCCTTTCCTGTGCTTTCCTGAGTTTTTATCGCCTTAAAATGATTGAATTCGGTATTAAGATCGGTATCGATGCACTTCGCGACAAATTAATTATGCAGCAACAAAATGAAAATCCAACACAACAACAAACGAATGTTCAAGCAACATAACACGACAGCGCAATCGATAGACAGCAAAACACAGACACAATCACAATCGCGATCGCAATCAATCAATCAAGCAAGCAAGCAACGAGTGTAAAGAAGTTCGAAAACACACGCAAAATTCAAAAAGACAGAAAATTATCCTTTTCCCCTTTCCCGCCAGACATCAAATCTCTCCCTCAGACATACAGGCACGCCACTACCACCCAGCGCTCGCCTCCTGGTACCACTAGACGCCACGGGCACTCTCCTTCATCCCTTCAGCTTACCATTCATTCAGTGTCGAAACCCCTCACAATCCGCTTTGATTCTAAGATCTCAACTACTCGTATGAGTGTGTCGTGATTGTTGTTCGTCAAGCGTCCCTCTATGAGGCTAAGTTTATGCAAACCACCTCCCACCAAAAAAAAAGCTTGTCTTGTGACGAGTCTGCATAAATCCTATGCAGGTACATCTCCCAAGTCACACCACCAGCACCTTTCCTAATGAGTACAAGCGCACACTCGATCGGCAGGCACGAATCCGAATGCGCCGAACCTACAAAAATTTCGGCGTCATCGGGACGAGTTCAGGTGGAGAATTTAACCTTCTCATCCATTTCCATCTGCATCTGAATCTGCATCGCCATCCAGTCCAATCCCAACCTCCCTCTCCCTCGCTCCCTCTCTCCCCCCCTCTCTCACCTCCCAATATAAACCGTCCTCGCCCGCAAAAACCTCTCCATCACCAACCAAAAAAGAAATAAAAAATTTTCCCATTTGGAAATTCAAAATTTGCACGTGTTCGTAAGATAGATCAGACGGAACCAGACCAGACCTGAGTGAGGAGTGCAGTGGCCAGCTGGAAAAATCGCAGCCTCGTAGGTGATGTTTCAGCGCATGGTGGAGAGTTGTGGCGCTCGCGCTCGTATCTGCGCTTCGGGCGCCATGCATATGTAGTGGTCAGTGGTGTGGATGGCGCCACCACCATTACGCTTTGGGAGGCTGGCTGCCTGGCCGCGTCTGGTGGGTTGGGGTCTTAGGATGAGATGATGAGATCAGCGTGAGGAGCAGGATTAGGATGAGGATTGGGATGAGGGGGGTGCGTCATGGATTCCTCGAGGAAGGGGTTGGACTTTGGAAAGGAGGGTGGTAGGTATGGTACCGCGATATTAAGTTCTAGGATTAGAGCAAGAAATCACGCGACAAGTGAAATAAGAAGCGGAAAGAGAAGGGTGATCAACATCCGAAGTGTCGGATTGGAACTCTAATCGAATGCATCAAGGTCACGCAATTGACGTAGAAATGAAGAATGATTGAGAAGTAGTTTCATTTTGACTATCTACCAAAATCCGTCAATGATGTACCCAGCTTACCAAGTATCTACAAGAATCCAAATCTCGTAGGTACAAATCCTGCGTACCATTGCCCACCCTTTGCCTATCCAACCCATTCCATCCCAAAAGCTAGAACAAGAACCCCTCTTCCATCCAGCACAGCTGTATTCCTTGCCCCCCTTGACAAATCTTTCATTTACGCCTTCCAGATGCAATACATTAAACCTCCCTTCTTTTCCTTACAACTTCTTTTGGGTGAGCGGGTTATCGATTACAAGATGAGAGTAATCAATAACAAACGCTATGCGATTATAACCTTAACCAAACAAGATTCTCCGAGAACGTAGACACATATTTTAGAACATTTGTAGATGGGTGGGTGTGGAAACTGGTTATGGCTGATTTAGTTGAGGGTCATGATGGCAGCGAGAGCCAGGAAGACGAATGCGAGAGGCGATGCGAGCCCAGAGGCAGAGCTAAGGCTGCTTGCGGTGGTTGTCGAGGAGGTGCTGGTTCCAGTCGAGGAGCTAGTCTTGCTTGCGGCTATTTCATGTTAGCTTAGATTGATTTCAATTCGTGAAAAGGGACTAACTCTTGCTGCTTGAGCCAGTAGTTGTGGTAGAGTTAGAGGCAGTAGTGGCAGAGGAGCTGGACGAGGACGAGGTTGTGCTGCCGGAGGTGCTTGAACCTGTCGAGGTGCTACCAGTGCTTGTGCTTGATCCAGTGGAGGATGCGGAGGATGAAGAAGCGCTTCCAGCCAGGGTAAAGATAACGCTGTAGTTAGGTCCACTGGTATCATCGATCTCGAAAGCATATGTTCCACTGACAAGCGAAGACTCTGGGGTCCAGCTGAACGATGTTGAGGTCAAGCCAGCTGCCAAGGTCAGAAGTGGATTCAATTAAATGTGCGATATACATACTAGCAATTGTCTCTACGGTCTGCAGGTTGTTGGAAGCACCGTTCTTCAACAGAAGGTTGACTGGTCCTGTAGCATTTGACCAGGTCAGGTCAAATGCAGTACCAGTCTTGACGCTCACAAATTGTGAAGCAGTCATGGTGAATTGTGCAGCATCGGCGACAGCGAGGGTCGCCGCGGCGAAGAGAACACTTGAGAATTGCATTTTGAAGGTAGTGAAGGTATTCGGTGTTGAGTGAGCAAGGATGATTGATCTATGTTTGAGCTCGTATCAGTCTCCTGATTGCGGACTCGACGACGCGACTCGACGCGCCAGGTGCGGGAGCTTGAATACTTACATTGGGAACGAATGATTGTCTTGGGTAACTCTTGGAGATGGATTGGAGATGTTAAGGTCTTTAAAATGTGTTAGGTTGCTCTGGGTGGGAGTGGAAGAAGGAAGCTGACGGTATTTGGGGGAAGGCCTGTCTGAAATAGAAATTGCGAAAGGCGCTGGTGGTGTTTTGGACGCAGGGGTTCGCAGGGGTCACCAAGCAACCAATTTACGCTTGCGGATAAGATTTCTGCACCGTTCGAGCATCCGTTTCGCTGATTGGCCTTGATGGCCCCATTCTCCACGCTTCATCGGGCTAGCTTCAATATAGTCGACCCTCCAACAGTTCCACTCGAAATCTTGAATACGGGGAAGCTGCAAGTGAGCAGGGGCATGCGTGGAATCCGGTCAATGAGCTGTGGTGAGCCTCGCAGCGTGCTGGAAGATGGCCAGAATACGATGTCATGAACGTTTAACAGCTGGGAGACACCCTCCACCTGCATGTCCTGGTGCATATCAGCCTGCAGCATGCATAAAACCGCGTCCATCACGATCTGTGTGTGACGGCGAGTGGTGGTACCGTCTCGAAATGCGGCATTCGCTGCTATTCTCGTCCCTTTGCCACACCCGGGGTGACAAGAAGAAGGTCTTGCCCGCCAGCTGCCAGCTGCCAGCTTCAGGAGGTGGCACACTCCGGTCGAGTCTTCCCGAGGACGGGGGCGAGGGGGATATCCACGCCGGTATATAATTGGCCCGAGTCCCCTCGCTGAGACGCCGTGTGTCTCTCGTCAGCTGGGGAGCAGGTGCTGGGTCTGCACGTGATCTCATGGTTTCTGCGATAGACGTAGCCACGATTGAGAGTTTGGGCTACAGTCTATTAGTGCTTGCTTGTTTGTGGTATAGCCTCGATTTCTGCTATTTGCGATGTTCTGTTCGAGCCTCATGTCCGCATCATCACGTGGACTGTGTCAACCTTATGGCCAATGTCCCGCTCCTGGAGGATCTTTGTTGCATATCGCAGGGCTTACCAGTCTCGAGCTGCTGTGGAACTGATTGCGGCTTGTTCTTGGCAGCGATGCTATGTGAAGCTGAATGCCAGGATCCGGGATCTTGAAGTAATGGTTTTTCCTTGTGTCCCGCAGCCAAACTTACCTCGCAAGCCTAAAGCTGCCATATGATCACATGGCTCACAGCCTCGTTTCATCTCATTCACTTCACTTTGCTTCTTATTGTGTATTATAAACTCAAGTATTTCCTGGTTTCTCTTTTCCGCGCCATGGAACTTCTGCTGCCAACTCAATTCACATGTGGAAGGTTGGATGTGCATGTTGTGACATATGCCTCCGCGGAATAACAGAGAGTAGACATCCTCAAAGAGGATGAACATCCTACAAGCAGCACACGCAATCTCCATTGCTCACAGAGCAATTGCCAATATTATTGTTCTTATTCCAAAATCTTTACGTTGACCAGCGTGTGCTGCATATAAGGTTTCGACGAGAAGCTTGAGCCCGAAATACAATGACAGCTCAAATATCCGTTACAGATGCCCAGGATTGTGAAATCAATTTAGTACGTTCACTTTCCCATCGAATATTATCAGCACACGCTAAGCCTGTTCGATATGCAAACAAAGTTTCTTCTCGGGTGCAGCACAATGTATGGTCACGGGATGAACATCTTTTACAGGTTAGGATTCGCCCTTAAAAGAAAGACCTTAGCTGCACAGCAGGGTGCAGCGCACCTTTTCAGTGCTCAGCCGCATAGCCTTATTCACCACCACTATTCTTCTTCGCAATTCCCTCCATTTCCAAAGATCCTAGACCTTTCAATAAGTTCTAGCTTCGGCATTATTCTTTGTTTGATCTAGTACTCGGTTATTGTCCACGCGTTAACGATGTCTTTCAGGTCCTTACCTAGGATTAGCGACTTCCTCGCGGCTGCGAGGCTCACTAATGGGACTACTAGTATTGAGAATTTAGACTCAAACATCCGACATCGCACATCCAGTTCAGAAAGGGTGTACGAGGTTGTGCGAAAGCAGAGATGGATAGCAGAACGACAAACTTTCAGAATTAAACCAACCCCTATTTGGCAACGAGGCTGTGTGTTCATCATCGCCACCTTCGCCTTTTTCGATCTCCTGAGCTGCTTTCTCGGAGTATATTTCACTACTCAAAAAGAACTGGGATACAGTATGGGGGATTCCTTCACACTTGCAAGCTATGTGATAGCCGTCGGTGCATTCGTGACAAGCGCATTTCTGGCGTACCATTACCCGCACTGCAAATGCTCCAAACGAGATGAAAAAGGGGGCACAGCGCAGCTTCAGCTTCTAGCACGAGGTGTGGAGCGCAATGGCTGACTGGACCTGCAACAAGATGCCGGCTGATTTACTGAGATGGGAGGACTGAAGTATCCTACCAGATCCTCGTGTGGCATATCATATTCATCGCTATTCAAACAAGGTTTCGCTGTCGTGTGACTCGTGTCCTGCTCAGGTTGCAAGTTTGTTTGTCGTTCGTTATTTCAGGTCTCGTTTCTCCTTCTAGTCTGCAAGAGTTTGAGTTTTCAGAGTTCACAGCCTAAGAACGAAGGTCGGCGTTGAGCCGGGACCCGGTCCTAAAACGGAAATGGTAATGATAGGGATATTCATGACGAGCTTCAGAGTCGATATCAATGTTCGGTGGGATACTAGGGAATGAGAATCAGCAGGGCATGCAATGCAAGATCAGAAAATAGATGCTGTATGTTATGAGACTCAATATCTCTTTAGAAGCGGCAGGCATCTCCGCTCCCTTCCGGCCAGGAAGCTTCTCAACACTCACAACTGTGTAAGCAATGGCTCCACTATGAGCTGTTATTTTTGCATAGGGCATCTGCTTTCTCCTTTCTCGCTCATTCATACATGCACATCTCAAAGTAGAAGTTCGTATTAGTTTTTTCTTCTTCGATATTTTAATCCTTTAAAGGTTTTGTTGCATATCGCAAGCGCGAATGTCTGCTCTGCCATTGTCAGGGTTAATTTCAGAGTTTGGGGGAGTTTTGTTGCATATCGCAAGGCGAAAGTCCGTCTTGGTTCTCGATATTCTAGTTGGAGTTGGATTTGTTGCACGTCGCAAAGCAAAATTTCATCCCAATTCTCGATATCTGGTTAGTAATAGCTTTTGTTACGTATCGTAAAGTGAAAGTCCGTCCCAGTTTTCGAAACTAGACATTCTGGTCTTTCCTAGATTTGTTGCATATCGCAAGCTCGAATGTCAGGGGCAAGTTCGAACTTTGGAGGAGTTGTTGCACATCGCAAGGAGAGCGAATATTCAGTCGTTCTCAGCCGACAACAAGAGTTGTGGGCCACAGAATGGACTCCTCCTAGAGCTAGAATTACCCACCTACCTACCTAGGTACCTAGTAGTAACGTCGTAATCACGTGAGGAATGCGAAGAACTGGCGGGGTTGGTTTGCAACCACGAAGCGCCACAGAGCCGTGCATTGCAGAGCTGCGCGTCCGCCAATCCCAGGAGTCCTAATTAGTCTGCGAATCAAATTCTGGGAGATATTATCTTTGTTCGTTTATCCATTTGAGACTTTTCAAGTAACAGGGGGTGGTATACCAATGAGACCACGAGGCTTGTTTTCAACGGGTAGAATCCTTTCAAATTTCCCCTGCCCCTCATCACCCCACAGTCGGAAAATCTTTCTGCCTAAAAGTATCCGGGGGAAAGGGATAATATATTACTGGCAGACGTGCCATTACTGCTACGCCCTACAAGGCTACAAGTCTCCACCTCTGCGTAGTGGGGTGATAGTGGGGCTGCAGTATAGTGTATGAACAGAGTATGAACAGAGTCTGTTAGCACCATGAGCCTCAAGAGTCAGAGCAGAAGATTTCAGGAGTACTGTATGGAAATTCAACAAGACTTTTGCGCTATTCTGTTCAAATCATGAGAGAATGATATGATGCAGCGGGCAATGTCTATTTCAGTAGGCGGCGAGAAACCTACACGTTGAATAGGCTTGTGTATTCCGTTCCATTAAAAATTACGTTAACTGATTTAGATAATTTCAGATTGAACTATCTAGTAAGTCAACACCCCAGCCACGCGGCTATCGTATATAGGAACATCTACTCGGCTCATATGCAATGCTATTAAATCTTCTAAAACTCTACTTGGTCCATGCTGCTTGACTGGTTGCGAAACAATACGTCTACGAAGCCGATATCCTATTCGAAATACCGGATGATCAAAAGTCCCACAAAGTACCGAATGCGTGTAATCCAGCTAAACAGCAGAGGTTAGTGAGGTGCCTTATTTGCCATATGATTAGGATGCTGATATACGTACCTGCAGCGCAGCCTTGCATCATCTCATCATTACCCTGCATGTTGGAGGTAATGAAGATTACCTCAGCTCCAAAACTCGTCCACGTGTCTTTGAGGAGTTGCATGGTATCTGGCCGTCCTCCTTGTTTTTTCGAGTCCCAGAGGATCATTCTCTCGGGCTCGATGTGTTTCCGAATCAGACCCGTTATCGTTGGTCCAAAAGTTTTCTCTTGATCAGAGCCTATCCAAATGAGGAACCTATTAGAATGTCAGGGAGGGGTTCAAAAAAATTGTTTGAGTTCGGCGTACCAATTTGGGCTCTGGATGCAGGTGGATAGCGCTGCCCCGATACCGGTTCCGGTGCAGACGCGTATTCCTCTTTTAAACATCGCGGACGCATGCCCAACGCCAGCTATTATATATTAGTAGATGGCCATTTCAGGGATGAGAGAACGGGCATACCAAACTTGAGCTCTCGGGTCCACACGGTCTTGGGTGGATCGACAACAAGACTTTTCGTAAAGTCGCCTTGAACACCGCAGATCATATAATGGCACGGAGATTTCCGGCCCTCGCTGATAATTCCAAAGGCGTGATACTCCATGATCGAGGTTCGACTGATTCTGCCCAGGAGACCTTGCTGTATCCCGCGGTTGAAACGGAGAACGGCGACTTTGGGCGATGGCTGATACCATGTCAGCTGATTTCGAGCAAGAAATCGAGGCGGACTCACAATTTCAACTTCCACAGGTACCTCTCGAAGGGTGAGCCAAGGGATAAGGACGCTGTGGAGCATGAGTAATAGTCCTCGGACAATTGGGGAGGGAAACATACAACACTGTCATGCCCACAGCAAACCAGAGCTCCTGTGCACTGAGCAGAGTGTGGGCGTTAGTTCTCCATTCTCCAAGTGTTATATCATATGTATTCCCCAGAATTACGAAGCACCAGGTGGCCTAGTACTTGTCAGTACCAATCTCAAGGTCACAAGGGGGTGTATATACAGCTAGACCCAGCCATCCAATAAAGCGATGATGCCTCTCAAATATGTTATGATGGTAGCTAATCAATGGGTCAGTTGCCGATATAACCAACATGGAAAATCGAAATACTCACTTGCGAATCCATGGAAACGCGCTCAGGACGGAAACGATGATAAGGACGTTTGTGATCACGCCAGTGGCAATCACAGAACTGTGCTGAACAGCGTGATGCCGTATAATGCCGACAATCTTGAATACTAGCCATCTAAAGTCTCTGTCAGTCCCGCTCGCCGCTGAGCTACAAGGATTGTCTTACGCAGCGCCGGACAGTGCGCATCCCGAATGGATACCTCCCACGTGTTGCAAAATCGAAACTACTGCTAGCTTGATACTCTTTGGAGCCCACTAACGCAAGATTTATTAGCGCCCGTCGCGTGACTGGTAACGATAGAGACGTACACTTCGCAGGCCATAGATGGCGATCGTGTATAAGAACCGCAGGAACAACTCGTTTCGCATCAGAATTGCGCAGAGTAGGTTGCCAAGCACCAAAGCACCTAGGTGGTTCTCGGCATACGGGAAACGATTGAGCGACGCCATGATTATCCCAGCAAGGTTGAGCAAGGTGACAAAGGTGAAGAACTTCCGGTATGTGTTGAACCAAAGTTTAAACAGGATCCATCGATTTTTCTTGGGTGCTACTTTGGGTACCGTCTTCTTCGTAGTCGGTACACCTCCAGGCCATGTTAGGGTCAGTACTGGCACGCTCGAGGATGGTGTTATGCCTTCATAGATTGGTGACATGGGGGACAGGAGGTCGAATTGCGTTTGCGACTTCTCGTCTACGTGGGCGACTGGCAAGACTTTCAAGCTCGGCGTGTTGTCATATAGACCTTTCTCTGCGTCATCGAAGTCCTGACTGTCGCCGCCAGCGCCTTTGACTTCGCTGTGAGACCATGTTGGAGGCATTTCTAAGTCCTCGAGACCCAGATGAGATGAAAAGACAAGGCGAGTAATTCGATTAAGGCTTGATCATAGTCACGGTGGAAAAAGATGGGCGCAAGCGGCACTCGCTCCAATATATACAATGTTTCCAGGTTCCGAGCCACAACTTTAGTTCCAACAACCGTAGATAGTTTGTTGCGAGTAGTGGCAAAACCGATACGGAAAGGTGGTGGGTGGGGCCGCAGCCTCTAATAGTCCAGACAGGACGAGACATCCACGTTTAAAGGTCATTGGGAGCAGGTCCAGGGCATAGATGGGAAAGTGGATATATCGACCTCTGCCAAGGACGAATAAACTTCTGTCGTCACGAACAATCCTCGAAGCGAGATTATGAATTTTCGTGCCGCTGCCCACAGCCTGACCTGATGTTTATGTGCGGCTACGTCCAGGTGCTTCTCCATCTCCTATTCTAGCAAATCTGGAGTAATGCCCCGATTATCCATATTAACCCCGGATTCAGTGGCGGACTCTGTACGTCCATGCCGCGACACGTGGGGGACCCGCAGACCAGATTCCTTTTTAGCAATCCCCAGAGCCTAAATTAACCAATCAATTGCTCGGACGAGAGGATTGAGAGGTTGGTCCTGCTAGTATAAGGGTGACGAGATCACTTGTTTAGAGAAGTTAGCATGCGTCAGTAGACAGCACTACAAGCAACAGAATCTACGGAGAGAGTGACGGACAATCTTGAAAAAAAGAGGTTCCAGATATTCCTGAGTGGATCTATGGATGCATGTGGGACATCCCGACAACCTGACACTATCGGACGTGTCTGGACGAGGCGGCAGGCGAAGTTTTCCGGGCCTTGTTCTTTATCCAGGTCCATATTATCATGTCATCTGTATTATAGTACAACAGTTATAGATTTGCTCTGCTCGGTTATTTAAGGGGCCTCGGCAGTTTGCGACGTCGTTTCAATAAGTGATAACGGATTTAGCCAGCTCTGCCTCACTAAAACTGCAGCCGTACAACCGGGTCATGCGCACATGATATCTAGTGGGACGCTCCACCTGGTCTTGCACTGTAGCTGAGTTTTGGCGACTCTATCGGGCGCAGGGCGCGGTCGCTGGTATACGAGTTTGTGGGGTCAAGGAAGACGCAATATATAACAAAACTTTAACCCCAACCTCAAATTTTTTCTTTTGCTACACGCAAATATTCAGGCCTGCCTGTCGAAAACTTTGATTCCGTGCGAGAATACTATGGTGTTTTAATCACATTTGCATTATAGTGTCCCATCTCTAGTTTTATAGCCCTGGCTAGGTTAGTCGAAAAATGCTGAGGATTTCTCTAGCCGTGGACCGAACTATATTGTTTCAGCTGTCCTGATGTTAATCGCCGGGTTGTACATATCGCTGATGACAACCCGGTCGCCAGTAAACCAGCTTCCATTCATAATCCTTCTAGAACATGCTCAATGCGACACGGGTGTATTTGAAACAACTGTAATAGACGAGGATCTCCGGCCATATATGAGCTATCTATATGATCGACTCTACTCCTGTTGTGCAGGTACTATATCTTCAGGACGTTAAAAGATCTCTTACACTTGTTTATACGCGCCCTGAGCTGGCAGCAGACCTTCTTTCACAAGGTTCTCGACGAATAGTTTTCCAGAGGCGTTGGGTCCGCATTGATGCACCCTGGAAGCAATTATCGCCTGGCGGGTCGGAATCACCTAGAAGCAAAAGCTGCACTAGTGGCACTTATGGTATTTCCTGCAGCTGCCCAGACGTTTCGCAACAGCGAGTATTCTATAAACACCTGCTCGAAGTCTTGTTCCTCTTACGGCAAGTTTGTGTCTAAGTATAAGAGAAGCATATTGTACTTTGTAATTCGCTAGACCTGGAGTCTAAAATAGCTCGAGAGAAGTCCATTGTGCGTGAAAGCTCGGCTCAGGATGCTTTTTTTCGACCTTCGATAGACACCCTGAAAATCCCCGCAAGATCCTTGGAGGCAGGAAAATCGCGAGTATGACCCATACCTTGGATGTGAACTTCTTCCCAAGTCCAAGATATTATGGGAAGCTGGCGCCCATGATAGCGGGACCTCATAAAGTTGCTCTGCCAGTCAATAACTGTTGAAGATCAAGTTACTGAGCGTTGCTGTCAAACGGCGCTCGGAATGGTTTCCGTTGATATGAAGGACTGGACTGCCTTCTCTTCAACGCTTATTCCCTTGAGCCTTTAGGCTTGCCAAGATGTAAAAGAGATACTTGAATCTTTATACACATCAGAGAAGACAAGTTGATACTTCAAATCTGCCAACCGACGCGTGGGACCATCCATATTGTGGCTGGCGGCGATTGTGATGGTGGTGCAGTCAGTCTCTGCTTGAGAGCTGGTGTCCCAACTGAGAAGGTACTTTGGGACCTGGCGGAGACAGGCAAGGAAACAAAAGTCAGAAAATAACTAACGAGTGTAACATTAAAGAGCGACGCCTTTTTAGACATTGTTGAGAGGGGTGTTTTCAATAACTGCATCTATCTCACCACTAAGCTCCCAAACTTCCTCAAGATGCGCATCGGGCAATACGCCAAATCGCAGACAGTCCGTCATTTTTGGCGCCTCTGCAGATACCACAGATCCAAACAACCCTATCTCTATCTATACAGGAGCAACCACATTCGATAAGCCTACTACACTAGTCGAGGTTAAGGGCGAGCGAGCGCCGAGCGTTATTAGCATCGATCATCTGCCAAGTCTGCCGCCTAGAGGTAAGTGAGGCCTTTAGTAATGATCTACTACCTTCGTGTTGCCCTCAGTAGAAGCCATCAAAAACGTCAATTCTCTCACTTGCGACTCTAGAGACTTCCTCGGCGATTGGCGTATCTCCAGCAGCTACATCAAAAACTAACCCGATAGTTCCCGGTTCGCCCATACATTGGACGATTACACGCGCTAGATCTTCCCGCTTAACAACTTTGGCCAGTTGTACCTTGCCCGCGGACACTGTTCCAACTCCAGGATTACTTCCCAATCCTGCAGCCCGAATGATGGTATAGTCCAACTTCCGCTTTTCGTTCCCAGTCGCCAATTCTTTATCTGCGGCGAATTTCGCCTCCATAAATGGTCGAATTGCATTCAAAACTTTAGCAGCTCGCTCCTTCGTCCCATCATCATACCAATCAGGAGCCGGCTTTGAGTGGTCGCGCACGTCCATAGCGCTGACAGTGATGAAACGCTTCACGCCCAATTCGGCGCAAGCATCCATGACCTTGATGGCACCGTCGCGGTCCACGGCAGCAATACGAGTGCCATTGTCGTCGTCACCGCTAGCTCCGGCAGACCAGACAACTACATCGGGCATGGTGTTTCTAAGCGTCACGACGAGATCAGAGACGCTTGCTTCTTCGATGGATTGCACGATGGGCTTTGCGCCGAGGGCCGCGAGCTCAGACACCTGGTCAGGGTTGCGGATGATGCTGTATACTTCGTGGGCCGGCGACGTCTCTGTAGTTAGAATCCGTGTGAGATGCCGCGCGACCTTGCCGCTTCCGCCGAAGATGAGTGTTGTGGGCATTGTGTCAAACTATTTAGATCATAACAGTTATGTATCACGGAGGTCAAAGTAGAGTTGATAAAGGACCTATAAATAACACCTTCATCCTATCAGGTGCTCTCGCTTGCAACTTTTAGTCAATCAATAAAACCGCTAGGATCCTGCTTCGGAGCAAGAACTTAATATTGGGATGTTGGCTTCAGTCGAGATCTAAGAAGCTATTCAATCCAGAAAAACCAGATACCAGATACCTCAGAGCATTTTCCAAATCACACACTCAAAAACGGGCATATGCCCCGCATATGCACACGTCGATTTGCAACAAACCTGCTCTGCTTCTTTTAGGGAGAGCATCACGTTCCCGAGTTGTGGCCCAGCACTCAGGTCTTCGCAGTCCAGCGATACTACTACTTGAACCTAAGCTCAACATATGTTGTGGATATTCCAGTTGTGATGTGCAACAACAGTTTTCCTTTTAAATGGTGGAAGGATGAGAAGGGTCACACGAAACTTCGATTTTTCTTCACTGCCGCCCACATGTTCATCTCATCTTAAATGTACGTACTCACAGAAAGAGCTGTAGGATTGCTTATCTTGCCTTTTTGTTTCTACCTTCCCTCTTGGGCTTGCATGAGCTGTTTCAGGCTGAATGCGGACAGATAGGGTCCCGTCCACGTGACGGATAAAGGGGCGGGAGTTTCGTTTCAGCCACAGGGGTATATCCCGTGTCAGCCCCATCTTCTAGAAGGAATAAACATTCTTCATCATATCCACTCACTCTTCATATTCTCGTGATGATGAACCGTTCCGCTGTCCGCCGTCTAGTTGAAAGTACAAAAAGCCGAATCAAAGCAAATAACATTCCTCGAGACCTAGTCTTGAAGGAAGCTGAGTACCAAAAGCTTCTTCGGCTCGTGCAAGAGCTTGATTATTTGCTCTCGATTCTCTCTGGTTTTGAAGATGCTGAGTCGATAGCCAGCATCATTGATCATCGCCAGAGCTTGGCACCAGCTCTGCACCTCCTCGTCTCTGATAGCGCGCATGCGAACCGTGAAGGGAGAGCGATTAATCGATGGAGCTATAAGAAGAAATTACATGTCATCTCGAAAAGTCTCGTTGATGGTATCCAAGCAGATATTGCTCGGTTGAGGAAACTTCATGGGCGAATTTTCAGGCAAGTGCTTCAAATGTCTGACTTAGAATCATAGGTTGATCGTTTGCAGTACACCTGTGTTATCTACTGGCATCGATGTAGGTTATTCAAACGCTTTGGTCTGTCAAAGGACGGTGGCAGCTCCTAGATCCGACTACTTCGACTCTTCCAGTACTCTCGTACCAGATTCTCCAAGTTCAATCGAGCTTGTCACTTTATCGCATCACGCAAACCCCATCACAATAAGCTCCTCCACCTCAACACCAAACTCTCCCACCAACACCACCACCCAACCCAGTAGTCCACGCGGTTGCATCCTCATCCTCTCAATGGTGGCAGCTTTCATCCTCTTCAGTTGTATCTCAGGACTTTACTTCACGCTCAACAAAAGCTTAGGGTATAGTATGGGTGATGCGTTCACGCTCGCGGCGTATATTGTTGCGGTTGGTGCTTTAGTGTCGACTGCTGCGTTGGCGAGGCATTGGCCTAGTTGTCGGTGTTGGAGGGGGGTTTTCAAGCGGGGAATTGGTGGGGATGATGCCGAGGATGTGGGGTGGAGTGATTGATCCTGAGTGTGGGGGATGAAGGGAGGATTGTGAGGGTGTGATGTGGTTGCTGCTGTGTTAAGTGGGATGGGAGAGGCTTTTGCGGTGGTCGGTAAGTTTGGTCGTGGTTTTGATGGGTAATGATTCCTTGTTTTAGAGTAAGTTTATAAATGGCATTAAGGAAAACGTCATTTTGCAGACGCGTCTTTCCATGTTTTACGTTGTAGACGGAAAGAATGTCCAACTCGGTACTCGGCTTCAAGGATTAAATCATTAGAAATTGTACATTACGCTCTGCTAAAATGTTGGTTCTGAGCAGACCATTTAGTTTATTTTGCTGTATTTCGAGCAAGTCGGCTACTTCCCAAACATGATTAGAAATTGTAGACTTCGATCGCATTTATACTTCAGACTAAATAGTGAGAATTACTTTTGTTGCATGTCGCAAGGTGGCATCGTCTGTATTTTTATGGGACAAACTTTCGTGTAGTCTTCGGAGGTTAGTTGCACGTTAACTAAGTGTCTAGCTCCATGATGGTATTGGTGTCGTTCTCGAGCCTTGCTGGGTAGAGACTTGATGTGTTTCTTAGATCCTGACATCAAGGAATCTTTTGGACCATTTCCATAATTTTATGATTTATTCAGCAATTCTGGGCATATGCTGCAAAGTTCGATGTGCAGCAAAACTTATTCAGCTTTGTAATGATGTTATTTACCTACCTTAGTAGACACATTGAGGTCACGTGCCACTGACGCTAGTTCATTTACCTAGGTTATAACGAGTAGCTTTAGAGAGTAGAACGAAGGCATCGAAGTCATTATCAATCATGTTGAGATTTCGTGTGACTTCGAATCTTCGGAATGTGGTATGAAATTATGTTTGTTGGTTTCCGACTAGGTACTCGCCACTTCTTCTAGGCCCCAAACAAATAACAGTCCACGATCACTGTCATGTCATAAAGTCTCTCCAGACAGTGAACAAAGTCGTACATTAATATTATAATACGTAGAAATCTTCAGCCCAGCATATTTGCATTTCACAACCTCCTACGAACAACCCCGTCAAAAGTTACGGGATTATAGTACATCTTGCTTAATAAGGCCCTAGGAGGAAAACCTTAGCCCCTATCAGACCCTATAATTACAGCGGTACACGCCTATAAGCCATTTTTCACATTTATCCTAATTAGGGCCTATGGCCAGTATTCACAGGGTATCACTCGCTAAGGGAGCCTGTGAGAAGCTGAGGTTTAGTGAATAAGCCCTGAAGTTGCTGTGCTAGCCTATGATCGACTGAAAGCCTGTAACTTAGGCGTGAGGCTCTGTAATCTCGGGACTTTTGACCGGGTCCTTCGCCGTGTTCAAGAAGACGGCACAATGGGATCAGAAAGCTGTGTTTCTTGGTTAGGTTATTATGCTCGCACTTTTGCTATTTTCCATCATTGCCACTATGCAAAGGCTTTTGGGACGATTACCAACATTGAGAGATGTTCTGCTGGTCATGTAGAATCATCCCCATCCCTAGGTATAGCCGTGGCTTTAACCTTTGAGTACTTGGGAAGAATGCAACGATTACAGGAAGAAGGTTCTGATTTGCTCCGCAAAGATTATCAACGAGCTGGACCAAGGAAACTCAGATACGAAGCAGTTCATAAGTCGTGCTTTGAGTTTATCGATCTTCTTCTAGCGAGAAGGCTGGCAAGATATCATCATAGAAGAGCGGTATCAAGGGTCTTTTGCTGATGAAGAGTTGATTCAACTTCAGGAACGCAAATCGGCAGAGTTCCTGAAGCATACTCATGTCTGGAGCGGGTTAGTGTTTCAGCGGAGAAAAAGCACACCTGGTCCAGCATCAAAGTCTTTGATTGATTATATCATCCACCGCGTAAATTCTTCAGATCTTTGGTGGAATCTGCATCACCAACTTTAAGGGTGCTCATATATACGCAAATATGCGTATATCCAAAGTTTTCCCCTCAACACGGGCGACTTTTCAACTCCACGTCGCTAGGCATACCGCCACAACCCACCCTACGAGGCACAAATAATAGATAAGCACCGCGCTTCAGAGCCGGCTAGATTACAGGAGACTCGTCTGCTATTCGTCGTTCTTCTAGGATGGTCCGCCGAGCTCTTCCCCGCACTTGGAGAACAGAAATCACAAACCCCGCCTTTACCCCAACTCCTGCGCCCTTTACCCCGGATTTAGGGTACCTACTTGGCCAGAATTAGGATCGACACTGGGAAATATCAAGCTTGCTAGGTTCGGCCGCCTCCTATTCCAATGCCAAGGCCAGAAGTCGTGTGGTGAGCTCACCGAGTTCTGCGGATGTCTGCTTCCAGGGAAAATATTCGCCTTTAGCTGCAGGGACGAGTACCCCATTGTCCAACCTCGTTATAAGTTGATATCAAGCCATGCCTTCCCAAGCAATTTTCCATGAGAGCTGCAAAGATCTTTACCTTTTCTTGTTGTTGAACGTGGGTCAAAAAGCTTCTCAATATGGCTACCTCCTTCACCGATGAGAAAGCTCAAGAGAGCTTCCATGAAAACATTGAAGATGTTTCTCCTGCAGCAATTGAGTATAGGAAGAAAGAAGCTAAAGTGCTTCGAAAATTGGATTGCTTCATAGCTCCGGTTATGATGTTGCTCATGCTCATTAGCTACCTCGATCGAGGAAATATTGGCTTTGCTGCTACGCAGGGGATGATCGAGGACATTCATTTGAAGGGATCACAGTTGAACGTAAGTCTCAGCTCCAAGTCATATTTAAGAAACTGCTAATAGCCTATTAGACTGCTGTTTCTGTTTTTTATATCTTTTATATTCTTGCAGAAGTGAGTGGCCGTCCAACTACCTGTCGAGAGTGACTGAGATTGACCAACACATAAGTTCCCATCATCAATCCTAGTCAAGAGGCTACAATTTAATCGAGTAATCCCAGCTATCACCTTCTGTTGGGGGTTGGTATGCATGTGCACTGGTTTCATCCAAGGCTTTCCCTCACTCATCGTCACGCGAATTCTCCTCGGCTTCTTCGAAGGCTGTCTGTTTCCTTCCATGACCTTGTTCTTATGTAATTGGTACAAGCGAGACGAACTTGCTACACGAATTGCTTTTCTCTTTAGTAAGTAAGACTGCGCCTAAAAGCTAATAACTACTGACAGTGTTGCAGTTGCTTCGGCTTTGTCGGGTGCTTTTGGAGGTTTGCTGGCATGGGCAATCTTGTACATGGATGGTACTGCTGGTCTTCCTGGTTGGCGATGGTAGGATCTTGCGAAAGTTTCACTCTTTTATCATCACACTAACCATGACCCAGGCTCTACATACTTGAAGGCATTATTACCATTGTTTGGGCAGGGATTTGCATCTTCGTGGTTCCCAAGAACTACGAAACGGCATACTTCCTCAATGCGGAAGATAAAGTCATCATGAGACAACGTGCTGAAATCATGGAAGCTTATAGCGGCGGCTCTGGACACTATACTATGAAAGATATCAAGGAAGCTGCTAAAGACGCGAAGAGTTGGGTTCACGGTGTCATCCAGATTGCTGTGGTTACTATCCTTTACGGCTTCGGAACCTTCCTCCCTATCATCATCAAGAACGGTTTCCATTACTCGACAGTTCAAGCGCAGTATCTTGTCATTCCAGGCAAGTTGCATCTATCTTCAATTTTAATACTCGTACTAATTGCCAATGAAGTCAATCTCTGGGGCGCCATCGTGTACGCAGTCGGTGCCTATCTATCCGATAAATACAAGTCCCGCTTCCTCTCCCTCATAATCTGCGCCCCCTTCGGCGTCGCCGGCTACGCCATCCTCTTGACCTCCGTCTCCGCCGGCGTACAATACTTCGCCACATACCTGATCGCCACAGCTTGTTTCCTCTGCACTGGAACTAACATTGCCTGGCTTTCCGGTAACTGCGCTCCAGACGGAAAACGTGCTGCGAGTCTGGGGATCTTGCTCACGTTGACCAATATCGGGGGCGTGGTTTCCGGGCAGATATATCAGACGAAGGCGGCCCCGAAGTATACATTGGGACATGCGTGGAGTTTGGGATGTCTTGCTTTTGCCTGGTTTGGGTGGTGGATTGTGAGGTGGATTTATTTGAGGAGAGAGAAGGGGAAAGATGTGGCGCTTGCGGAAGGCGTCGTGGTTGATCCAGATCAGTATACGGATCGAGCACCTGACTTCAGATACCAGTTTTAAGTGTAGGACTTATATGGTACGGGAATCTGAAGTATTGTGGGGCAGTGTAAGCTTGGGTTCAAGCAGTAGACTACCAAACTTCGTAGGGTAGCTAGTCTACACGAGTGGTGTGTCAGGAAAAACTTCGAATTGTCATGCAATTCATCACGCATGAGTAGCGTCCTGGACCCAGACTTCCTAAATCCCCTAGGAAAGGAGAAGGAGAAGGAAGTTCATTTCATGAATCAGAACTAAACGCTCTTGACCTATAGCTCCATTCTTGATAGTACTCCATATGTACAATCTTCACTTTGACTTCTTCATACACTCCTCCAAAATCGGTGCTGACAGCTCCAATGTATGCAAACTCAACAACGTCGCCAACTCCAACACCTCCATAATTTCTTCAGGGGTCGCTCCATATCCCAAAGCATTCTTCATATGCAGTTTCAAGCCGGGCTGGTAAAGATGCGTACTCGCCGCATCGAACGCGCAATAAACCAACTCCTTAACCTTCGGCTCCAACACCTCTCCTTTTCCTGTCTCCCCATCCCGGACCCAAGGTACTGTGGAGAATTCCAGATAAGCAGCGAAGAACTCAGGGTCGAGTCGAAGAAAGTCTTCCCAGAAGGTATGCCAGTAGCCTCGTTTCGCTGTAAATTCTTCTCGTAGACGTGTGCGTTCGGATCCTTCGGCCCAGGACGAAGGGAAGTGTTTCTCGTAAAGCCCTTCTTCTTTCATAACTTCTACCAGTAAAGGGACACCGATGTTGCAGGCGTGGACCCCTAGCGTTGAAGTGAGTTCGAGTACTTCCATTACTTCGGCGGGTGTAGCGCCATTTTGTAGGGCGGCTTTGGTGTGGCGCTGAATTCCGGGGACGTAGAGGTGAGTGGAGGAGGAGGAGACGGCGAGCGAGATTAGGGATTGTATTTTTGATGATAAGTGTTGCTTTGTTTTTGGAATCGAGGAGAGGTGGATGCTGGCGTTTAGGATGGGGGGAGAGAGTTTTGAGACAGAGGCCCAGGAGGGGGACCAGGCATCCGCCCCTAGGGTGGAGATGAACTTTTGTTTGAGGTTTTCTTGGGAGGACATGGTGGGGTGGAATGTTTAATGTGGTGAACGGTGGATTATTTGGTGAAGATTTGAATTAATTGGAAATCTGGGGTTGATATTTCTGCTTTCTAGATGTGTGGTTAATTGATTTGGTGTTAAGGTTCTTTCGGTACAATATTTGGTTGTGACACGAGGCGTGTGAATCCCCGCATTTGGAGAACATGTGGGGCATGGGGGGAAAGCCGAGAACGGTTTCACGTGCCTCGGTATTTGTATTGAGCAGTCTGTGAGGCGTCTCTGTCCAAAAGGTATCGTGGATTTATTTTCTAATCACAGAGGAGGAACATCGGCACAGTAATACATTTACAGCATATTAAACCGATGTCAATGAGCAAGCGACCCCCTTTTTAAGCGAAAGAGGGTGTCCGATAATTTAAGAGCTGCACATCTGCTTACACTTCTGAGGTGAATAGCATTCTGTCTTCATTTAAGTTTGCGTCAGATTAAGTCGCAGCTTATATCATAATTCATATCTATGACTGAGGAAAAATGCAATAAAGTCATGAACCCCAGAATCGCCCTGTATTGTTTGGATCCTGTTCCCACTCTACATCATGTGCGAAAATGACCTCTATCCCCTGCCTCTCCAATTCCCGAATTCGCTCTATGGTTTCTTCTGCTTTCGCGCGATTCGCGTGAATACAGCATGTATATCCTTCCGCATCTGCCCAGGTTCCAATCGTCCTCTCACTTCTCAAAATTCTTCTGTCATGACAAGCGTCACCTGCCAGATAGACACTTTCATTCGGTCCAGTTCGAGCCAGGAGGTTGATATGTCCTGGAAGATGCCCAGGTGCATCTGCGATGTAGAGGCTCCCGTCTTGGAAAAGGTCGATGACGTGCGGGAGATTGAGGTGAGATGTCCATTGTTGGTGGAAGTTTGGTACTCCAGGTTTCTGCGAGGACGGACTGTTGATGTCTATTATCCTACTACTTGTGGGAGAGGATAACTCGATTGTTCGGTCTTGAGGTATAAGGTCCGATTCGAAGAATGAATGGCCTCCGCGCAGGGATGCTGAAGTTCCCTGGAGAAGGTCTGGAGCACCAGGTCCAACGACGAATGTACTAGAGGTAAAGTCTCGTGGCTCTCCAACATGATCCCAGTGCACCTACACAAAAGGCATGTATGAGCTTTGAATTAAATATGAGCGTGATGGAAGCTTGAGGTTGCCTACATGGGAGTATATAACATAGTCAATATCGTCCGGAGTCAAGCCTCCAGCCCTCAAACTCTTGACGACGTCCGGATCTGTAGAGATGGGCTGTCGTGTAGCAGCATGTCTTTGTATTGGCTCTGAGTACCGCTCCAGATTCCGTCTGAGTCCAAGATCAAAGACTATTCTGGTCTTTTGGCCAGTCTCAATGTTCTCATGTTGTATGAGAAAGGCTAGCGATGGGACTGTGCTTCTTGCTTCATCAGAAGCTGGGTGAACAAAGTGTCGTTCTGGAAGTGTAAGATGTCCTGCAGATAGAACATGAACTTGTACTGTTGTTGGAAACCTTTCCAGGGGAGGCGAAGGCGGCGCCGTTTGCTTCACGAATATGTCTGACATGATTAGATGGCCATTATCGGAAACAAAGATAAATTATAGATTGAGCCTTCCGAGGCAATTAGGATTTGAAGGCAAACATAGCGCCAACGAGTGAACACACTCATGTCTCGCAGACTCGAGGTATTTGGGGTAGGTCACGTGGGGAGTATCTTCCCCGCACACGGGGGATTAGTGTTACTAGAGCTAGTGGAGCATACCGAGCTCCAGCTGATGCCGGGCAAGTGTCTGAGATAGAAATAATTCTGCTATCAAGGAATTCGATTGCTAATTCTGTTTCGTGTATAAATTTCTTCACCATGGGGTCTATCAAGGAGAATGCTGTTGGCTTCATCGGGCTGGGCGCGATGGGGAAGCCAATGGCGGGGCACCTTGCGAACAAACTACCAGCAGAAACGCGAATCTACGTTTTTGATGTTGCGGAAGCTGTGGTAGATGAGATGTGTGCTGAGTTTCCAGACAAAATACTGAAAAGTGCAAGTGCAAAGGAAGTAGCGGAGAAATCGGTTGGTCTCAACTCACCCGTAGGACAGAGGACTTGTGCTAATTTGATAAATAGGAAACAATCATAACCATGGTCCCCGAAGGGGCGCATGTAAAATCCGTTTATCTCGATTCTCAGAACGGCATATGTCAAACCGATATCTCAGGCAAACTACTAATCGACTGCTCAACGATCGATACCGCCACAAGCCACCTCGTCAAAGACCATGTTGCCGAGCATTTTCCAACAGCATCATTCTATGATGCTCCCGTCAGCGGAGGAGTAGTTGGAGCAGTTAAAGGCACCATAGCATTCTTTCTGGGTGCAGCAGATACAGATCCCAATCTGCAAAGGCTTGCTTCACTACTTCAGATGATGGGTAAGCAGATCATCCCTTGTGGTGGACCGACTTTTGGACTTGCAGCAAAATTATCGAACAACTATCTTTCAGGCGTCATTGCGATTGCATGTTCTGAGGCAATGGATATGGGTATGCGATCTGGACTTGATCCGAGAGTCCTTGCAAAAGTCTATGCTGCTGGCACGGCTCAAAACACTATCTGTGATCGATTCTGTCCAGTTCCGGGAGTATATCACGAAGCTCCTTCGTCTAAAGGATACAAGGAGGGGTTCAAAGTACAGCTCATGAGAAAAGACTTTGCATTGGCGGTGGAAATGGCGCAAAGAGTCGGCTCGAAGAATGTTCTTGGGGAAGTGGGGTTGGAAACTTACACTGGTGCAAGTAATGATCCTCAATGTAGGGACTTGGACTCAAGAGTTGTGTACAGGTATTTGGGCGGAGATGAGGAGTGGCAGGCAAAGCATGATAGAGTATGATACAACTACTTCCAATGCATCTAGAATTTCATGATTGATGGTTATGCCTTCTGTTCGTTCCGAGACCGGACACTTGAACTCATAAAGTGGAGTTCGAGTTGGAGAAGTGGGGTTGGCGGGGTAGGTTCCCATATTTCCTGGAGAGCTCAGTACTCACAACATCAACATATCTCTCAATCACTATTCATCTTTAAATCCTATAAGATACTTCGGGAGAAAATATCTTTAATCACCAGCTTGAACTTCAATTTCTTTACTACTCAGTAAATTAGACTATTGCAAAACTCTTTTCAATCTTCTACCCCGCCAATATGTCATCTGACCCGAAATTCGATGCTCTCCACAAACAGCTCTTTGACGAAGGCTTGAAGATGCGTCGTAGCGTCGTTGGCGATGAATACGTCAATCGAGCCCTCGCAAACGGGTCTACGGAATTCTCTCGCGCGGGACAAGAACTAGTGACTGAGTTCTGCTGGGGATATGCCTGGACACGACCCGGACTCGACAAGAAGCAACGAAGTCTGATCAATATCGGGATGCTCATGGCCCTCAACCGGGCACCGGAACTAGCAGTCCACATCAGGGGAGCGAGGAACAATGGGTTGAGCGAATTGGAGATCAGGGAGGCGATTATACATGCCACGACTTATTGTGGGGTTCCAGCAGGTGTAGATGCAATGAAGACAGCAGAGAAGGTGTTAAATGACATGGCAGAGAAGGGAGAGCATGCGAGAGAGCTTGGTAGCAAGGATCCAAAAGCTTAGGTGCTGAAAGCAGAGCGTTGGTGGTGATCTACGAAAAGTCTATGCATCAATGGAAGGGAAGGACTGGAATGTAAATTGCAAAAATGGATATCACGACAGCCGTGTGTGCTACGGACCAGAATGAATGCACCCTCGTGAAGATCAATGCGCCTTGGCCCTAATTTCAATCTGTCATATCCTTCTTTGGGATTGCATCTCGTTGCTTCCCATCGACTGGATCTATTCGGAGTATAACTTACCTCGGCTAACTTAACAGTTCGCACTCGTATATATGTTCACTGCCAGCCCAAACCGATATTGAACCGTCCTAGACACGTCGGTTAATTCATAGAGAACGTTGAAATGAAGTAATTATCTAGAAACCTTAAATAGGAATAAATTTGTGGACATCCGTCTGTCGAAACTGGAAACAACGACCGTGCGAGCTATGTCCCCGCATTTCCCCGCTTTGCCTGTTTTCTCTTCCCAACCTCCAACCTTTAACACGAATCCTCATCAATCTCCAACAACAGCTATTCTGACCTCGGGGAGACGAGAAAAGGCACATCTCCAATACCGGCTATATCGTAGTTTGGTCCTCTTCGCGGATTGGCCTATCAGATCCTTTCCCTTATGTCCGAAAACGCGTCGTGTTCATGCTGGACGCGGCAGAAACTTCGACGCTGGCATCAGCTCCTGCGAAGAAGCCCAAGAGATTTTTATGCAAGCACTGCCAACGACGTTTCGCACGATTAGAACATCTACAGCGTCACGAAAGAATCCGTAAGCCAACTAGTCACCTGACTGCAGACTCCCTGCTGATTTCTACGCTTGCTTGAAGATACCCAAGAAAAGCCGTTTGGATGTCGTCTATGTGGCCATCATTTCACCAGAAGGTATATCAATGATGCTCAAATGAATACCTTGATGGTTTTACACTTATTAACCTTCTCAGTGACCTTCTTATCCGCCACGAGAGGCTGACTCATAACAAAGACACTTCATCTGACGGCCAAAGAAATGAGCGCGATGAGAATGAAGATGTCGCTTCTCAACCGAGACCCAATAAGAGGAGAGCAGCAACTGTCCCGTATGAAATGGGAGCTAATGATGAAACGACGAGATCGTCACAGCAAGGCGTGAGTATTGCCATGCAGCATTCGACCTCGTCGACCGATCCACCCTTCACAACCTTGATGGTTGGAAACCAGACTGATGAATATTCTCTTGCTGCACTCTCAATGGCAGCAGAGTACAGCAGTCTACATGGGGCGTTTCTCAGTTCTCCTGTTCCTGACCACAGTGTCCCGACATTCCAATCATTGCCATCTCAGCACGAGCAGATCGAAATGCTCTCGGATCCTATGGCGCTACAGAATACAGGAAACATGCAGGGATTGGGTCTTGAAGAGTCTCTTGACAGTCTCGCCGCTTTTCTGGACAATGAACCTCTGTCATCTTATCACTTTTCGTCTCTGACGAGTGCTGAGCAACTCCCATTCTTTTCTCCAGAATCCTTCAACTACACGAACGATTTCTTGCCGCGTCATGAAGCTCAAGTGTTTCCTGGATCCAGGCAAAATCATCAACATGTCGAAGAGTCCAACTCCTTCTCCCGCTTCGGATCGCGTCTTCCTTCACTGCAACCAGAAGAACCTCGATCTCAACCAGAACACCAGCCCACCCAGTCGTCGCGTCTATTCTACGAAGTTTCCTCTGATGATAGGCAAAGCATCTCGTCCAAGCTAGACGAATTCGCTTCGACATTGCCTGATGATTTCCAGCTACCCACACGCTTGGCGCTGTGTCGCTACATCGCAGCATATGTGAATGGATTCCACGAGCATCTACCATTGATTCATGTACCGACTATGACAATTGAGGGCTGTGCAATTGAGCTCATCTTAGCAATGGCAGCTGTTGGTGCCCAATATTGCTTTGAAGGAGAGAAAGGGGTTGAGCTGTTCAACGCCAGTCAGACTATCGCAGTTCAAAGGATACGTCGCAGAGATGCCAGGTTAGTGAACTTCCATCGACGTGCCGAATCAGAGCTGTCTACGTTGTCGCGAGGGGTGGATAGCTCTTCCAACATGGATACCCCTCCAATGGACTCTTCGAACTCTGGCCCTTTGGGCTTGCCGTCAGAAACCGAGGCATCTGCTACCTTGGAAAGAGAAGACTTGATACAGACTGCCCAAGCATTGTTGATCTTGATGGCAATGGCAACATGGGCGAAACACAAGGAGATTCTTCGTGAGGCATTAGCAATTCAAAGCATTCTTGCCACACTTATCAGAGACGACGGCCTTAAAAATCAACCCCTTCCTGAGGACGCCTCGTGGGAAGAATGGGTACGGATTGAGACGACGAAAAGAACAAAACTCATCGTGTTCTGTTTCTTCAATCTACATTGCATCGTCTACAATATTCCTCCTCTAATTCTCAATTCAGAAATCAAGTTATCACTACCATCCAGCGCAGCAGAGTTCAAGGCGCAGTCTCCAGCAGCGTGGCGAGAAGCTAGACAAAATGGTCCCGAGATACTGGAATTCCCAGAAGCGTTGCGACGTCTCTTCTCGAGAAGTGACAGAGACAAGACGGGATGGAATTCTTCGCTGGGAAACTATGTTCTGATCCATGCTCTCATACAGCACATCTTCTTCGTTCGTCAAATCGCAAAATGCCGCTATGATGGGCCTGACCTCAAATCAGACGAGGTCTCGTTTCTTGAGCATGCTTTACGAAACTGGCAGATCGGATGGAAACGCAATCCAGAATCGTCTCTCGACCCAACAGATCCAAATGGCCCTGTTGCTTTCAACTCGACTGCGCTGCTCCGTCTAGCATACATCAGACTGAACGTTGATACAGGCCCTGGTAGAGCATTAGACACACGTGATCCGGTACAGATTGCGAATGCCTTCCGCGACAGTCCAGCAATCAAGCGTACACCGAAGCTCGTGCGCGCAGTGTTGCATTCTGCTCATGCATTGAGTGTTCCTGTCAAGATTGGCGTTCGACTTGTGGCCAAGACACAGACTTTCATATGGTCGATACAGCACTCTCTTTGCTCGTTAGAGTGTGCTTTCCTGCTGAGCAAATGGCTGGAGGCACTTTCTCAGCCAAATCCTGACCCACCGATCACGGATGATGAGCGAAGAATCACCTCGCTCGTGAAAACGATGTTAGATGAGACCGAATTTGCTGTACCTTCCGACATGCCTCTTGATTCGCCTGCTACGCGAAAGTGTCTCAGCGCGGGAGTTCTTCGAGTTTGGGCAACCATTTTCAAGGGGGCACAGACATGGGCAATTGTTGACGTTATTGGCAGCTCACTGAACATCTACGCTGATATGCTAGAGCCTAATTGATCGAAAGCATTGTGAGTAGGAGCTACGATCGACTTTATGATCATACACAAGGGACCTCATCAGTGACTCGGTATCTTCCATCCATGCATTATTCCATGGACATATCAATCACCAGCTTTCCCCCGCCGCCTTTATGGTATTCCTCAACAAGCTCATTTAACTTAGAGAGCGGATATTTCTTAACAATCGCCCTCACTTGATGCTTGGCAGCAAATTGCAGCATCTCGTTCAGAGTCTTGTTGCTACCTACCAAGCTACCAATTATTGAGATGTCTCGAAACACGACAGCGTGCGATGAGAAGTGGAAGCCTTTATCTGGAAATGATACCACAACGCATTTGCCGTGATTGCGCAGCAGATCGACTCCATAATCGAAAGCTTTCTGACTTTCTGGTAGGATGATCACAGCATCCAGCCCCATCTCACCTCGTAGAGTCCTACCATCCTCTTCTCCTATTTGCCGAACGATCTCTGCTGCATCTCCGGCCCTCACATCTACTATCCTGGCACCAGTCTTGAGCCCGCTCGCCAATTGCAAGGCAACTTCGGAGTTATCCATGCCGTATACTTTGAAACCCATCTTAGTGGCAAATTGCAAGCCAAGGTGTCCCAGGCCTCCGCCAGCGCCCATGATACCGAGTCTCTGTCCTGGCTTCAGGTTGCATCTCTTGATCGCCGCATAAATGGTCACCCCGGCGCACATTAGAGGTGCTGTTTCCACCTCATCGAGGGCCTCTGGTATCAAAGCCACTTGTCTCTTGTCGACAACTGCATATTCTCGGAATCCTCCATCTGCGCTGATTCCATGATTCTTGGCCCTGGGACAGTAGACGGAGAATCCCGGAGCGTCACTTTCTGGATCCGAATAGCTCAGGCATTCAAAGCATGATTCGCAGGGATGGAAACCTCGTCCTGGTACTCCGATCCGGTCGCCGATCTTGAACGAAGAAGTTGATTCTGCGCTTGGTGGTAGAGCTACGATTGTGCCCGCGAATTCGTGGCAGCCGACGTGTGGAAATGTAGGCGGATTTGGTGGCATGAGACCATCTGCCAGAACTGCATCGGTATGACAGTAGGATGCTGCATCGACTTTGACCAGTAAATCGTGCGGCGAGCTCAGCGTTGGTAAGGGTACAGAACGGAGCTCATATGGCTTCTTGAAGTCATCCAGAAATTGTGCTTTCATAAGCTTAGGTAGAGCTGGCTTTGATGATGCCATGGTTGAGATTGATGCTTCGTTTGGCAGCGTGTTTCAAAGTTGCAAGCTATGTTGAAATTACACAAGAGGTTATCCTCAGACCACGACAAGCAATTTCAGGACGCATTTCTACGGCTCTTAGTGGTGTTCATGTTGTTCCAGCCCCGCTGCGGGGTAGCATGGGTTGACCCCTCGCTCTAGTCTACACCGAGACAGCTTGATCGGCATTCCCCCAATATTCCCCAATAAGGAGTGGGGCATGATCACAGTGAACTTCGACTCGACATTTTGAAGCCACAGATCTACTCGAGATGCTACGAATGATCTACAACACTGGACACTATTCAGAATGATGGAAACACCTCACGTTATCTCTCTCCCGCCGCCATCTGAGAATCAGACCTTTGTCACCATTTCAGCGCTCGATGCTGGATACTTAACTCTCCCAGAACACCTCTTCATCACCAATGCTGCACCCGAAAAGCGCACAACAGTTCCATCGCTCTCCTTTCTGATCCGCCATCCATCATCCTCGACGAACTCTCCCGATAGTTCGACAAATCTTGTCTTTGACCTGGGTCTCAAGCGCGACTTCTCAAAATACCGAACGGCGCAGCAACACCACGCCTCCCAACGCCAACCTACAGTCACTTCTCCAGACGCAGCAGCAAGTCTGCGTGCGGGTGGCGTTGATCCAGAGAAAGACATCGATACTGTGATCCTAAGCCACGTTCATTGGGATCATGTTGGAACACCCAGTGATTTCCCAAAGGCGAAGTTCATAGTTGGATCAGGGACGTTACATCTCCTTGCAAATGGTGCAGGACCTCTGTACCCGGCCGAGCTGTTCAACGCCGATGAGCTACCGTTTGATCGCACCTACGAACTTCCTCCTGCCGACTCATCTGAAGCTGACAAGGCGGCGGAGCAACAAACAGACCATAAATGGCAGCCTCTGGCAGACTTCCCTGCCGTGGTAGACCTTTTTAGGGATGGCAGCGTGTACATAGTTGATAGTCCTGGCCATCTCGTCGGACATGTGAATCTTTTGGCAAGAATATCACCAAATAAATGGGTCTATCTTGGTGGAGACTGTTGCCATGATGTTAGGATCCTGACTGGAGAAAAGGACGTCGCGATGTACGACGATGGACGAGGTGGGCTGAGAAGTGTGCATTTAGATACTGATGCTGCGAAGGGAACTATTGAAAGAATAGGAGGGCTTTTGAAGAGAGGTGAAGTGGTGATGGATGGTGGTGGAGATGTCGAAGTTGAGGTTGTAGTCGCGCACGATAAGGGGTGGAGCGAGCGCAATAGGGGAAGATTTTTGCCGGGACATTTGTAAATATCATGTTCAAAATGTATAAAATCGTATCTCTCGTCACTTGCATATATCATGAGAATCCTAAGTATTCATTTCCAAGCCCTTGGATGCCAGGTTTGCCAAGTCAGAAGCCATGCCGAGGAAGGCAGATTGTGGCTGCGGTTTCGGGCGTGGAGGAACTTGACCCCACCATTCAATGCGGGGTAAGGGCCAGCAACATTTTTGAGCTCCACATTCTCCAAATTGAATCGACATGTTCATTTTTGTTTACAACTAACATATTCAAACTCATTTGAAAGTGAATATAACGCCTCAGACTTCAGATCATCGACATCCAAATTCTCGCCAAGCTTAAGTTGAAGTTCAAGCTTCATTCGAGAAACCAAAACATCAGAACACTGAACGGAGAGCATAACAAACATGGCTAATCCCGCGAAGACGATTGCTTTCATAGGTGCGTTTCATCTCCCAACTTATAACATGTTAATAGACCAACAACTTCTTTTAGGCCTAGGAGTAATGGGCTATCCCATGGCTGTGAACTTGCGGAAGGGTCTAAGTCATGAATACACACTCCTAATATGCGACGTGAACAAAGACGCAATTGCGAAGTTTCAGAAACAGATGGAGGGACAGGGACCAGTGGAGGTGGTGGAGAATGGATTGGAGGCTGTTAAGAGGGCTGTGAGTCCTCTTTTTCGGCTAAGCCCCTGAAATTCAATTTCAACGCCACCAAGAAAACAAGTCATCTCTTCCCCTAAGAGGTGGCAGTTTCGTCTGCAGAGAGAATTCGACTGACATCACCTACTCTAGAACATGGTAATAACCATGCTACCCAATTCCTACGCCGTGAAAGCAGTTTACCTCGACCCTTCAAATGGCTTGATAGCAGGTGCCCTCTTAGTCGCGAGCTCATCATCGACCCCACAACACAAAATCCTCATGGAATGCGGAACCATTGAAACAGCCACCATTCTCGAAGTCGCATCTTCCGTGTCATCATCAAGGGTCTCGTCCGGCTCCCTAACATTCGTCGACGCCCCGGTCTCAGGCGGACCCATGGGTGCCGAAGACGGCACACTAACATTCATGGTCGGCGCAAAACAGAAAGCCGAGTTCGAAACCGTCAAGGAAGCATTGTCGCATATGGGCAAGAAAGATAGCGTCTTCCACTGTGGCGACGTCGGTGCTGGAACAGCGTTCAAGATCATCAACAACTACCTCTCTGCCATTACCTCCCTCGCCGCTTCCGAAGCCTTAAACATTGGCGCAAAAATGGGCCTCGATCTCAAGCTCTTGACGGATGTGATAAATGTGAGTGGAGGCCAGTGCTGGGTTACGAGTAAGAGTAATCCGGTGCCGGGCGTGCAGGAAAATGTCCCGAGCAGTAGGGGTTATGAGGGCGGCTTTCGGATCGAGCTTTGTGAGAAGGTGTTAAAAATGGGAAGTGAGTTAGCGAAAGACGTGGGTGCAAGGACGGTGCTGGATGGGCCGGCGCTCGGAGCTTTTGCAGAGGCGAGGGGGGATGAGCGGTATAAGGGGAAGGATGCGAGGGTTGTGTATAAGTGGTTGAATGAGAGTGAGCGAAGATGAGCGGTATGCGGGGAGCAATTGTTTGCCAAGAGACAGCAATGCAGTGGCGGTGTTACATACTGTGGCCAGCCGCCTTCGTAGCAAACTTGTGCAACGTTCTCTGCCCCATTAGTAAATAGATTCCTCGCCCTTTGGTAAGGAGAATTTTACATCCCATCAAAAACAATACGCCGTCTCCTTAATCTAAGTCCAGCTTTGGGGAGAATATCGCAGATAACAATAACATGTCTACTCACTACAATTTTAAGATTCGACAGAATCTTGCCCATTCTGCTCTGTTCGACAAACTCTCCTCAACAATGCTCAACACCCGTGCCGCCAAACAACAAATAACCAACTTAACGCGACAAGTCCAATCCTTCGATGCGCTCGTCAGATATTCTCTTCGCTCTCATCAAGACAAGAATGCAGAAGACCTCGAAGTTCTTGCGGATAAGATTGATAAATATCGATTCTATCTACAGGTGCGCTTTAACGCACTGCTCGACATGATGAATGGCAAACCGAACTCTCTCGCTCGTAAAAAGCTGTTTTATGAACCAAGCTCACCGTATGCGAGGCAGAGAAAAGGAAAGCTTCCTCTACTCAAGTTTGGGGAGAAGGCACTCTTGAAGAATGTGAAGATATATATCGAGGAGGCGATACAAAACATTAATTTTATGCTGGAGCATGGAACTGTGGATTTCCCGTTGTCTAACGACTCTTCAAGGATTCTTTTCCGCCCTGCAGAGTGGTCACATGAGTTTTTGCCATACGATGCCACCGATAGAATCGAATATGGACCGATCGCTAAGGGTTGGGACTGGACCAACTACAAGCCTGAAGTCCGCTTCAAACTCGACGATACGATAATGAAACCTTTCTGCAAAGAGGATTTCATGAGTCCTTCTAGTAAATCTAGGACAGAGCAGAAGAGGGAGACATCTCGCTCTCTTCTTCGCATTCTTGGTTTCGGTCTTATCTGTCTCGCTGTGAGATACTCGTTGGCTGAGTATCGCGTCTTCGGGTTGGAAAGGATATTCTTCTTTCTTAGTCCATTCGAGGTTGTGAGCTTGGTCGGTGCATTTCTTATGCTGCTTTTAAATGCAATTTTGTGGTATATTCGTCAACGATACAGGGTCAGGATGAATCCTGCTGTAGTTATTGACGAGGAGAAAGCTACGTGACGGAGAGAATCCGAAAGAATACCAGACTGATTGTTCTGCTCACAGCGGCCGTTAAAATCCTTTAAGTATTAGACGGAGTTTGTTATGGAAGTCTGTCAGAATGACAGATTCAAGAAATATTTAGGATTTAGTACATTCATATATCAAGTCCTAGAGCATAAAATCTTTTCCAGAGGTAGGACATCTTATTTTCTATCTTTCTACATCATCCACAGCTAGACAAGAAACCTACGTACAGCTCATATAGATCTTGTCTTTCCAAAAACATAGAACCTCTAGATTCAAAAAGATTAGTCAGCCCAAGAACAATGTGTCAACTGACCATCGGTTACTATACTTGCGGCGATAGCGCGCCCGAGTGGTACACATGTCCTAAAGCTGGAAGGGAACAATGCCAAATGCCGGACGCTTTCCACAGCTCTCTGCATTCGTGTTCCAGTTCGACGTGTAGAGCGAGGGCAAGGGAAAAGAAGTTGAATAGGTAGATCAACAGTAAAGATAGGCCACCTATGAACTGGAATGATGATATATCATCTATAAATGATCGGGAACGAAGAGGCTGAGCTGTTGGTAATATGAATTGCGGGAGGGAGGAGCGACACTGGTGGAGGAGAGATAACTGTATTACAGCGTGCGTGATATTTAGATACCAATGAAAGCCTGGCATCTTCTCAAGATATACGATGTCTTTCTTGATTATTATCATGAAATGCCTCTTTAGGGTTATAAGACTATGTAATATTGATGGTTCAGAAACGGATTTCAACGATTATTCGAGCTGAAGGAATGTTAATATGCAGAGCTTTATTTGGTTGATAAGTCATTATGCGCTGAACGCCGACAAATGATTAAAGCCATCTTTAATATTCAATATATATTCCACTTAAAATCCTGGGGTATAAAATCTATCTCAAACTATCTCCACCCTGTCTCGTATTCTATCCATCTATACCTCTTCCAGAAACCAAACCTCTGCCTTGCTTTCCAACAAGGAATACAATAACAAACATCCTATTAACACATCTTTACCCCCCTCACGGAAAATCGAAACCAACCAAAGACTCAGATACGATGTGCGGCGATCGAGGGATCATTTATAATTGTGGTTGCCAGAATGTGGAGTTTTTCACATGCAATAAGGGAAAATATTGCAAAGGCGACGAGATCCAGTTTGCACCACATCCGTGCCGCGATGGAAAATGCAGAGAGAAGGCACGCCTACAAAGGCTGGATGATCATGTTAATAATCCTGGTTGGAGGAACCCGATCAACTGGGACGATAAGAGGCGACTAACTTGGGCGGATTGGTATAAGAATCGATATTGAAAATGGGGAAGGTAAGGAGTTGCAGGGTGTGATGGGACAAGTTGAGAAGGGCTAGACATATGTATTATACAATAGCTTGCGTGACGTTCGCGCAATAATGATGTATGAATAATTTTTATTAAGAAGATCTTTACTTTGGGTTGAGGTCTTTACTACGTTCTTGTCGCAAAGACAATGATTATCTGATGTTCTTTTAATAATCAATGGTAGAATAATGAATCAAAGTAAGCAGAACGTTCTAGATAGCTCCAGAAACGCAGCCAGCACAGCTAATACAATATTAATCATTATATCTTAAAGTATTTAACAAAAGGGATTAAACATTAGTCAAAAACGTTAAGATGGAAAAGGTGACTTTGAATAGGGGTATTAATTTGTTAAGCGATGCGCCATACCCGATACAGACGAGTGAAGCATAAAGGGGCAGCGCACTTGAAACTAGATTATAACAGGAAATAATGATGTAAATTAGATTAATTCAGTTTTAACTGGCTAGCCAGCTCATTAGGACTTTTGATATCTATCATATCGATGCGACAACTATGATATAGGTAAATGATTTGGATTTTCTATTCTTTCCAGTATGCAAGGATTTGAGATTAAGTCAGTATCAAGATCTCTAATATAGTCTGCATGCATAATCCCTTGCTAGCGAGGCGCTAGCCGTCCCAATACCTTCAAACTCCAAGCCCAATTTTTTCGGGGAAAAAAAATCTAACAAAATTAACCCGATCTAGTGCATCCAGTTCGCTGTTCTGACTTTAGCCGACGAAATCCCCCGTTGTGTAAAACGCTTTAACAAAGTCCGAGCAAAACCGGTAAATTGGAAATAACTGATCACGCCATCACGTCCAAGATACGGCATTCTTGCTCCTTTGCCTGATCTTATGCCCATACCTATAAAATACGTATGGAATTGGAGTCATCAAGACATTGACACAACCCAGAATAGTCAGCGTCCAATGTGGACCCACGTTCTTGTAGAAAGGCACTCCAGCAATGGTCATCCCACCAGCTGCCATATATCGGGTGAATGTAGCGAACGTGAGGGCAGAAGCGGCATAGACCTCGTACGAATCAATGATATACATATATGCTGTCATGAATATGCAGAGCATTCCGAATCCCAACGGCACTGAGGCTATAATCGGCGACCAGATACTGATGCTGGCCTAGAGAAAAGTCAGTTACAATCCGGGTTTACTTGGGTCTTGTGCGGGAAGCTTACAAAGTCCGTCCATGCCATCCAAAATAAGGATACGGGAATGGCCGGTGCTCCAAACATTGCAAACCACAGTCGGGCCTCAGGGACAAATTCATTCTTGGCAAAACTTTCTTTCGTTGTCTTGTAGATCCAAGGCACGAGGAAACCGACGAGCAGCATTCCAATAGCTAGACCAGTAAATATGATGTTCGTCAAGCCTTGACTGGTTCCGTATACTTTTTGAAAGATGAAAGGGTAGCCATCCAGGAAAGTAAACAGCACAATGTAGATGACTGTCAAGTAAAGCGTCATGAAAACCACAATCGGCTCTAACGCAAGGAGCAATGGTCGGATCAAGGCAACCTTCAATCGCGTCCAGAGAGTCGTTTGAATGATCTCCATCTCAGCTCTGAATCTATCGTCCCCCGTTTCGCGCCGAAGATGCTTCGCTTTCCACATTAGCAGAAGGGGAGGATATGTCTCGGCCTGAAAGAGTAAGATTAAACCTAATACAAGCGCCGAAATAATGAGTATGATCCATTCGGCCCACCGCCAGCTTCCAATGTTAATAACGTAGCTGCCTATTACTGGCCCGAGGACAGGCCCAGTGAAGCCGATTAAAGCAAATGTAGGGAAGGCAAACGTTTTCTCGAGGGACGGCCACATATCCGACTACAATGAATTAGTACCATGTTTTCTCTGAAGAGGAAGAGCAGAGGGGCTAAAACGTGAGCTCAAAGCCGCTACACAGCAAAAACAAAGATGCGAGATGAAGGAAAGGGTTGCTTACAATGGATCCACCAGCGCAAGTCAGCGGCGTTGCACCGAAAGCTCCAGCGAGAAATCGAAATGAAAGCTGTGCCCCGATATTAGGTGCTAATGCAGCAGCCATAATGAAGATCATAAATATGATCATTGTTGAGATGTAGACAGCGTTGCGACCAAATGTTTCTGAGAAAGGTCCTGCAAATACAGCGCCCACAGCGTATCCGGCAAGATAGAGACCTAGATTTCCGTATCATTAGACGTCCGCGAGCTAAAGTACAGATGCATACATACCTATTGTCATTGACTCCACCACGTCGCTAACACCAAAATCACCAGCCGCCTGTGGTAGAACGGCGGTATCTGCAGAAGAGGCAGCTCCCACCACGAACGCAATCGATCCGACAATTGTTGTCATCCATAATCGATAGGCTATGCTCCAATTACGAGGATTCGAAAGATCTTTCTCTCCTTCCCAGCTTACCACGAAGACCTTCTCGCCTTTCCCCTCATTCGTGGTTCTCTCACGAGGATGGATCCCGGTTAGAGCATGGCCGAGGACTGTTCGTATCGAATGGTGGGTTTGCATAGTGGTGATATAGTTATTCTGCTCTAAGTCCATAGCAACGTCGTCTGCATCAATCGCAGTGCTAGAGGGAGTTGATGTTGCGTGATGAATTCGTGCCGGAACATCGAGCTCGAGCGCATCGTGTAGTTGACTGGAGGAGGAAATTGCCTTTTTCCGATCTCTCTCAACCTGCTTGCGGACCATACGACCAATGTTTCGGTATTGTATAAATGACTGCATAGTGTCGAGGCTCTCTTAGTTGGGTTGCAAGTATCTTGGTTCGAGAATCGCTTCTCAAAGGAATTGAAGGATGGTGTCGGTTGCCATCGTGGACTTTTATGAATCAGAATTCTTTAAACAACAGGCTGTACGAATTTTGATTGATAAGCTGTGACATCTGCGTGCAGCAAGAAGGGCGGGCTTTCGCTGATATGCGGGAAGTTAGTTGCCGTATCATATCCCGCGGAGCTGTGGGCCGTTAGGAACGTCATTGCTGAACGGCAAGATATAAGCCGTCGAAATCATCTCCTCGGAAAACCCAACACACTAAATTATAGCAGTTATGAGGTAATATTGGATGCGTTTCAGATTCTCTCAGATTTTCTGAAGTCAGCATCTTGGAAAGCAAACTTTTTTCCATTACCCAGCTCACAGAAGATCACTCCCAAATCCGAAGTCAAGACCATCGAAAGCCGATCCGTTGAACCCGAAGATAGGATCATATAGAAACCCCATATCATCGCCAGCCATTAGCACTGCTTGTTCATCGGGCAAATTATCATCGTTTGCAGTCAGATTTGGTGGTTGTAGTGCGGAGCCACGGGTGATAGCTGATCTAAGCCCAATCGGAGCTTCTGTTGGCTGTTGCTCTCTTGCAAAGGACCGTATGATTGCGTCGATATCGATATTTGACGATGTAATGTCAGAACTCGCAACAATAGACTCTCCATTCTCCACAACAACCCCCATGCGTGCAATTAGACCATCGATAACCCGCTTCGCTCTTTTAGCTGACCAGCAGATGGTCTGTTGAATCTCCAGTACCACTAAACAATTACAGAGAGCCTTATGCGCACCGGAGCCGCGCTGACTTTGAGCGGCGAGTCGGACGTGGATAGTCGCACTCACATATGTGGCGTAGGATATGATAGACGGCGCGGCTTTCAAACACAGGGATCGCTCATACGTTCTTATAATACGATCCACCTCATATGCTGCAGCAGAGCATCTAGAAAACGCATCTAGAGCAAGGGAGGAAGATGTCGAGTGGAGATGGCCGTCTGAAACAAAGGGTCGATGGAGGAGTATGATAAGAACATTAAACAGTGCTCTGTAAGATTTACGCAAGCATTAGCAAGTTGCTCTGGCAAAGCAGAAAAGATATACCTACAGTAAGCACAGGGAGTGAGGCAGTGGGGCTTTAATGACAGGATCGGACGGATTGATGTCCAGATGGCGAGGTAAGGATCTTCGCCAATTCTCAAGCTCTGCCCGAAGTGAGTTGCACTCATGAAGCAGATCGTCTGGATTTTTAGATCCACTTTTCTCGGAGTAAAGACTCAACAGGATCCGGTCTAGTAAGATACTTAATTTGCAAGACTCCGTAAACGCTGAAATGCTGTATACTGGTGACATGGAATGATTCGCGAGTTCAGTGTATGAGAGTGTGTTGAACAATTCGAGTTCTTCATGCTCGTCCAGAAATATCATTGGAAGATTTGTGCCGGATTCACGAAGGCAAGCAGGTCTTCCTTGGTAGAGTGATTGGTGCTTATCAATAACTGAATCTACATCAGACATTAACATAAAAATGGTGATACAGACAGCTTTACCGTATGCAGTCCAGAACACCCGACGGCGTATCTCTAACTCTTCCTCCGAGAATTGTCGTCTTAAAGTTGTGGCTTCGACGTGTATGCCTAGATCAATAATCATGTTGAATGCCATTCCCGCATATAACCAGGATGTACTCTTTTCATCACACCAAGTGAAAAGAGCACTTGACATAATGAGCAATGCCTGGATAGTAGTGATCTTGCTATTATCAAAATCATTGCGAAGCAAATCAGCAGCTCTTTGTCGATATATCCATCCTGCTGTAAGGCAATTGTTCGGATCTCGCCGTACTTCGGTTCGTGAAGTATATTTGCAAGCGTAGAAATAGATTGCATTGAGTAGCAATTTTGAAAAGAATGGTCCGGCACAGGCCATATCACGCATAAAAGCAGTGCGATAGACAATAGGGCCTGATGACTGCTGTCGACTCCAGTAGATCAAGATAAGATGCATGCCCAGCTCCGGCTCAACACCATCAAAGTCAAGTTTGCCGGCTAGGAAATTAATGGTCTCAAGCTGACGTTGATTTGAAGATTCAGCTACCAGTTGACGTTTTATCCACACATCTGGGACTTTTGCGACACTTAAATTATCATGGCGGATTCCGACTTCAGTAGTCTTTTCGTCGAATGCTGTACTTGTTGGACCGTGATAGCAAGACTCTTTATCTGGAGAGAAAGCTCTCTGAACAACTGTGGCTTCACTCGAGCTTGAAGCCGGTGTACGAATCTGTGGCATTTCTGGAAGTGGAGATAGCCTTCTGCATGGTCTTCTAATTGCCCTGCTCGGTTGGTTATTGACTACTTCGAGCGGAGGCTGAGAGAACGTCGCGTTGGATACGACATGATTGAGGTTGTTTGCAATTTCGATTTGCTCTTCCAGACTTGACAAGGCTTCTTGTAATCGTCGATTCTCCTCTTCCAGCTGCACAATGCGTGCGGTGGAAGGTCTACAGCTTCATATTAATAACGGGTAACAAGCCAGAGCGGAGAAGGATTCCAACCTTGGCTTTTTTACAAGCTCGGCATAGACGCAGTCTTTTCCATGCCCCTTACAGTTCCGGCATTCAGGCTTCTCATTATTACACTTCATCTAATTCCACATCAGTCGATATATGCATATGCATCGAGAACCAGTCCTCTCTCAGATATAAGATCTTACCTTTCGATGTCGACAAAAGTCACATGCGACAGGGGCACGTCTCTGCCTCCTGCTGGATGTTTCTTCGCCTCGTGCAGGCATTCTCGCAGATTGAATGGCGGGTATTGACGATCCGTAACGGAAATTGAATACACACCTGGAATATGGTGACCTGGCTCGGGATTTGCAAGATGAGGTTCAGGGAAAGTTCAGGTGAGATTTTGCACGGCAAGTGACTTCCCGTTGCCTCACTTACAAATCTGGAAGCGAACCAATCATCCGCAAAAGAAGCTCCACCTTCCCCTATCCAGAAATTTACCTGAACAAAAGGGATATAAATCCCGTCACTCTGATAACAACCTCAGTATACTTGCAGAACGCCGGCGAGTAAGTACCCGTCAAATTCTACCTCAAGTACCACTATATTAAGAAAGACCTGCACAGCCGAAGAACAATATCTTACTTGATAATCATCTCCTTTGGCGTAAAGAAGATCTCGCGAGAGTTAATTCACAGCACCGCAGACTCTTGTTTATTCATTGTTAATTTTTATTCCTGACATTCTCCTTTCCTTGTTTCAATACAACATCATTATCATGACATCATCGAGTCTGAAACCGCCTATGGATCCAGAGCTGAGAACAGCTCTCGAGAAAGTCTCCTTCCCGGCGATCTCTCATGCAACTCCTGAAGTTATCAAAATGATGCGCACTGCGACTGCGACTCCTTCTAGCTTCTTAGAGGACCAAAAGGCTCGAGGCATCTTTCATAGAGAAGTCCGAATCCCTAGCAACGACGACACCAATCACGAAATAGCCCTCTCGGTCCTTCAACTCGCGTCCGAACCGACGAAACCACGGCCCTGCTTCTACTGGATCCACGGTGGGGGTTTGCATTGGGGTGACCGGCTCCATACCCTCGAGTTCCCAACTGATGTCATTCTCGCATGTGATGCTATTTGCGTCAGTGTGGAGTATAGACTAGCACCAGAGCATTCTTTCACGACTGCCGTCGAAGATTGTTATGCGGGTCTCAAGTGGACGAGCGAGCATATGCAAGAACTTGGAATTGACTCCAAGCGGCTTATGGTGGGTGGAACATCAGCTGGAGGAGGACTTGCTGCTTCGACGGTGTTGCTGTGCCGCGATCGTCGAGGACC
Organism: Phialocephala sp. D728; assembly: GCA_003988865.1. Taxonomy (NCBI): domain Eukaryota; kingdom Fungi; phylum Ascomycota; class Leotiomycetes; order Helotiales; family Mollisiaceae; genus Phialocephala; species Phialocephala sp. D728. The sequence continues at coordinate 211,737 of QYAJ01000028.1, read as the reverse complement.
AGTAGTGTGCGCTCAGTGTTTGGTTTGCCCCGTGATAGACGATCGTTTAGCTACTATTTCAAGCCAACAGTATGTGGAGAGCTCGGACTTCCTCCCACGTGGAGTTTTTGAAGACGTGTGGAATTCCTCTCTTAGGAACAGTTCAGAGGGTTCGAAAGCTGTCATTACAGCACCGGGATATACAGAAGATCTCTCAAAATTACCTACGACGTATCTTGATGTCGGGTCGGCAGAGCTTTTGAGGGACGAGACGGTGGCATATGCTTCGAAACTTTGGGCGAACGGTGTTCAAGCTGAGCTTCATGTGTGGGCTGGTGGGTTCCATGGGTTTGATATTTTCCTTCCGGATGCAGCTGTCTCTCAGGCTTCCAGGAAGGCTAAGGTTGCGTGGGTGAAGAGGATATTTGGGACTAGCGCTTCATAATCGAGGGACGGATTCCTGATCTGCGACCAATAGCTAGCAAGGGGTCAAATATGAGTAGATATAGGTTCCAGTGAGGAATTGAAAGACTGCCATTCTTCTACAGGTTATTTTCACGTCAAATTATAAAAAGTGAGAGCATGAATGCCTGATGCACACCTGAACAATCACCCACACAAACAGTATCACAAAAAGAATAGTTCCAATCAATAACACAGAAAAGCGGTAATATGATAGATCTCTTGTGAATGAAGTTATGTTATGCAACGGTTATATGGAAGATGAAATCTTGCTAAGAATACGTCTTTTCGGTATCGCTCTTTCAAGAACACTATATTAAATCTCAAAAACCAACATAGCACTAGCCAAATACAAACCGAAATTAATACCACTTAACCCGACACTTGCCTGACGATAGGATGTGCATCCCACACTTTTTCATATATGCACAATGTCTCGACAGGGTTTCGGCGGGACCGGGTACCACGTTGATCTGCGGGCCAGAAAGGAGGGGAACAGCAGAGTGCCTGAAGGATGATGAGAGCCCAAGGATCACCAAAAAGAAAGGCATCTGTGCCCCATGCAAACGAAAGCGAGAGGAAAAGCTTCAAGCATTTCGAGAGAGCTATTACAGGAAGAAGTATTGGTCAAACTCGGGGGTTCACTGAGACTGAAGGGATGTCTTAAAGGTCCTGCACTATGGTTTCTATATTATGAGACGGTTCGCTGTATTGGAAATGTGTCTGGGCTTGATAGAGGATAATACTTTGCCTGATATCTACATAGTATTTCTACACATGCAAGAAGAATCAGGTGAGGTTATTCTTTTAATCTTCGTTAAATCTGAAGCGGATGCCGAACAGACAGCATTAGAGCACGAATACACGAAAGTGGCATGATTTGCAAGCTCAGCTCAGAGCCTATCAACATCGTGAACATTATGTAACCACCTCTGTCCGGCATGGACATCATTCACATATCATCTGAATGAAAAACTTCTTCACAGACATCAGATAATATTCACGAATCGCACAAGAAGCATAAACTCCTCTCTAAAGCAAGACTGTCTTCTTTCCTCCTCCGCAAAAAGTCTCTTGACCACAAAAAAAAGCTTTGCCATCAAAAAGCTTATAGAACAAGTACTGCACTCGAGATATAGCGTAGCAGAATCAAACGGACATCAATCGGAATGACATATCCAGCGAAACAACGTGTATTCCATACTATTACAAGTACAATTCCATGTGGAGGATAATCTAGAACATTCATTCTGTAGGGTTGGAGTTTATAGTTCGGAGCGATAGCCTCACTTGTTCCACCGTGCGCTTAGTTCTAATGTCCATCGTATGAATCTAGAGTATCATCTAACGATTCGCGGATGCTATTCATACTCTCACAACCTCACCAGCGGCAGCTAAATACCACAACTTTCCTTTCTTCTTCTTCCTACTATACCCTACTCAACAGCAAAGTAGCACCATAGATAACATCGCCCAGCCGCAAGGACAACCAATGCAGATTCGCTCTCTCAACACAGACATCATGTGCACCAAACTCTTCAAGGTGTATCCATGTGGTTGCAGCACCTGGGTAGATACCGTGGATTGCGGAGCCCAAGACTATTACTCACGCGAATGCAACCACGGCTTCGCAAATGTCCAGGAGCTCAAAATGAGGGATAAATGCTACAAATGCAAGAGTGAGGAAATGAGCAGGGGGAGGTTCAATTCCCACAAGCGAAATCGAGATAGGTTTCGGTATGAATACTGAATTTATAGGTGCAACAACGAGATTATATAGAAACACAGGATGGAGGCGTGATAGAAGACAGGAGCGGGTTCCAGACGAATGAATGGGAGCGATGGTATTCTTCATTTGTTGTTGTAATGCGTGGCTTTAGTGGATATAAAAAGGAAGATTAAGAGAATAATCTAATAGGGAAATACCATACGAATCATGCCTCACAAGCAAATAAATGTACTCACGTAAATTTGACCGCTCGACTGATACTGAACACGCAATCGTGACCTGTTCCTAGAGTCCGACTTAGAAACTCTCTGCAGGAAAGAAGAACATTAACCTTCCACTTGAGAACGTCATGATAAGAGAATCACAAAAATGAAGATTCACAACTCGCCCATCCTCTCTCTATAAATTCTCTCCATTTCCAGGCTCAACTCTCCTTTTATTCCAATATCACTCTTTCCTACACTTGCAAAGTACAGTACAGTGCAAAACCCAAGCCACTTTCTACCTACAGCCCCCTAAAGTATCTGTATCTACAAACGAGAAATCCTCCCGCACTAGGCAGCAACGATGTGCATCAGATACGGAATCAAGTATACGTGCGGGCATACGAAAAAAGACGTCGACACGTCGACCTGCCCGTTCTACGTGGAGTGGATCGGAGATTGCTCGAGGAGAATTCATGACAGGTACCGAGAAGCACCCTATGAATGCGACGCGTGCAAGAGGACGAAGGAGAAGAAAAGTAGAGATGAGTGGCGCGATGCAAATCGTGATAGGTATCGCTACGAGTCGTGAGCCGAGGAAATGGCCACCAGTATGCGGGGAAGTAATGAATGAAGAATGACGTGGTATCTGCATGGGGTTTGTAATATAGAAGCGTGACATGATAATATAGAACTATCCAATGGCTGGTGGGACAAAGATATGAAAGGTGATGAATGAGGTTTGTAGATGGGAGACTACCCGTGAAAGGTTATGCCAACTCAGGCGTCTCTCGCAACTTAACCCTCACCCCAAAATCCAACTGCTTAACGAACCACCTATTCATCGTCTTCCACTCCTTCCCCTCCCCTTGCAACTTCTCATCCAACTCAAAGTCAAACTTCCGCACCAACAACGGAACCAACTTACTCATCTCCAACAAACTGATATTCTTCCCAAAACACGTCCTGCTTCCCATGCCAAAACTATGATCTCATCAGCCATCTTCCCCCTTTTCCTCTCATCGCATAGTCCCTCTTGGTTGAACTCCGGTCGAATCATAGGATGGGACGGTAGAAGCGATCGAACTCACCTAAAGAAATACCTCTCGACCTCCAAGCCCCTTCCCTCCTCCTCAATCTCCAACCACCTCTCCGGCCTCCACGCCGCCGCATCCTCCCCAAACACGTCCCGATTAGCATGCGCCACCCAAGCATTGATGCCGACTGTTTCGCCTCCCCGAAACTGCCACCCCGCCAACCTCGCTCCTTCCCTCGGGACAATTCTCTGCATCCCCAGTCCCGTCGCAGGAAAGATGCGCAAGCCTTCTTTGATGACTGCTTGGAGGTATTTCAGTCCTTGTGCTTGCTTGAACGTAATTGGGTCTGAGAGTTCGCCGGTGGCGTACGCGGAGTCGATCTCAGCTCGTAAGCGAGCGAGGGTTAGGGGGTGGCGGAGGAGGTTGTAGAAGATGGCGGAGAGGGTGATGGCTGTGGAGTCGCTACCGGCTGCAATATTGGTTTGGCACATGAGGATGATATCCAGATCCGTCACGTTTGACTTCCCTTCTCCACCACCTCTCCCAGTCTTATTCTCTTTTTGCTCCCCCTGTTGTTCTTTCTGCATCTCCAAAAACTTGCTCAACATATCGCTCCTCTCCTCTCCACTCTTTCCCCCACCTTCCAGATTCCCAACATCCTGTCTACGACCTCCGTTCTCAGCAACAGAGGCAAGCTCTTTTTTCCTCCTAGCAATACTCTCTAGCGTAAACCCCATAATAAACCCATGTCCCCCTCCCCCCGTCTTCATAAATAACGGAAACAACCACCCATGCAACCACGGATAGACACCCACAAGAGAAGCATAAAGAAGCTTCGACCAAATAGCTTCGATCGCTCCATTATCTTTTCCTTGGTCGAGGTAGCCGAACGGACGCCCGAAGGTGATCTCGCCGATGACGTCGAGGGCGTAGTATTGGAGCCAGTTCTGTAACTGGATTGTTTCTCCTTTCACTTCACTTTGATTTTGATTTGGAGCTGGGGACAAGGACGAAGATGGTGAAGCGAAGGAGGAGAGTTTCTCGACAAGGACATCCGAGCAATGATCCACGAACCCCTCCAGTGAAACAAGCGAACTCATCGAGTACGCCTTCGCGAATTTCCGTTTCTGGATCCCGTGGTGCGCCGGATCGAGATCAGAGAATAGGGATGCCTTTGCTGGGTCGGGTGGGTTCGCGGCCCAGTACCAAGGTGCCTGTTTTGAATTGAACATCAGCAACCAACACACTTACTTCACTTGAATCGATGTCGTCCTTCGAGGAGAGGAGGGTCTCTTCTCTCTCGTTGCCTTCGCATACGACAACTGGCCCCTTTAGAGGCGTGATCTAATTGATCATTTGCGCATGTGGCAGGCAAAAAAGGAAAGCCAGGAAAAGGATCACAGCACCTTAATAAACCCACCCCCCGACCCATAAACCACCCTCGCCGCCTCAACCTCATCCACACTATACTCCCCCGGCGCAATCCTCACCACGCTCCCATACCTTCGATGCAGCTCAACATTCACCTTCTCGAACTCCCCCCCATAGATCTGGTACAGATACCACAGTCGTGTGAACCGCGCCAGGAACGGACCTGGAACACCTCTCAAGGGATCGCGGAGGATTACGGATGAGAGGTAGAGGACGACAGCTAGGAGGAGGGTGACGAGGAAGGTTGACAGGGAGATGTTGGGTAGGGATGGGAGAGGCGACATTTCTTTCTTTCTTTCTTCCTTTCCTTTCTTTCTCTCTGTCTGTCTTTCTTTCTTTCTTTTCCCTTCTATCTCAATAGCGTAAAAAAATAAAAAATAAAATGCCAAGAACGAGGAGAGACGCGGGGATATTTAAGCTTTCTCTCCCCCTCCCCCTCCCCCTCTCAAGAACTGCCGTACCTCTGTAATTCGTAGAGGAAGGTGAGATAGATAGATAGCTTTACGTGAGATGCTCACCACTACTCCACACCCCTCCTCTCCCCCACATAATCAAAACCCCAACCGAGGTACGGAGATGGAAGTTGATGTACAGTAATCGCGATCCTCACTTCGTAAACAGATCCATCCCATCCCATCCCATATCCAGCCCAGCCCATCGAGCGGTATCCTAAACGACATTTAGCGCCATTCCCAACAGGGAGGGGTATCTGGCGGAACCAGAACCAGAACCAGAATCGGATTGGATTTCGCTATTGGAATGAATGGGTCCAAATCTTTGTCCACTTAAAAAAGTCGCAAGCGAGGACACTTGATGGGATAGGATAGATGGTTTTGAGAGTGGTAAAAGGAGTAGACGGTAGGTGCAGCGCAGAAGTACGTCAGATAAGCGCTAGTGGCAACTATGCCTAGAGGGGAGGCGAGGCTGCAGTGCAGATCTTGGATGTGTTCAGAACTTCAGAAGACAACCTACATACCTACCTATTATCCGTATTGTACCGAGGAGTCAGCACCTGCAATTCATTCGTTCATTCATTCATTCATGGGGAAGCGAGTTTGTTATTCAGATCAATGATTATCTGGCCGTGTTCCCATCCTAACACCTATCTCTTTTTCCATCCCAATCCATTCCGATCGCAGCTCACTCTCTCACTCCTCACTCAAAATTCAAAATCTCCCCTAAACTCCTCAACATCCATACCCGTCACCACCCGTTCAGCCAGATCCCTCCTCCCCATCTGAGAGAAGACCCTCCGTAACGTATCATACAGATTCGTGCTCTGATTCTGACTGATCATCCTCTCGAGCTCCGCCTCACTAACATTTCCACTAGGATCCACTCCTCCCAGAATATCTCTAGCTTTCTCTCGTCCCTCGTTCTCAACTACTTTATGCATAGCGAGAGCGCCGAGGAGGTGCGACGCAGCTTCTTCGTAGCAACCTATGTTGATACATGATACGCCAAGATTGTATCTTGCACGGACGAAGTTGGGACGTGTAGTGAGGGCTTTTTCGTAGGCGGCGATGGCTTGCTCGCTTCGGTCACTATTGGCGAGCGTTGCACCAAGTCGGTTCCAGAGGAGATGGAGTTGGTCTTCTCTGTTGACAATGCCTGCTTCTGTGCTGGCCAAGGCGGCAGAGAAACAGTCAACTGCTTTGTCGTACTCTTCTGCGCCGTAGAACAATACACCGAGACCAACTTGGACGTCTGGATCCATGTGCTCGCCGTCAGGAGATAGTTGTGCAGCACGGATGAATAAGTCTGTGACATTCTCGTGCAGGATATGTCTGTCAGTGAAACCAACATCTTCATCAGACGAAAGGCTACCAGGCGAGATAATCTGCGGGTATTTAACAGATAGCCATCGCTCTAGTGTCCGATATGCCGTGCTGTCATATCCCTCATTCGTATAGCTGACCGCCAAACCCATGAGCGCCGAAAGGTTGTTCGGGTCGATCTTGAGTGCCTGTTCCATAGCTCGTATGGCCGGAGTCTCCTTCTCGTTCTGCGCCTGCGCAGACCCCAAGCGAACCCAAGCATCCAGATGCTGAGGCTCCTTCTGCACCGCCGCCTCAAACGCTAGGGCAGCGAGAGAAAGATTCCCACCCTCATCCATAATCCTGACGCCCTCCTCAAACGGATTCGAGACATCCTTGAAAAGGTTATCAGGCTCAAACATATAATCACCTAAGTCCGGATCCCGGAACTGAGCAGCATGGGTTCCTAACCCATCAAAGCCGTCCCATTCTCCGAATTCACCGAGGTGGTGTCCAAGGTTATCGCCATCTTCGACCATCGCCCTATTAGCGGCGGTCTCAGCTTGTATGCCTTTCCAAATAGACTCGAAATCACCAAATTCATTGGTTTCAGATTCGAGGACTGACCTGTCCATTTGATCGAGCTCTGCTTCTACGGCGAGGCTCTCATCCTCTTCTTGTCCTTGCATATCAATCTGTTTGAACTGCTCTTCCCAGTGCTCGTCGTCGAGCTCGATCATCTTCCCCTTGCCTTTGTCTTCCTGCTGTTGGGGTTGGGGAGCCTGGAAACTGGAGTATGGTCTGTTCATCATGCCCATGTTCATTCCCATGCCGCCCATACCCATCGTGTTCATCCCCATGCCCATTTGCGGTTGGTAGATGCCGTTGTTCATCGGTCGGTTCATGGGACTCGCTGTTCGCGCAGAAGATTGGTTCATCTGTTGGAATTTCGCAAAGTCTGCTGGACTGAACGCCGCACCCTTGGGAACTCCAAAAGCAGCTTCCATCCTAGCTTGTGTCTCGACTCCCGGATTGAACTCCTGTGCCCATCCATTTAATCCTGGCGACGTCGATCCAGAACGCATATGTTGCGCCTGGTGTAGGTCGTGCTGCATAGCAAAAGCTTCGGGGAGTTGTCCATTATGTTGCATGAAGTCATTCATCATCTGCCATAACCGTCAGCAAAGTCCGTTACCCTCTCTCCAACCACCACATCTCCCAGTATCCTCTCAAGTCCATGCTACAAACTCACATTGTCCTGACTCCCACTCATGCCCAACCCCCCCGTACTCCTCATGCCCTGCAAACTCGGCCCAGGACCCCTCCCCACCAAACGATCCCTCTGCAAGCTCTTATCATCCTGAACATGTTTCGTGAACTGACTCAACGGATTCCCCGCCGTCGAGCACTCCGCTCCACCTAGAAACGACATATTTTTGTTTTGTTTTACCAATATCTCTCTCTTTCTTCCCTCCGTTGGGATATTTCTGGTATTATAAATCAGTCGCAGATCGTGGGGTCTGCGCTCACCACAACAACAAATCGATCGATCGCTTGCTGGCTTGCTCGCGTGCGCACGTTCGCGATGGGATGGGATAGATGGAAAAGCAAAGACTTTTTAATCTATATGCAATATGTGTTGGATGGTATTGTACAAGAGGACGTGCGTGCGTGGCAGTGCTGAGCGAGAGAAATATTGAGGCAAAAGATGGGGTTCGGCGGTGGGTAGTAGTGATGTGGGGAAGTTTCTCGGAGCTCTGCTGGCTTTGCTGATCAGCCGAGGTGAGGGTGGTGCCGGCCGGGAGCGCCTGCCTTCTCCGAAACTCACATGCCTGCCCTGCTCTTAAATACCGATGGAGAAATGTACAGAATTTTTCTCAACTCAGAATTGAATATTGAGCTATGGGTTCGTGGCATGTGGCGGGTAGGAATTTTCTGGTTTTTCATTCGGACACTTGGAAGATTCTTATTGCATGGCTATTGCGTGTCGCAAGTACCAAATGTCTGGTTTCGCTTCGAATATTGGACTTTTTAAAACCAACTCAATACTAACGACACAATAATAGAAGCCAGGGACAGATCAGTAACTGCAGGAGGAGTCTCAATATTATTTACTGCTACCTAGCTATGGTCTTGTCATACAAAAGAAAAGCCTTCCCAAAATTGTGTCATGAGCGGAGTAAAGTTCTGTATCTCATCTCAACTCTTTATGCGCCTTGTCCCAAAAGTGAACCCTTATTTTACAGCTTCGATGAAAAAGGCCAGGTGGCTTTAAGACAAGGTATAGAAAGACGAAGCTCAAATCAGATGAGCCGCCATGATATGCCTCCCTCCGCTTTTAGTACACGTCTTACACGCCTGTCGCACACTCAGATGATGTACACGTCTCCTCCACTCACGCAATCAATCACCGCAGGGCTGGCTTAGAAGCTTGCTCCTCCTTGGTTTCCACCATATCCACCACGATCTCCTCCATTTCGTCTGTCGCCACCATATCCACCTCGTCCACCGCCATAACCTCCACGACCGCCTGGATTTCCACCGTCTCCTCTCGCAGTTTTATTTCCAGCGCTGAAATCGACATTCAATCGGCGACCATAAATCTCTTGGTTAGAAAGTACCTCCTTGCCCTTAATTGCACTCTCGACATCAACAAAATCTGCATGAGCAAAACCTCTTGGCTGACCCGTACGACGGTCAATAGCAACACGGACATCGATGACGTTTTTGATGTCACGGAACAGCTTATTCAGGTCTGCGTCTGACATCTCGAAGGCAAGGTTGCCGATGAAGAGGGTCTTGGAGGGTTCCGACTCTGCTCTGCGCTCTCGTGTGTTTCTCTTCATATAGTTGACGACCAGGCGGCGGCCTTCAAGTATGCTTTGGTGCTTGGCTTCAATGGCGGCATTAGCTGACTCGAGGGTCTCGAATTCAACGTACCCGAACCTACAAATGCACTGTTAGTCCTGATTCCGAAAAGTTCGAATTTCTGCTAGAAAGAGAATTCTCACCCCTTGCTCAGGCCTCTGGCATCAGAGGCAATGGTGGCAGCTGTAATTTTACCAAAGTTTCCAAATTCTCTCTCCAGATCCGCAGCGGTGACATCAAACAGCAAGTTTCCAACATAGATACCATTTGTTGGAGGTGGAGCAGGGGCGTCACGAGAGAATCGGTCTCGACCGCGGGAGGATTGTCTATCGTCGCCTCTTCTATCGGCAAAACCACCTCTGTCTTGTCTGGGTTCCCTTGGAGTATAAGCACCAGCGGCGGCAGCGGCATCGCCCACAGCATCCACAGCAGATTTAGAAATCGAATCAGCTGCCTCGCTAGCATAGGTTGATGCAGACTCGGTCGCGGAATCAACTGCGGACTGGATCGAACCTGATTCGCCATCTGCGGATTCGATTTGAGATTTCTCTTGCGAGGTATTGTCGCTGTTGTATCGTCTGAAGACTGCAGAGGAAATTGATGTTTGAGCTTTTGATCTCAGAAGGAAAGGGGAGGCTGTGGTGATGGTGCGTGGTTTGGAGATGAAGGATGTGGATGGGGAAGAGGCAGCTCGGAGAGCAGCACGGCGGATGAGATGCCTTCAATTGTAATTAGTTCAAGTTCAATTGGAGGTGGAGTACTGGAGTTCAGCTTACATGATGGCGGTTTTTGTAGGGAAAGAATGGGAAGAGAGATCTCGATGTTTGAATGCGAAAAGTGATGATGCACCAAAAATATTTTCTACATTTCGAGTCGCGCGACCCGATACGACGGAAAATTTAGCCTATCCACTAGCCTCTTTTGGGCCATTTGCTCAGGCTACGCATCTCCTTTCCATTCCTTTTCACGAAAAGTACAAGGATATGTAAACAAGACACTCGTTATATTCTTCAGCGAGAAGATGGAAAAATCGGGATGGCATTCAATTCTTTGAATTCCCAGGCAACTCCGTTGAATTCATTACCGGTATAAATGTGGTGTGGCCTCAGAAATTCAGGGGTAAAATCTCTTTCCGATCCGTAAGTATAAAGCTCACATCACGGCACAATCATAAGTTGAGGAGTTTGTCATCTCTCTATTCGTTCCAAGACCCTAGTCTATGTGATATTTCCCTAGGTCTAGACAGCATTGTTTCCTTGCTAAGCATATTCATCACCCCGCCCAGCTTCCTCATCTTTCCATTATTGTTCTAGCCCATGATATATAGCATGTGCTACTTGTCGTTGGAAGGAGGCGCAGGAAACCATATGAGAGATCATGTCGGGGGTATAGTAACAACGCCAGGTCCTTGGTCACCTTTTTTTGTTGGTTTGCACCCCAAAAACGTGTCTCCATCCCCTGCTCAAACAAAACGCCAGTCCCATGCTTGAACCCCTAACGCCGCACTTTTATAACACAATTCCATATGAAAAAAAAGGACGAGGCTCCAAGTAAGGCAGACCAAGTCACCTCCGTGGGTATTGAGCGAAGTAAAAAGGTTCCAACCAGGACGAATTCTACTCCAACATAAAAATGAAATGTAATAATAGTAACACAAGCGATATGTGAAAAGGTGGTAGATCGTCATTCGGCTCCAGACATAAGAAACGATATACGCTCAATGGCGATGATTCGTTGATGACGGACAAGTGGGCCGCGTCATTAATGTGGTCGTTCCATGATGATCATAGCCTGTTGATGTTCGGTCATTACGCGCGTCGTAGGAACATCTGAATTCTGGATATATAGGGAGCAAATATTGGCCATAATATATAAGGAGATCCACGATCAAGACGAGACATAAAGGTATAGATCAGAATCTATCAGAAGGACGATAGCCGTTAGAACGTTGTTCATGTTGGTATTGGACGCCATTCATGACTTCTGGTCCGGGAATGTTTCGAAGAGGTGGCAATTGTTGTTGAGGTTCCGAAGGTTGCATTGCATAGCCGTGGCTATGTTGCACAGGTGGCGCGGTACTGTGATATGCGGTAGCACCACCTTGTAGTCCAGAAATGTCGGATCGAAGTTGGGCATTTTCGAGTCGGACACCATTGGCATCACGCCGAGAAATGTCAAGATCGTGCTCAACGCGTTGAAGGTGAGCTTCTAGGCGCTGGATCTGCTTCTTCTGGTCGTCAATGACCTTCGTTTGACGCTCGTGTTCGGAGATAGCTGTCAAAATTAGTACATTCACTGACTATGATTGGGAGACGCGTACCTTTGGACAAAATTTCCCACTTCGACGCCTTAGCCCCTCGTTCAACGCTCTGCAGTGTCCTCAAGGTATCGAACAAATCTTTCATTTCAAGTCGACGCTTCCTCTCAGCTAGTTTGTGAGAGACGCGTAGTTCAGGTGTGCGCGAGTATGGCTGGGAACTGGTAGGAGAGCCAGCATCACCATTTTGAAGTTCGGCGACCTGTCGATGCTGAAGACTGTGATGGTGTGTGCTCACTTGATACTCGGACGACGCTCTGTGGTAGTCAGAGGGTATTCCTTCATCCAAACGTCGCTGTCCAGGAGGCAGGCGTGACTCGGTCGTATATTGGCTGCTCGCAATCGAGTCTGCGAAAGAATTGCGCCTCGAGTCGTCGTAGAACGACGTTCCATGACGGCCAGCATCTTCACTTGGTCTCGCAGCTGATGGCAGTCTTTGCACTTCCTCTTCAGGGAAAGCCCAAGCTTGACCCTTTGTGGGCTCGGGTGCTCGAGCAATGGCACCGAGAGCAGGTCCAGTGATCAGAGGTGCGGTGCGGGACGTCATCGGAGGATCTGGGACTCGTTGATAGTTTGGCTGATAACCGCTAGAGAGGCGGAACGGTCCCGAGTTGCGATCTGGATGCGCAGATCCTGGATTGCGTTGTTGCGCCAAGGTGCTCTGCAGAGACGTCGTTGATGGATTCGCACTTGCATAAGGTGAATTGGCAAGTCTCATGTCGCCAAAGTTAGCACCCAATCTGCTATCCACAGACTCACGTCGAGAGTCTCCATTCGATCCATTGTGGTTGTTCGCATCATAGAACGGGTGTGAGAAGCCGTATGAAGTGGGTGAAACGATCGAGGCAACACTCATCGCTCCTGAAGCGGGTGAGTTGAGAGGTTGGGTATTCGGTCCCGTCGAGATTGGAGAAGGAGTCATATCGGCGACGGAAGAATCGGTGCGAGAGAGGCAAGAATCAATTCCAGCAGTTCCATTGCTTGACTGAGTGGAATTGTCTATTATATTGTTAGCGATGTTGGAGCAGCAGGAGGGAGTGATACTGACGCTTGCTCGCAGTGTCCTTGACCGAGTAGTATGCGGAGTCGCGATGGTCCTCGGGCTTGTTTAAGACTCCAGCCAGGCCCGCAGGGAGCTTCTGTGATACTTGTGATGTAGCCATTGCAACGTGCTCCTCAATTGAGACGCAGGGAGTCCCGACGAAGGAGTGTTGGCCTGGTCGGCCGAGGCCAGGAGAACGTCAAGGGACCAAGGCGACTGAGGTCGAGGAGAGTGCAATTGACGAAGGGAGACGTGATAAGAAGAAGCCACGCCCAGCGACGTGATCGAGGATGGTGATGATCTTCCCCTCAACGTGGTGGTGAGGGTGAGGGTTGGAGAGGAGGGAAGGGACCTGCGAATTTATCTAGTGCGATTGGGGATGGTCGTGGTCGATTGAGTGGAGCTAAAATGACCAGGGCGAGGGAAAGTTTGTGATTGGCGGATCTGGCTACGCCCCCGATGGACAGACGAGATCCTCCTATTGTAGCGAGCGTGGGTGAGCGTGAGCGTGAGCGTGAGCGTGAGGCTATCTGGTCTGGCGGAGTATTGCAGTCGCAGTACGGATTCCTCTCGTTCGGCGGGATGGTGAGGGCGGTCACGGCGCTGAGGTCGACCTGCAGACGTCGATGGCGTGGAAGAGACAGCGAAGGTTAAGTACGTGGATGCGGTCCTGGAGCCATCGAGGACGGGGGTGATCAAAAGAGAGTAGCGACTCTAGCAGGGGAGCAGGGGAGCAGGGGAGGGGATCAATGGGGGCAGCCCAGCAGCCATGAGCCAAGGGCCAAGGGCCAAGGGCCAGCAGCAGCAGCAGCAGCAGCAGCAGCCAGGCGAGGTCAGGTCAAGTCGAGAGTCGAGAGTCAAGCCCGCGGTGCACGACCGAAGCAGCCCAGCAAGCCCAGCAGCCAGCAGCAGATGCCTGCAACATGTGTGGAAGAAGAGCGGATGGACGCACGATGCTTCCAGGGTGGATGCGTGGGACAAGGGTCAGGAAGGGCAAGGATAAGACAAGGCACAAGGATCGCTCGCAGCCAGCGGACGAGCGTGCGTGGGAACGGGAGAAGGCGACCGGGATGGACGAACTGGTGGCAGCAAGCGCAGTGGCAGCGGTGCAGTCAGTCAGGCAGTCAGTCAGTCAGTCAATCAATCAGTCAATCAGTCAATCAATCCATCCGTCAGTCAGTCAGTCAGTCGGTTGGTGGTGATTCTGGTGAGTGGCAGAAGGGATCTGGCTGGGGCAAGAGAGAGGAGACGCACTCCACGGGGCCTTGTCCTGATCTCTGGAGCAGCAACCCGAAAGGCGGCACTGGCTCGAGGGGTTGCTGGGCCGGAGCGTTCACAAGTTGGCCTGCCTCAAAGGCGACTAGTTCCATAGTTCCATCGTTCTCCATCGTCCGGCGCTGGAGTGGGCGCCCTCCTTCGACGGTCAACCTGGTTCCAAGCCTGTGCGTGTGCGTGTGTGCGTGTGCGCGTGTGTGTGTGTGTGCGTAGATGTGCTGCGACCCAGAACGCTCTAACGCGATCGTGCGTGGTAGTGGTGGCTCGTCGGCGACCCTTCCCTCAGACTGCTGCCCCGCGAAATCGACGTCGCAATCGACAAAGTCCCCGTGTGTATCTGGTTCCTTTCCTGATGCGGCTTGGGGGCGGGCATCATGGCAGGCGTCGCATCTCGCTGCCAGGAGTTTGTCGATGGACTTGGGACCACTCGTCACTCGATGCTCCCCGTCCGGTGCTGGAGAACTACGTGCATATGCGGAAAGGGCAGTCAGCAATCGATCTCCCGGCGCAACGCATGTGAGGTGCGACTCGACAGCCTCCAGGCCTGGCAATGGGGCATGCTGCTGCCCCTATCTCGTCCCCAGGTGCCAGAATCCGTCATTACCAGACGAGATCACTGGATATTGGTGCGACGACGTCTGCTTGCATATGTGCGCATACTGTGATGTATTGTACTGTACGGTACGGTACGGTACGTGACTCGAGCAGCCGTCTCTCATCGACCTTACACAGAGCCTATGGTCACCATTCTGGATCATGTGTCGACCTTCGAGTCTGCTTCCCTCGCGTATTCCGCTGCCAGGTCTCGCCCACCTACAGGAACCCTTCATGGGCGCACAACCACAATCAGGTCAAAGGTGTGCCCTTTATCCCTTGATCGATGAACATTACATTGTCATGTGTCGCCTTGGCTCGGGCCGTTGGATATCTGTCAAGAAGGTACGGAGTATGGCGTGGTCTCTCCTGCTATTGTTAGGCATGGCACAATGCAATCCATATCAAAAGCTTATCTTAGGCAATTGCGTCTTTTACGGATTAATGGGCCGGAAAATTATACTTCGGGACCAGCAGTGGCGAACTCTCCCTAGTCCTATACATCACGGGGAGGGTCAGGGTGTGGATGCTGGACGCTGGACGCTGGACAGAAGCAGCCAGCAGCCAGCAGCCAGCAGGATCTGATATGAGACGGTGGCACAGGCTGGTCATACAAGATGGTGCTCTCTCAGCTGTTTCCCTCAACGGCTGTTTCCAGTCGGGGCCGGTAGATGGTCTTGAGACACATGAGATACCGGCTTCAACAGTCCCCAAAAAGGAAGGTCGAGCAAAACGTTGACGCATTTGGGGGCATGCGAAACACTCGAAGCCTATCGGCGATACGTGGGAGGTGAAGTGTAAGTGCAGCCAGATGGTAACCGTATGTTGTTGGTCGCCAAGTTCCGCCCAAGTAGTCTCGAAACTGGGAGCGGGCGTGGTGGTACCTGGCAGCTACTCCGCCATTATCCGTTCCGCTCCCCGAACTCAATGCTCCCAGACCGTGTCACCCGTCACCCACCCCGTCCTCTTTCCTTCTTTGCCATTGACGTCGGCGGTCGACGAGAAGCAGCTCAGTAAGCAGATCGAGGACCGTTCGCGCCCACCTGGTGCACCGCCGAGCCATGATGCCCGCCGCTGCACGAATGCAGCGGTGCCTACCAATGGACTGGTTGCTTCCACTGTTTCAGATGGTGAAATACGGTAGGTAGTCTACCGTCGGGAAGCGTACCAGTCGTTCTGCCAGCGGAAGGGAGTCCCTGTTTCCTCAACGCAGCCCCCATTGACGGGGGGGAGGGGATGGGGGGTTGCCGCGCGTGGCACCTGCACCCAGCGGGCCAAACCCTTGGGGGCCACACTGAACCACTCGACCACTCGACCACTCGACCACTCACTCACCCCCCGAAACCCTCGCAAGGTCTTCTGTATTCTGCATTGGCAACACCATTTTAGTCATTATCCAGCACAGGCCTGTCGATAGTACGCGGTGCGCGTGTGCGTTCAGGGTTCCAGGCGACTGGAGATTGATCGCCCACAACGTGGTCAGGGAGGCCCAGTTGCATGGCAATTCAGGCTCTTTGGAATCGGAGCCATTTCAGCAGTGCAAATCAGTGCAAATCACCGACATGTCGACGAAATGAGCGGGCTGCGGGCTGCGGGCTGCTGGTTGCTGGCTGCTGGCTGCTGCAGCTCTGCCGACTGGCGGGAGCTGCGAGCACGACCAACCCAGTATCCAGTCCAGCGTCCAGCGTCCAGCGTTCAGCGTCTGCTGCGTCCTGGGACTGCTGGTCCTGGGACGAAGAACGAGATTGATGTTCATGGACGAACCAACTGGCACTGGACCATTCGTGGACGCGGCTGCCCGTTCTGGCATCTGTCCGCCCAGAACTGCCCTCCTGAGCATCGCTCATCTCTTGGCCGCAGTAGCCGTGACGATCCTGTAGACTACTTCTGACCTTCCGCCCTGCCGCCCAGCCGCCCAAGCGTTGCAGCGCTCTCCAGACCGAAATGTGCCTCGCATCGCACATCCTTCCGCGTCCGGACAGGCCCGGCCAGGCGAGGCGAAGGATCCTGAGCCAGATCCAGCCTTAACCGCCCCCTCACGGCTCATGCCCTCCCTTGCCCTCCCTTGCCCTTGCATCGCTGCATCGCTGCATCGCTGCATCGCTCTTCTTATTGCACGCGGCAGGAGCTCGAGAGCTGAGGTCGAACCACGGGGCGGAAACGTGGGAGAGCGCGGTCGATCCAATCCGCAGAATGCCACTGTCTGGTCGCAACGTGCTCTGGCAGATTAGCTTTTCACGCCGCTGCGATCGGGGAAATCGGGGATGTCGAGTCGGGGTCGAACGACACCATGACGGCCATGATCTGCACTTGCAGGTCGCCAGAGAAGGGGAGTGAGTGTATTGTCACCTCTCATGAATGAATTGAGCACCACCACCCCTCTTCCTCACCACGCGCACCGCGCGACTCCTGCGCAGGTCGGTCGCACGGTCGCCTCTCTTCCGATTCTAGAAGGTCGCAGGTCGCAGTCGAAGGTCGACGGTCGAAAGAGCCACTGATCGCGCATCGACCATCGGCACCCGTGGGCACTTCGCCAAAGGAACATCAAACACGGAAGGACAGCCAAATGATCCCCCGTTCCGTACGCAGACCATGCTTGGAGCCACCGCACCAGGGCATGAAGTCCGCATCCCCCATCGCCAACATGCCGAACGGGAACCGCAATAATACAGTATAAGAACAGTAATATAAGATGCCGCCTCCCCCCCTCCCCAATCGCGGACAGACAAATCAGATTGACGAATCACCCGTTCGAGATTGCGCTGAATCTCCCAAGATGAACGCCCACCAGGCCCATATGAGACGGGAGCCCTCGTCTCGTGGGACAGCGTGAGATCTGCTCCCAGCGGCGCTGCTGTTGGCTACCACCCCGCTGGAACCAGACCACCATGATCGGGGGCAGCAGTGACAGTGCAGACGACGCTACCGCCGCGTCGCTGACTGGACGCGTTAAAGCACTCGTGTACTTGAGACCTGGCTAACTCTGAACGGCACTGGCGGCGAAAGGCGTACTTCGTATGTTCGGTCGTGAGAGCGCATGTCGAGGGGCCACCAGGGCCACCAGGGCCACCAGGGCCAACAACCGTCGTGGATGCCGTCTCCTGGGCCAAGAAGCTTAAAATAACTGCATCGTTCGGAGGAAAGATACGAGGTACGGAGGTACGCTTTACGCAGGTCGAGATTGCACATTCCTGGGGGAACTCCACCGAGCGCCCCACGACGCCCAAGATCACAGCAGCAGAAATCAAGGAACGATTCAAGCCTCTGGCCCACACGTCCCCTCGCTGCTCGGCATCGGGGCACGGTACGGGACCATGGCCGTCCTCACACGCCCTGGACCAGCAGCCTGTGGCAGGTGGTGGCGTCCGCACCACGGCAGCGCTACCG
Organism: Phialocephala sp. D728; assembly: GCA_003988865.1. Lineage (NCBI taxonomy): Eukaryota > Fungi > Ascomycota > Leotiomycetes > Helotiales > Mollisiaceae > Phialocephala > Phialocephala sp. D728. The sequence goes on along the minus strand of QYAJ01000028.1, from coordinate 193,656 downwards.
CCTGCCACTCGGCCACTGCCCATCGCGACGAGCCCAGAAGGGGGCCGACCGACGCTGATCGCGGATCGATCGTGCGCTCGACCACCAAACGACAACTCAACTCCACTCGACTCGACCTGGCCTAGCCCAGCTGGCTGGCGTGACCGAGGTTGCTTTTTCTGCTTGGTATACCAGAGTGGTGAGAGCACCCTTTGACGCCGCTTCTCCAGGCATAGACCCTATTACGAGCAAGGGGCGGATCATGGATTGATTCATGGCGGGAGGTGAGCGATGACTAAAGAGTTGCAGCTTTATCTTGTGATCCTCGCGTTGGAATAAGCAATATGGGCCATGTGCGAGTGACGTGGGTGTGTTGGATCCGACTCCTGGTGAAGTAAAAGGTCAACATGAGCCTCAATGCCAGTTGTCCGGGACTTCGTTCATCAACTCGTTCATTCTCACCAAACCGATTGGATCTGGTCATTCTCGTCACGACCGTCGGGGACTCTTGGGCATCAAACCCCATAGGTTCGCCAAGTGTGGTGAGACAGCCGGAGCCTAGCGGCAGCATCGGCAGTCCTTCTCCACGCTCCAGTCCCGGCGCGACGAGACTTGAATCAGACACTCGCTGCGGGCAAGTAACATCCGTCAGGCACAGTACAGAGAACACAACGTGACCGTTGGACGAGCATATTTTCACTTCATCTCATCTCATCTCATCTCATCTCATCTCATCTCATCTCTCTTCCAGAAAATCGGTCCGTCTTGGAATTAAGGGGACCTATTGTTTGCCATACCCAGACGTATCACAAACTTTATCCTCGATGTCTGGTCCCGACATCCGCCAGCCATCTCATCAATTGCACCTGCAATGATTGGCTACGAGTCAAGGCTGAGGTACGAGTACAAGCGGTCCCAATCATCCAATCGTTGGGCATTGTCCAATGATCTCATTGCTGCAACTTTTTGAAACCTTTACCTCACCTCCACCCCTTCTCCACCAAGTGGCGTTATGTGCATTCCATTCAACAGTCCAAAAGTCCAACCGTGCAACACCAAATCGTTGAGGGCACGCGGGAGATCTCCTTCCGTCCGGCGGTGGCGTTTTGGTACCGCGCTCGTTGATTCTGTGAACTTCATTCATTCATCACATAGAAACACAGGAACACAACAGCACGCTGCTTAAGCAAGACAGTTCCGGTACCTGAATCGTATCACAATAACATCTGACCTTCGCCTACCCTAGCCTATCTCACTCTCTCTATCCAAAGTTCCAACCAACAACGGACGAGAATGGACACGGGAGCGAGTACCCATACCGACATTCATTCACCATCGACAGACCATAAAACAACACCGGTACGAGATACGATCCAGTACGAGCACGCACGCACGCATTAGCCACCCAGCGACCAGGGAGCTCAGACATTTGTTTGGTTTCATGCACGTCATCTACACGTACATGCGTGCATGCCCTACCTACCGAACATACCAACAGGCGGCTGCTCAATCCACCCACCCTCCCTCGCTCCCTGCCTTCCCCAGCAAATCCACCTCATCTCACTGGATATTCTCATCCACCTCTGGGTCATATATGGGTCAGGGCTCGGACCCGTTCCCCAAGGCAGACTTCGGTTCTTTCCATTCTCCCATTTGTCTGGTTGTATGCATGGGAGCATGGCCACATGGATGTCGGAAGCTATAGGCTAAAAGCAAAAATCTTCTCCTCGCCGCAATCTATCTCACGAGGAGCATAGAGTGTGCTGGGATGGAGATTGGGATTGGGTTGGGTTGGGATAGAGCACGGCTCGCGAGGTGTCGCGAGGTGTTGGGAGGGTGTGGACGTCCTGAACAGCCTGCCCTGCCCCACATCACGTTACATCTTTGAATATCTGGAGGAGCCGATACCGAAGTCTATCTGTTTTCTTGTCTTAATAGGTGAGTGAGAAATCCGCCTCCCAATCTCGACCCCCTGGAAAGGGCAACTAAACCCGGTCGATTAAACCACGGACAGACTTTTCGTTCCTTTCCTTTTCCTTTTCTTTTCTCCGTCTGCCTGGTGAGATGAGGTGATATAAGGTAAGCATAGCCGCATAATAGCAAGTCCCAACACGGATACCCGCTTCTATCTACCTGCCTCTCTTCATTGTCGAATCCAACTCCAACACGCCAAGCCAAGCCCAGCCTCTGGGAATAGGATTCATCCACACACCCAAACAACCTAACCCAACATCCAGACAATTGCAACGAAACAATACCAGCACAGCATATCAAGAAAGGCGAAGTGGTCTGGACCCTCACTGCCTCGTCCCATACCCATCCATATACGTATCCAGACTCCGACCCAGCCTCGATCCATCATCCACTTCCCGCCCCCGCATTAAGCTATAAAGCCTTAAGCCTTAAGCCACCAGGCTATCAACCCCGAGAGAGAGAGAGGCAATACAAATGCAAATGCAAATGCAAATTCACATATACACAAGTGTAAACATACATACCTCTTTCATTATCTCAACCCGAATCCTCCTCCAACATCACACATCACGCCACACCGCCTCACACCTCTACAGGCTTGCTTGCAAGTGTTGTGTTGCACCCGGTAGCCGGTAGCCTGATCCGAATCCCAATTCCCATCTATTTTATTCTATACTATTCTGCACTATTCTATTCTATTATTCTATACTATACTATCTATTCTATTATACTATTCTATTCTATACTATTCTATTCTATTCTATCTATACTGTAAAAACACAGATGAAGTACGTCCATACGCGCTTACATGGCGCTGCGAGTATACTTGTGCTTGTCCATATCCATATTCATGTCCATGGTCAGGTCCATGTCCATATCTATGTCCACGTCCATGTCTATGTCCATGTCCCTGATACCACGTTGCACCACGTTGCACCGCACCTTAACGCACTACACCGCAGCCGCCGCAACACACTATACCGCAACGCACCTTAACGCACTACATCGCACCTTAACGCACTACACCGCACCGCACCGCCGCACCGTAACGGATACTCTTTCAGGGCATGGGATGGGATGAGATAGGGTAGGATGCTATGCTATGCTATATCATGCCGAATTTTAAAGTTCGAGTTGTGAATTTTAAATTTTGAGTTGTGAATCTCGAATTGTAAATTTTAAATTTCGAATTTTGAATTTCGAATTTTAAACTTCGAATTTCACATTTCGAGCTGTAAATTTTGAATTGTAAATTTCGAGTTTTAAATTTCGAATTTTGAGTTGTGAAGCTCGAGTTTCGAGTTTTGAGGTTAGAGGTTCGAATTTTGAAGTTTGAGGTTTGAGGTTTGAGGTTTGAGGTTTGAGTTTCGAGTTTCGAATTTTGAGGTCAGAGTTTATGGTGCTAGTGCTGGTGCGGGACTCTATTTTGTTCTGTTTTATTTTATTTTACTTTCCTTGACTCGACTTGGCTCGATTTGGCTCTATTCTTGTATGTATGGTGCGTAATGGTATGGTATATATGGTATGGTATGGTATGGTACGGTATGGTAAGGTAGATATGTAGGTAGGTATGGTGTAGTATGGTACGATATAGTATCTTACGGTACGGTATGGTATGGTGCGGTATCTTCTAGCTCAAGTTATTGTAGGTAGGTAGGTAGATAGGTAGGTAGATTAGGTAAGTAGATATCCTCATAGATCTTTATAGATCTTTACAGATATTTACAGATTTTTATAGATCCTCACATACATATAGATTGCATTACATTCCTATATACAGATTGCATTCTAATAGTAACTTGCTTCAACCCAAGCATCCAAGGGCTGGGTGCGGGTCATGATCGTGATCGTGATCGTGTGCGTGTGCGTGTGCGTGTGCGTGAGCTTGAGCTTGAGCTTGACCTTGAGCTTGACACGGTATCCCCTTTTTTTTCTCTTTTTCTTCTTTGGCAGGAGAGAATGGAAGGGTGTGTCTTGGGAGTTGAGTGGAGTTGCGTTGAGTTGAGTTGAGTGGAGTGGAGTGGAGTGGAGTGTATTGCATGCGTACGTATAGAATAGGAATAGGAGGAGGGAGAGGAGGAGGAGGAGGAGGACCATCCTGCATGAAGGAAGGAAGGAAGGAAGGAAGGAAGGAAGGAAGGGAATCGGGACGGTGATGGTGATGGCGATGGTGATTGATGTTGTTGTTGTATAGTTGTTGTATTGGTACTGTACTGTACTGCTTGCCTTGCCTTGCTTGTCTTGCATGTATGTACTGTACTATATTGTACTGTAGGCTTGTGCACAGAGTTTGTTGTTTTATTTTTGGGGTTCTTGATATTGGGTTTTTGATTTGGTTTTGGTTTTGGTTTTGGGCGAGTGTTATGTTAGTGCTTGGGTAGTGAGGAGGGGAGAGAGAGAGAGAATACGGGGACGGAAACCTCCCTCTAACCCTCTAACCCACAACCTAATATCAGCTCAGCTCACAAACACACACACACATAAACACCTCAAAAAAAATCCACTCCAGGGCCTTCAGTAGTTCCAACAACAACACTAACAACATATTGGAAATTCTCTCCAAGCCCTCGTTTCATACTCCACCATCTCTTGGTAAAAACCGAGGCCTAAAAAAAGAGGGGGGGAAGGGGGGGAAAGCAAACTGAGCTAAAGTCTCAACACCACGTTTCTTCAAGCTTCCTGATCACGCGATGTCTCAAATCCAGATCTAGATCCAGATCCACAGCTTAGAGAAAAAATACCTCAAAAGTATTAAGCCACGTATCCATTAAATTCTCCGTATCTTGATGCTTGCTCCCCTACCAAGAGCTACCCTTCTTGTTTATGCTCACAAGTTTCATCCTGCAGCAATTTTTCATCTTTCTTTCTCTTTCGGGTGCAAGGCAAGGCCTTGATCCCAGCTCCGCCTTCTTCAAAATTTAAAATAAATAGTGAGAGGCAACTCCCATCTCAACGCATCACGAGCTTTAAACCTAACCTGCATCTCAAAAATCTCTTCTCTTCCACGCACGCACGTCCCTTTCGATCTAATCCAATCCAATCCAGCCCATCGCCTGATTCTAAGTTCCAGGTTCTAGGTTCTAGGTTCTAGGTTCCAGGTTCCAGGTTCCAGGTTCTAGGTTCGTGTTCCTGGTTCCGGCTCCGGTTCTCGAGTCCGGCGGGAAGCAGCATCGTCGATCCTGCAGACGCCCGTTCCGATCCTGCATGGGGACTGGGTGGATTGGGTGAGATTTAGGAGAGCAGAGTAGGTGCGAGATGAGGTGCCTCTCGTGCGTTGGTGTAAGTTAAGAACACGGCATGATACACTGCTTCTGCTTCTGCTTCTGCTTCTGCTTCTGCTTCTGCTTCTGCTTCTGCTTTTGCATCTGCATCTGCATCTGCTGTAGTGTTTACCTTTGCTGCTGCTTAGCGGGCCACCCAGGGAGACGGTAACCTATCGGAAATCTCTATTGGGGAGTTAGTGGAGTAAAGAGGTGTGTATGCAGTGCACGTAGGCTGTGGGGGCAAAGTATGAAGGCGAGGAGATGAGGAGAGGGGAGGAGAGTTAAAGAGGTGGGTCCGATGGGAGGTGCTGATTAGTGGCTGTGGAAGGGGATGGAGATGGGGAAGGAGGAGAGGATCGAAGGAGGGGAGGCTGTGGTGAGATGTTTAATTTTAAGTGCTGTACATGACTATTTCTCCTGCTTCAATCTCCGCTTGTCTTCAAGTAGACGCCAGGGAAAGAAGCACGCACATATCTCGTAGTCAGGTCCTGAGCTCATCCAAGTAGACGTATTCCACTACTCAAGCAGTTCCCAAATACTCATCACGCATCGTGGCATAATTTTAATCATATTTCTATCTCGGCCTCTATCATTATCAATCAACCTAACTCCCCTCAACCCCTTCAACACCTCCTGCTCCTCCTCTCCAATCTATGCTTGACCAACTCAAATACCAAAAAAATATTTGATTTCCCAAACCTCGCTACTTCCCGCACCATTTTCTCAACGCCAATTCCACACCCTTTCCCTTTTCTTTTGTTTTCTTTTCTTCTCTTCTCTTCTTCTTTTCCACTAAATCATTATTACCATATTACCTCTACCTCGTCGTTTATCTTGAATATAATATATTCATTGCATATATTTTCTTCTTCTTATTATATGTAATGTAGGATATTTGACATTCGGTCGAGTTCTGAGGAAAGGTTGAATGAAGAGAAAACCTTGAGATTAGTCTTTTTTTGGGCAGATGTAGTCATGTGCTAGACTCCTAGTACACGTGAGCCATCCCCGCCCCCTATGTTTACACGAGGTCTTTAGAGGTTTTTAATCTGCTCCCTCTGCAATTCGTACTCATATGTTTTCAATTAGAATTAGAATTGGAATCGTGTTCCTTTCGTGGCAATAGAGAATAAAGATAAAAGAGATAAGGGAAACAAAAGGTGGTTATATTTACGTGATGGATTATTGTCGTTTTAATTGTCAACGGCCTTGTAACTTATCTTCCCTCTTCTGCGAGAGACGAGCACCACACTCGCTCGACATCTTTCTGCCGTATGTCCTGCCGTATCCCTTGCCGTATCTCTTGCCGTATCTCTTGCCGTATCTCCTGCCGTATCCCTTGCCGTATCTCCTGCCGTATCCCTTGCCGTATCCCTTGCCGTATCTCTCACTGTATTTCCTCTCATGAGAGGTGGAAAGGTGCGACGTGCAACAAAACACTAGCGTGAGACTAGACGGAAAAATAAGCATAAACCGCTTGATATATAAGCCGAGGGGTTACGAGAGAGTCTATTCTTCTTTGTTGCACATCGCACCTCTTCCGCTCTACGCTTTACGGCATATGAGGGGTTGCAAAGGGTTGTGAACAACTTGCGAGGAGTCAATGGGCCAGTCTTTTTTTTTCTCGGTACACCCCACCCTCCTCCCTCCTCTCCTCTCCTCTCCTCACCACCACCTACTCTCCATACTCTAGACCTAGGCCCCTCAACAAAAACCCCTTCGCTTTCCCCAAGAACCTCTCTACATACTCCCTCTCATAGAATTCCTCATTATACGACGCGCTCAGGTAAAACGTGCCTTTCCAACTCCATTGATAAGCCATGGATCCTGGTCCCATGATGTTCATGTTGAGTTGGATGTGCTCTACGCTCACTCTCATTTTGCCCTCGGTGCACTAGGTCTTGTCTTCACTAGTGCTCGTGGCCTCGCCCACCTCCTTGTATCCGTAAACTCCTCTCTCACAAACGGTCTATAACCAAAGAAACTTATTGACGTGAAACTCCTCTCCTTCGTCTCTGGGCCCGCCATCGCATACGTAGCTAGAATAACAGCCGCGTGTACCGCGGCCATGAGGCTATAACCTTTTTCTTAGTCGCAGTGAGGGCTTCGAGAGCTGGAGATGGGAGAGAGAAGGGAGGAAGAGCAGCCGGAGGGGGGTTCGGGTTTGATTTCGAATCCGACGGATCTCGTAGACGTGGTGGTCGTCTCGCAAGAGGGCAGCGATTAGAGGGTGGCGGTAGCGGGTTTGCACCCAAGCGAATTTCAATCTTGTGATGATGGAGGTCTCGGATAGATCAGGGGCGAAGCGTAGGGCGGCGATGAAATTCATTTCCCAGTTGTGGCCGCCGTTGAAGGGGACAAAAAGGTCTCGCATGAGTTGGCAGCAGTTCTCAATCCCGTCTAGTGGACGCTCGTAGCGTCCAGGGGCAACTTCTTTCAGGGCATTTTGATTCGAGTGAGATTGAGGTTGAGGTTAAAGATAGCAAGCTTCGTACAAAGGGGATGGAAATGCAGTGGCGTGCCTGTGCCTGCGCCTATGCCCGCGATAGAGAAAGGAGAACGTGTGGAAGGGTGGGTCGAATATAATAAGTACTAACCCATCTCATACCGCTGGCCACTAATAATCTCCCAAGAGGCGGGAAGCAGATGCTGGATAGATACCCGAAATTGATCTGCGGGAAACATCAGCTTACGAGAAAATCATCTAGTAAAAGTGGAATTACCTTCAAAGTGACGTTTTAGCTAAGCCGCAGAAGAAAATCTACTAGAAAGACCTTCGCTTATTGGTAAGGTAAGAGAGATATTCCTCATTTGGAGAGAATAGTTCCTGGCAACGGTATTGGAGACGTGTCTATGGAGTAAAAAAGCGAAGTGCGAGGAAGTAGTAAGGTAAAGATTGCGGTTTTTTGGGGGACGTTATTGGTGATAAGATTCTTGCTAATAGTTCTTTGAGGGCAAAGCAGTCACGGCTTGAAAGCAGCTAGGATAATATTTCTGCCACAAGATAACCTCTCTTACATACTGGTATACTTTAAAACCGTATGCCATTGCCAACTAGCCATGGGTCTGCCGCACTTCAAAGTAAAGCAGTTGGATGCGATTATCCATCCACTGTTTCTTATCCCCTCTTTTCGAGTGCGTGGTGGTCACTTCCAGCCACGCGTTGACGTCCCAGTTGGTGTGTGTGCGTTCGGAGATCAATACCCAGAGCCTTTTAAAAGAGTCGGGAGAGTGAAAGAACATTTTTGCGTTCGGATTAGTAAGACTGGGACGCTCCTCACCCGTCGAAGATCCGATTTGACGACCCAGTACCAAAGAATCCGGAGCCTTCTTCATCAACCGTACCAGATGAATGCCTGCTCTGACCTGATCGTCCCAGCCGAAGAGGTGAAAGAATGAAGCGACATGTGCGATGTCGATGGTACCTTTCAAAGATGCCACGGAGCTGTCGAGAGCCTCGTCGAAGATATCACCCGCCACCATCTGCCCTTTGAAGAACTCGCGGTCCGCAAAGAGGTCGTAGCCCAGCGACAGGAATTGAGCTTCAAGATCAAGGCCCACCAAGTTCTCGCTCGGAGCGCCATCAAATACCAGCCGCCGCAAATCCTGACCAAAGCAACACCCCACGTCCAAGAGCCTCACTGGCGTGGAGGAGTCGCGGAGCTGTGCTAAGATCTGATTGTAGGATGGCATTCTTGCCAACGAAAAGTCCAGGAAACGCATCTGTCCAATACAGGGAAATGGAAAGATCTTCCAAGCTTCTTCGCGCTGTAATATTCATGTCAGTAGCTGCTATCACGGACGACATCCAGAGGAAGACCTACTTTCTTCAGAATGTGCGCCTGTACGGCGTCCGGTGGGAGGTGACTATATTTCACAAAGATTTCGTGCGCTTGGGGATCAAGCTCGGGCAGGTCGCTGTCAGCAATGTACCAGGCGACGTTGTTGTTGTTCGCGTTTAGCTGTGCTCCCGCATCCGTGAGATTCGAAGCGTCTCCTGACATGGCGGCTTACAATTTTTCGCGACCACCGGGATTGAAAAGAAGCGGAGAGTAGTAAGGACGAACAGCTAAGAGCTGCACTCAATTCGTGAGGATAAAATCCATGAGTGGCGAGATGCCATTATTTATGATAGCCATGTCTTGATATGCAGCTGCGTTGTTGAAGAATCAAGCTTTTTACAAGCGATCTGCAGTGAAGCCACACCTTCGGGACAGGAAAGTCGTTACCAAATTAACCTTAGCCTTCAATGTGGGGTAAGCACTTACAGTTGAGCAGTAGTGGCTAGCAGAACTCGTACCGACAGCCAATCAACAGGATCTCACAAAAACAACTCTACAATGAGATGTCACTTTGTTTCACTTTGACCTCGACCCAGCCGATCTTGCATCTCTTTGCAGTGAACTATATCGCTTATCCGATGAAACTGTTAATTCGCTTATAAATTTTGAGCGCAAAATACAGGAAATATAATTCGCTCCCTAGTCATTATTCCATTTAAGCTGTCCCAAAGCGCCAATGTCTTTCGTCGTTCCTTTTATCTGAAAGATTAGGAGTACATCGTTGAAAGCCCGAATCCTTGTTTTCATTGAATCTCATCACCATGACTCACAAACCTCAAGACGTCGCCCTGATCTGCCAAGTCACAACCGCCAATGCAAAAACCGAAACAATGTACGCAGCAACCGTCCAAGCATCCTGCAAATTCTTCTTAAACACCGTCCAAAAGACCCCGAAAACAGTTCCAACAACAATAGCAATCACCAATAAAAACGTAACAATGACAGAAGGATCTGGTTCTTCTATAAAGCGAAGTCCATACCCGATGTTGATGTCTTGGCTGAGAGTAGTTCCCGCACTAGCAGCGAACTTTAGAGGCTTGTCTTTCTTTTTTGGAAGCTGCTCTAGGTAGAAGAAGTTGGTTTGCATACTTGGTGTGCATTCTGACAGGAGGAGATGGACCATGTGCTCGGCAGCTATTGGAGGTACCATTTCTAGTGGTGGCGGTGGAGCGAAGTCGTAGTGTTCCGTCGTTAAGGGGACCATATCTGCCACAATACGATCGACGGAGTCTTCCGGGAAAGCTGAGAACTATATCATATTGAAAAATCAGCGAAAGATTTTGATAGGAGCGTAATATGCTTAATCTTGCCTTGATGAACTCAATGCGCGTCAACTTGAAGAGAATGAGATCGGTCCAAGTACGTTGTATTTTCCAAGTTCTTTGTAGAACTTTGAAGAAACTCGCGTCTGTCAAGTCCTTTGCATCATCATCCTTGCAAATATGGAGAGGCTCAAGCTTCGTCACTCTAGCATTAGGTCGTGGCTTCAGGCAGAGGTGAAGCCATCGACAAGTCATCCCTGGAGTCGGTGAGCATTGAATCGCCACGAACTTCCGAGCTTTTGATTTCGGGTTTTGCCCTCTTTTACCCAGCTTAAATCCAGGAAGATTGCGACCAACAGCTGTCGCTTTGTTTCTGGCAGCTGTTAAAAAAGTGGCTGTGGCTCCAGACGCCTGATTTGTTGGCTGAGCATGAGTTACGTAGCCTGACTGGACGAGCTTCGCAGCGTAATCTGCAACAGCTCCAGGTCGATGCTCTTGGAAATCGTCGTGGGAAGTATGACCGCAGTTCTGAATGCGGTCAGTGGGTTAAGCTTGATAAAACAATACTGGGCAACTGCTTACACACGTCCATTCCAATCTCACGATCCCCGGAGCTAGACGCTTCTTTGGAAAGATATAATTCCATAGTGCTGAGGAGATTGAGGACAAATCGAAAGTAGGCTGTTGAGCGAGATGTCGACGAGCTTCCTCCCGTTCCTGTTCTGATGTTGACTCTGTCCCCTCGTCACTTTGGTTCCAGTGCCTGCTCTCTATGATCACTCTGATAGTCATAAAGACTCGATGCATGTCAGGAAGGTACGAGTCGCTTAGTGCCTCGATTATCTCATCCTCTTTTGTCAGGAATACCGCTAGTGCATTTTCGAAATCTGACCATTGCATCTCCTCCGAGCCCCAGCAAACTACTGCCTTTCTTGCCCAAGCCAGCCCGTTTATCTCCCATGTTTGGCTGAACCATATATTTTTCATCAAGGAAATGATTAACCTCCACTTCTCAGCCTGTGCCTTTGTCTTGACAAGGTCATCCAGGGCTTTCAGGTCTAATAGGTGCTTTAGAAAGTCAAAAGTTTCTTTGGCTTCCCGGTTGCTAGGCCCAAGCCAGACAAAGACAGAACTTGCTTGGCTATATATCCCATCTATTCTGGAGAGCTGCTCATCCCATTCTGTCACATCGCCATAGTTGATACACAACGCATCGAGCCAGACATTGACATCTTCGTTCTCCTTGCGAATTCGCTGCAACGCCGCTGAAAGGTAATTTTCGATGTATAAAGTACCTGACGGATTGAAGGGAGTCGTGGTTTGCAGGCCCTGTCGCACACCCCCATCACCATACATTGCGACTGGATGTGTTGGCGTATCATCCCAGACGTTTTCCCAGCAGGATGATATGACGCAAAACTCATGGCATTTTGACTTCGAGCGTGATTTCGTTGACTGCAAGGCGCTCGGGAGAAACATACACTGGAGAGCGTCGCCTTTCGTTCCACGAAAGATCCGCAGAATTCGAACGTCAACTTCACAATCAATTTCTTGGTACGGGTAGGTCTTCTTTCTGCTAATGTAGAAGTCTAGGGTCCGTTCTAGTCTCCATTGGGGGAGTTCAGATCCAGTAGGTGTAGATAATGGAGGGTCTGGTAGAGGCGGATCTTGAGAGGCTGATACTGACAGAGGAGGTTCACGTCGTCGTTGACTTAATGATTGAGTTGGTCTTTTAGATGACATGTTTCCGTTTTCACTTGAAGCATCTTAATGTTGGACAACAAGAGAAACTATTTGTGCTCAAGGAGCCTTCGCGAGGTTGTAAAGAATATATTTGCGGTGGCGGAGTTTCTCGGCTTTCATGCAGGCAGAAATTCACAGCCTCAAGGGCCTTGCACGTGATGAGCTACCTAGGCAGCACTTTGAACTCCTTATTGCTTGCCTTCGCAATCAAGGACTTTCATCAAGTAAGCTCTGCTCGCTCTAGATGATAAACATCGTCCTCTAAATTATCGGCTCCCCTCAGCGTAATTAATAAGTTGAGTATAAGCAAGATTGCTGTGGTGTACAGTACCAGATGGAAAACGGAAACTGGATTGATGATAAAAGGAGGTTCTGGTGGTCTATATATACACTCTAGGGGGTACCCTTGAACTAGGCTATCTGAGACCATTTCACGTGATCCATCCATCTGACATACAGTGTTGTATACTCTATGTTATGTTCCCATCTGTTGGGAATTGATCGTGAATGACCGCTTTGAACGCCAAGGTCTTTCGCCTTCGCTATGCAATCCTTTCTGAAGCAGTCCTCTCTCAAGTAATCCTCTCCTAACTTGAGAGTCTCCAGAGCTCGATAATTTACAGCTCTCCCCCGCTCAAACATGCTGCCACCCATTCTGAAACAACACCTGCATCTCATTAACCATACACTCCACTCCCTTCTCCTCCCTTTCCTCTCTCTCCCCCTCCCTCCCCACCGCAACCCACTTCCTCACCCTCCTCCTTACCTCCCTCCCCTCACTCCAAACCCTCGCCCACCCCATCCACCTCTCTACCCTATTCCCCCACATGCCCCTCACCATCTCCCATCCACCGGGCCAAACCCTTCCATCGCCACCTCTCACCCCATCCACAATATCCATCATATCAGCCTTCACCTCTACCCCACCATTAACCTTGGAATAAGTAGAAGCGTTAAACGCCACCCTGACATTTGGATTTAGGAATACACCTTTGGTGGCTCGTAATGGGTTGTCGGCGTGGATGAGGCAGCATTCTGAAGCTTCGAGGTGGTACTTTGCTAAACTGTCTGGGAGGCCGCGGAATTTGAGGGGAGGGGTGGGAGAGGGGGGTGAGGTGGGGTAGAAGGGAGAGGCGTCCATGGCGATTAGGCCGTTCCAGCAGGATTGGACGGGGATAGGACGCAGAGCTTGGAGGGCGCGGAGGGAGGTGGCGGACCGGAAGTAGGGCCAGGTTCCGGTGGCAGTTTTGAGGCCGGAGGAGTCGCGGAGGGCGAAGGTGTCGTAGCTGGGAGATATATTAGCAAGATTATAAATATGTTGTGGTAGAACAGTTAGGGTGTCGGTAGATATGGAGGAAGATGGGGAAGGATAGGTATGGAACATACTAGACCTCTGCATTGGTAGAGAAATCCAACGCACATGCCGCAGCATAATCCCCATCTCTCGTAGCCAATAACGTCGTAACATCGTCCGTCTATCCCTTGTCAGCACTTCTCTCTCCTGAACAATCATCACGTGACTCACCGTAAACACAACATCATTAATCCAAAGCACCGTATCAAACCTCCTCTCCCTCCCTCCCTCCAACTGTACCAACGGCTCCATAGCCCTATTCCTCAATTCCGCCAAATACGGAATCCTCCTAACCTCCCACCCCCGGTCCCCCCTCCCGGTAAAAATCCACCCTTTCCTCCCCTCTCCATCCTCTCCCGCCTCAGGAACATCCTTCAACATCGCCACTTGCTCCTCCGTACTCATCCCATACTCAATCCTATTCTCCACCCCCAACTCATTTAATCTCTCCTCAAGTTCCCTCAAAGCGCCTTTCGTGTCCTCCAAACTTCCCGATTCCAAGATCGAGACGTACACATTCTTAGGACCGAGATGTGAGCACAGATTTAGGAGCGCGCTGTTCCAGTAGAGGCGCAGCATGTACTCGCTATTCCGATGGATGGACGCGATGAAGATCTTTTTGTCTTTGAGGTGAGAGGGGAGATGAGTTTCTCGGACAGGGACGGGACGGAAGGAGGTTATGAAGAAGGCGTCGAGGAGGAATATGAGGGTGAGGGTGAGCAAGATGGTTCGGGGCCGGAGGTATCTGCGTTTGAAGGAGCGGCTGAAGAGGAGCGGCATTGTGGGGTGGGAGTGTGGAGAGTGCTGGGAGTTGGGGGACTTAAGGGGCCATGTCAGGTGAGGCTGAGAGACACGTGGCTGATGGTTGTGAGGAGGGGTTGTATGGTGTGAGAGAGATGTGTGTATGAATGGGTTTTAAAGTAGAGTTAAAAGAATGACTTGAGTTAAATGAGGGACGGGATATTAGTGAGCGAAGTTGAATACGAAGAAGAAGAAGAAGATATCCGACAGCGAAGTTGATCCTTCTTATTGGGTTGATGTCGAGAGCCGCCATTGGTCAGCACGTACTCGCTTATGTTAATGCAGGGTTACTCAGCCTCGCCGTGGATCTGCCCCTTTTATTTTTACGTCCGTCTTCACGTACTTAACTGAACATCAAAATAAAAGTATCAATGAACTTAGAATGATTCCATGGCGATTTCGTATCTTATTCCCGTTTGCATAATGTAGTAAAATCTGTTACTAACAAGCCTGCATCACAGCTTTTACTAAATATAGTCTGGTAGCATTGCCATTATCACGTGTAGCTATCTACTTTGCACAAAGTAATGGGCACATATTCGAAGATGACAAGCAGTGGATACTAGATAGGTAAAATGTTGCAGTTTGCAATCTTAAAAGATGAACAGCATTGGTATTCCTAACTGTAGAGCCATCTATGGAAGTCTAATTATCCTCTATGTACTGTACCCTCTAAGTTCTATCTTCCAAAGCCCAAGTCCTGAGCTCCATCTCTACAACTGAGCCTGGAACTCCTTACTAAAAGCCCAATCCGTGTACCCATGCACTTGCCCTTTATTATAAAACAAATCACGATCATAATCCGTAAACGCGATCCCCTTTTGAATCCTAAACACCAGATCCGGATTGGAGATAAAGTGCCTCCCAAACACGATCCCCACATCCTTCCCTGCATACTCGACATCCACCGCCCTCTTCGCCGAATCTGCCGTGAATCCACCTGCGATCAGTACCGGACTCTGGTTATCCCACAGATCGACCAGGAACTGCACCTTATCCGCACCCGGCTCGTGCTCCGCGTTCCCCGAAATGCGCGATTCAACGACGTGGATATACGCCAGCTTCAATTTCCTGAGTTCGGATGTGTAGTAGGAAAACTGTGGCTTGGGATCTTGCATCTTCATGCCCTGGAAATCCGAGAAAGGACTCATGCGAATACCAGTCCGCTCCGCACCGATGGCGTCTACCACCGCCTTGCTAACCTCGAGACCGAAGCGCGCGCGGTTCTCCACGCTACCTCCATAAGCATCCGTTCGGTTGTTGGATACATCTTGCAGGAACTGATCGATCAGATACCCATTCGCGCCA
The DNA here is from genome assembly GCA_003988865.1 of Phialocephala sp. D728. Taxonomy (NCBI): domain Eukaryota; kingdom Fungi; phylum Ascomycota; class Leotiomycetes; order Helotiales; family Mollisiaceae; genus Phialocephala; species Phialocephala sp. D728. The sequence goes on along the minus strand of QYAJ01000028.1, from coordinate 178,130 downwards.
TGGATCTCCACGCCATCGAACCCCGCCTCAACCGCATTCTTCGCCGCTTGCGCATACAAGCCGACGTATTCCTTGATCTCGGCTTCCGTCAGCGGCGTCGGTTTCTCGTGGCCCTCGAACGGGATATCGCTCGCGCTCTTGACTTCCGCTTTCGCGCCGAGCTCTTTCTTTAATTGGGAGAGAGTGGCGGCTCGACCTAAGGCCCACAGTTGCAGGTAGATGAAGGAGCCCTTGGCGTGCACGGCGTCGGTGACGCGCTTCCAGGAGTCGATCTGCGCTTGGCTGTAGATGCCGGGGGCGTTGGCGTACCCGCCAGCTTGCGGCGCGATGAAGGTCGCTTCGGTGATGAGGAGGGTTCCCCGGGCGGAGGCGCGCTGGGCGTAGTATTCGGGCACGAAGGGAAGGGGAACGTGGTCGTCGTCGGCGCGGAAGCGGGTAAGAGGGGCCATGACGATGCGGTTCTGGAGCTGGACGTTGCCCAGCTTCATGGGCTTGAAGAGGTTGGAAGACATGATTGCGGGCGATTGAGGATGTGTGCAGACCCGGCAGAACAGGCGAAAGACTCGAGATGGGTAGAGTGTAGAGAAGGAGAGGAAGTGACTTGAGGATTGAATGAGGAGGGGCTGTAGAGGGGTAGGAGCAAATATATACTTCCCCTTCTTCCCACCTTTCTAGCGCAGCATGGCGTGCGCGAGGCTGGCTGTTGCAGGAGCCGCGTTCCTTGCCTGGTTGATTGCTCAGCACGGTCGGTCGGAGATACACAGAGAACGGATCAGTGATCATGCAGTAGCCACTCCGAGCGCATCCTGAGAGGTTTCGCGATAGGCGTCGTTCCAACAGGTTCGATATTTTTGCATTATTAATCCGTATCGAAGTGACGTCGGAGAGGAAAATTCTACCAGGCCCTGGTGGCCCTAGTCAGGCACACCAAGCGGGCCTGGCGGGGCTGGCGGGGCTGGCGGGCGCTCGCTGAAAGGTCGGCGAGGGGAGCGAGGGGAGCGAGTCCACTCTTTCCACGTGCACTCTCTCTCGTGCTCGAAAACTTCCCGAGCCGAACGGATGCATGCATGGCTGGCACTTTCCCGTTCGCAGAGCATCTTCTCGCCGTGTCAGCACTTTATATTGATGACAGCAAGTGCTTCACAACCAGATGTTACAACGGCTTGAAAAGCAATCTCACCTCATTTCTTATCTGCCGTGAGCAACATCGTGGCATCCTCGTCCCATTGAGCCGAGGCAGAAGTCAAGTCAGACGGGTGAAACTGGCTTTTTCCATATCTGTCAGCGAAGGCAACTTGCTCATGAGTTTGGGGAATGCATACGAATGATCTGTGTATGGTGAGGCGTGTGGTGTTTCGTCGGCTAGGCAAGCTATGCTGAATTTTGAAGTCATTCCGGGCAGCTATTTTTCATTGCTGTTTGATATAATTTCAAGATCTCTCTCAGCTGCAGAGGAAAATGGAATGGAGGAAACAATACAGGTGAGTGATCCAGGGAGAGAGCGAGACGTCATTTGAAACACGAGGGAGTGATCTTGGCCTTCACGTTACACATAGCATGTAGCTGATATCACGTGATAAAAATATTGGGCCTCCTCCGTGCAAGTCGAAACTTGAGGCTCATTCAGAGGAGAAGATGGATCGACCGACTGTTGGTGGACTAATTTGATAGATGCTGTTGGCATTCGATGTCTGATATCACACCTGTGATCGTCCATATGTATGTAAAGCATGTAGTTACATGTGTCCAGCGCCTTCGTCGTGTAACAAACATGAGCAACCAATATCATTGCACCACGGCTCGTGCAGCACGCCCCAAATTTGTTTCCTAGGCTGAGCAATATTGTAATAGCCTCCAGGAACTAGTGACTCCCCGCTCCTCAGCTCTTCTAGATATGCTTTTCACAAATCGTTCATCGTCAGTTCTTTTGTCATCTTACGTGCGACTCTTCTCTACTTGCTCAACGTCCTGCAAAGGCTCGAATAATATTATGCATTCTTCAGGGAGTTGGGCATCCTGCTTCTAGGTAGTCACGTTTCTCTGCGCCGCAGTCGGAGGGCTCCCAACAACGGACCCCGATATCAATTTCACCATATCGGCTCCGGCGGGTACGTCCGACCATGGCGATCCAAACCTCTTGTGTACTCCGACAAAATGGCTTGATGTTATCGTCTTCTTTTTTGCCAACTACTTCGCCCACGCTGCAACTGTAGAGGCACTTCCTGGAGAGAGTACCATCGACCTCGCTTATGCCCTGTTTCTCACCATTGCGTTCCCCTTCTCAGGCGTTGCCAGAGGCCTCGAGGCTATTGCGCGACATGCGTCATTCTCCTGGTGATAGAAGGTATTCTCTTGCGACAACCTGCAAACCGCTGCCCGAGCCGGAGCTCTCTGTATTATTACTCGAAACGAGAACTAGGACGGCCTTGGCTTACCAATCGAAGGGATCAAACAAGATTCCTACGGGTCGAAACACCACTTAGAATACACTTCTCCTACCTACCGAAAGGTTCACGGACTCTCTGGGCTCCCTGAAGAGTATAGTTTAGCACTCTTGCCCTCAAATACTCGTGTCGTCCCGAATAAACCGTACCATAACGGCTACTAAAAAGCTCTGACCCTCTCTTCATCCACTAGCATCCCACAATCTATAGTCTCCCTCTAATTTAAGCTCTTAGCCTAGCGCACCAGCCGGAGGTCCCCAGAAACACCATGCTAAGCCAGTTGGTAGTATAGAATATATGGAAATCAACATCGTTAATTAAACTATCCCTATCCCATAATCTTAAACTACATACAAGACCAAAAAAACCCACATTATTCCCAATGTCCACACTCTTCTAAATGCTTAAACAAACTGCTTTTAGACTCGAAACAACATTCGCATCGAAGGCACGTCAATCTAGAGTTTTCATCTTGCATGCCGTCCTCAGGCTTTTTCGGTAAGCTGCAAGTGCAATCTGGGACTTCGCAATATTGGATTGGACTAGGTAGTTCCTCGATTATGTCCTGTTCTGCTTCCTCTTCTGGCAATCCACAATTGCCATCTGGGATTTCGTAGTACTCGATTGGACTAGTTAGTTCTTTAAGCTCGTCCTCGCTCGCTTTTCGAGAAATGGTTGACCCTAGAGTGTTTTCGTCTGCTTCCTCTTCTGGTAATTCGCAATTGCCATCTGGGATTTCGTAGTACTCGATAGGACTAGTTAGTTCTTTAAGCTCGTCCTCACTCGCTTTCCGAGAAATAGTAGACCCTGGAGTGTTCTTGTCCTCGGGCGTGTCTAACTTGGAGAAGTTCTCTTCTCCCGAGTCAGCCGCATTGCTGTCGCTTTCACTAGCGGGATCTAGGATCTGACGGCGGATTAACTTGTGCTTCCTTGGGCAGGCCTTTCCACGTTTCTTGCATTTTTGGCAGATATCAAGGTCACCGCCAAGGCAGATGATGCAGCGCCAGTGCACGGCGCTCTTGGGGAAGTCCTGCTCGCATCTATAGCAAGTAAGAGTGGTGTCATCAAAATCCTCCGTTTCTGACTCGGTATCAAGTAGTCGACGCCGGTATAGCTTATGTTGCTCGAGGCACGAACTGCCGGCTTCCTTGCAGGTTTTGCAGAGGTTGTAGTGGCCATCTTCGCAAATAATGCAGTTGTAATGGATGTCCGCTTTTGGAAAGAACTCGAAGCACTCGCAGCAAAGCAATGTGCTGTCATCCTCATTCTCTTCATCATCCTCACTCTCTTCATCATCCTCATTCTCTTCGTCATCCTCAATCTCTTCATCGTCCTCATTCTCTTCAGTCTGGTCGTCTTGATCGCCGCTAGCCGTGACGTTCTCTAGTGGAAGCTGAGGTGATTGAAGGGTATCAGCTTCTTTCTGGAGTACCGCCGTATATTGCTCGGAAGCGCTTTGAAGGCCCTCCTTAATGACTCGTAAGACATTTGGATAAACACCTCCTTGTCCAAGTTTCAGTTTGGCGATTTGGCTATGGTCTCCATCAACCTTCATTTGCGTTCGCTCTTGTCTGTGATTTAAGACAGCTGACGACTTCTCCACCATTACTCTTAGCCGCCCGCATCTCTCCCACTGGCCATTGACATTCTGAGTTTGTGGTTAGCTTGACCTGATAGCACTTGTTAGGGAGTAAAATGGGAGGCATACACGAACTACGGTCTTTGTAGGTCGTGATTCGTAGTAGCTATGAATAGTGAGAGAGTCAGCGAAATGGAGAAAGCGTCGAGCAAGGCTTTCCAGCGTGGGAGAGTCATGTCCCAGTTCATTAATCAATGTCGCTGTTGGTTGGCCTTTCACTAAGCTTGCTAGCGCTTCATTTTCGATGCCGTTGTGAGGGGCTCCAAAGAAGAGGAGCGTGCGAATGGGGAGCAGCTTCCGAATTGAAGGATCCAGGTCTGTAATTGCCTGAGAGCTTTATAAGCACTTCCTGCTATACTGATAATATATGGAAGCATACCTGTTTAATGATCAAAGCGCCTAGGCTATGGCCCTAGAGAAAGTACGCCGTAAGCTTAGCAGATGGCCACGAGAGGGGAAGAGAAGACAAACAATGAGGATCAGTGGCCTGTTTTTGGACTGGAGTTTAATTAGTAATTATTAAGCGAAAATTGATAGATGGATAGTCAGCTCACAGATGGGTGGGCGCGAATATCCATCAAGCTGCGGCAGAAACTGGTGCTATAATCCGAGATGATACTCTTCGCAACGTTATTGCCTTCTAGCTGCGACTCGTAGCCATAAATCAAAATTCTCGCCTGATTTTGGATATCTTTGGGCAGGTAATCACGAAGCCACATCTTCTGCGGACTGTGGGCCCAAGAACCAAAGGCGTGCCCGGCGAGGCCAGTGATAGCTACAATGCTGTGGGGAGCATTAGCAACAAGAAGACGAACATATGGCAATAGCTTTTACTCACTCTGCAGCAGGATCGCTATTTGTCTCATTGAGCGGAGTGAATCCAAGGAAGTCTTTATCGAGAGTAAGTTCCTCGTCGTTATCAATTCTTGGCTCTCTTGGCTCCGGTGTACTGAACAAGATTGTGGCCGTCAAGGTTCCAGTACCATCGTAGTTGTTCACATCAGGCACCAGTGATTTGACATGAAGGAACGGCCTATCATCACTATGAAAGCATTGTTTGAGACGGGCTTCCGTTGTGCCTTGTGGAATGTTTTCGACTCGCCATGTGAATGGCCCGGAGGAAGCCATCTTGGACATTATCTGTTAGTAGTGACTTAAAGATGATATTGAAGTATGTGGTAAAGCAAACGACCCTTAGAACGAAAATTAATTTTTATAAATGAAAACAATTTGAAGATGCTGGGACTCATCAAGGCTTATATTGCTCTAGACTTGGAACAGGGCTCGTTGAGCTAAACATATAGTAGATGGGTTCCTATAACATAAGCAAGGATTTGTCCTCGAAGGAGACGAATCCAAATGCAAGACCGTCTCTCGTGCCGTACCGCACAAGGCTTAGCAGCCGCCCTGAAGGTTTCCAACACCATGGGCCGGACAGTTTCGGTGTGACCGTTTCAGCTTACCCGCTTGTGTAACACATATCTCCCAAAATATGGACTAGAATAGGAAATAGGGCATACGGCTGCGCCAAGCTGGAAAGAGCCTTGTAGTAGATAGACAGCACTGTTGGTCCTAGAAACCCACGACCCGCGACGGGTGAGCCGCTCCATCTTGTGGTTCAAAAAATATAGACATGTTTTCGTTGCCGCGCGCCTTTTGCAACATCTGTATCTCGAATTAGAGGAGGATGGCGCTGTATGTTATTGGCTCTCTCTAATTAAAGAGGCACAGAAAGTAGGCAATGCCGTGTAACCTATTATGCAGGTCTTACCCGAAATAAGCCATCACGAGAGAAGGCTGTACCGCTATAACCAGAGAGGTCTAAAATGTGCACCCGTCCTAATAATAGTTTCCCATAATAGTGAACGTTTGACAGGTTGGAGAAAGTTCTCCATTCCATTGTTAGCGCAAGGCTCTACAAGCGATCAGAACACTCACGGGCGCATGATCCTATCTCCCTTTAGCCTTAAGGTATAGACTCTATTGACACTGCTTATGCCAAATACTAATCTACTCAGCCAAGCCGCAGAGCTTCCATTTTGAAATCACGTAACTTAAGTTCCTTACTCCTCGTCGGTTCTGAAGGGACCTTGGGCTCCGAGTTGAGCTTGTTGATAATTATGAAAGATGAACCTACCCATGTATGTTCCTCTCAGAATACTTCCCCATCATTTTCCTATCCTTTTCGCTATCCTTCTCCGTTCATTCCAAGATGACGTTTGCCCCTGTTCTCTTACAGCTATGTATGTTCGCTCACAATAGAACTCCTACTCTCTGTGAGCTGGGGCGGCGGGGCAGGGCGGAAGATCGGAAGACTGGAAGGGCGGGTGGGGAAAGGGAAAAGAGGCTGAGGAAGGGAGGAGGGAAGGAAATTAAGGGAGGGAGAGGGGTCGCCAAGACCTTTGGGAAAAGACTACATCTTACGAGTACAAACTTAAAAGTAGATGCAATTAAAGGATGGGCTTTTTTCCCCAAGATAAGTTCAGTATGATAAATAGATCAAGTAAAAATATAATCCCATTCACGCAAGAATTCGGCATGGGAGGGAAAGATTGAAGGAACGAACCAGCGACGAGATGCATAAATGAATATATGCGTAGCCACGTATCTCATCCGGGGGTATACAACAAGCTCAATCCAGCCCCACGTCAAACTTTACCTTGTCATCTGTCCGTCCCCTCCGACCATGGTCGACAAGAAGATGCACACAACTCAAGATCCGGGCATAACACTGAGTCTTCCCTTCTCTCTTCGCCATGCTCATCCGCCAAGCCGCCATCGATACGATATCTGTCCCCTGATAATTCTTAATATTCGGACTCGCCCCCACGTCAAGCAGCGCCTGAACGCACGACCGTGAGCCCCGGACGGCCGCCACTGCGAGGGCAGTGTGTCCCTTCCGATCGCGCATGTTGACTTCAACACCTAGCTTCACCAGCTCTGGGATCAAGGCTCCGAGCTGCGATTGCTGGTCCTCCTTTCGGCGGTTCTTGAGGAGAGCAGTTAGCGGCGTGTCGCCGTGCGTGTCGATCCACGTGAAGAGATTGTCGTCCCGCAACCACGCCATCCACTTGCTCGGTGTCCAGCCTGGTTTTGCTAACGTTTCTCGAAAGCGGATCTGGAGTAGGCCGTAGCGTCGGTAATGAGCGAGTATTTCCTTGATGTGAACCATGACTTGAAAGGCGTCTGGGACGTCGTGCTTGTTGGCGTACGCTTCGGCCGAGTGCAATATTTCGTCTCCGACGTTGAAGCCGTGATTGTCTAAGGCATTCATATCGGTGTTGAAAATCTCCAGTACTTCGAGTAACCTCCCGCGGCGGAATTGCCTTCCTACGAAGCAGAAACTCCATCCATCTTTGCAGAGGAGATGAGCCGCAGTACGGCCGTGAAGATCCCTCTGGCAGAATGGGAAGTCGAGTTTGGAGAGCAGTCTTAACAGATCAATGTAGCTGGGAATACTCTGGCTCTGAATGAATTGTTTGGTCTTCAAAGCATGAATGAAAGTCTCACCGGAGAGATTTTTCGCTCCAACATCGGCGCCATCATCGATCATTGACTGAAACAGATCCAGAGGAGCTACACCAGAAGCCGCCGCGTAGTGCAGTCTTGTATTGCCCCACGAGTCCGTTTCCTGATGGTTTCTGCTATCTGAGTTCCAATGGTACCATCCGATCGCATAACCGCAATGGCTGCATGACTTATCATAGGAATATTGTCGGCCTGGGCAGATCCGTTCGAAACTATCATGCCAAGGGTCGACAGGACGCGAATCCGGGACGGGTAGAAGTTGGGTCTCATCAATGATCTCGTTCCAGACCTCGCGTTCGCCTTTCAAAAGTGGAGTAGCTACTCTGTAGAAAATCATTCTGCCAGACTCTATCAATCCTTGCCGCGGTTGTTGGTTCGAGCTTTGGAGAGGCATCTGTGTAGACTCCGCTTTCAATGGCCTCGAACCTCTCGAACCTCTCGAACCGATTGACATCCAGCTAGATCTCGAGGAAGCTGTCCGTCCTGATGAGGAAGCTGCCCTTACCAGCGAGAAGCTTGATCGATAGGAATCGGATAGAGACAAGCGCATCGTGGAATATACCTGTTCGATATATGACGGGGATCGATTTGGTAGACGGTTCGCGAGGCTCTCCAAATTGTTTGCCAAATTTTGCTCCTTGGCCACAGACGGGATGATAGGCCAAGTATTCACCTCAACGGCTTCACCCTGCTCATCGGGCATCGTGTCCGGAACATGTGAAATACCGTCAGTCTCAGTAATGTGAACATCGTCGCGTTTTCTCTTGGAAGGCCCCCTTAGTTTCTCTATGCATAAATAAGTATCATGTATAACATGAGAAGTGAAATCATTGGAGTCTTACTGGGATCTATGCCCGATCTGGGATCCAGCGCCAATACGGCATTGCAGGTGGGACAAGTCCTTGGTAAAGAATAAAGAGGACATTCAAGGAGCTTGAAAAGACATTTTTCGTGACATGTATCGCCACAGCTCAACTGCACAGTTCGCTCGATAGGAATCTTGTCTGTTGCTGGTTGTTTGCAGAAAGGACAGTCTATCCTGGGCGGCTGCGACTTCGGAGGAACCACAATGGTTTCCTTTGACACTGTCGATCCATCCAGCATCAACAGAACAGAACTAGTAGGTTGCGAGTCAGGCAAAGTACACTCGGAGAGATGGTTCTGTAGATCTTGTGTGATTGGCTCATAGCAGTTTCGGAAAGCCTCGAAGGGATTCTCGAAGCTTGCAGCCGCGCTGTTGGGTCTCGACGGTACAGTCTTTGATTGAAACTGGACTCGAGAGTATCGTGCAGCCTTTGAGATTCGGCAACTGCGAGAGCGTCGCATGGCGTTGAGGCGTGATCTCATGATCGAATCGCTCCTGGGCCGAAGTTTATAAATGTCTTCAACATACTCTTTCGAGTAAAGCGATCGAAGTGTCATCTGGACGTGTCGTTCACTATACAGATATCAGCTATTGAAGTTGAGAAAGCTGAAGCATCGACTAGACGACCAACCTAGGACTAAAGCCCTCCCCCTCCAAGATTGCCAAGATCTCTGCATTAGTGAGAGTGGTCAAAGTGTATAATCGTGCCAGCTGCCTTTTCTGACGGTGCGTCCAATCTCTTCGAGGTCGTCCACCTAGGAGTCCGGAAGACATGATTTTATGAGAGAGCCTCGTGAGGCTGCGAAAACCGACAGGACGTTCCGAGTCACACTCAATATGGTCGAATGGTTGTAGATGGATAAATTTGAGTTCAGATAGAGACAGGAAGAAGGATGTAGGAGGCCGAAGAGCTAGGTGAGCAAACGATTCAAGGCGACCAGATTGCACTGTAGTTCGCAACTTCCTCGCTGATACGTGGGGGGGGAGGGCGGCAGCTTCCCCTGTCCGAGGTTTCAAAGGATAGAGAGCTTACATACCGGGGCCTCTGCAGTCATCGTGCGCAAAAACCAAATTCTTTTTTTCGAGAAGCCTATGTGGCGCAAAACGTTACTGCCAGCCACAGCAAGCAATCCTTGAGTGATAACGGTAGATACGCAGAGGGCACCTCCAAACTGGCGCGCAAAAAGTCCCATTGGATCATCCCCATCACTTGTGACCTGCGCGAGCCGCTCATACCTCGGATTCGGGGGCCAAGGCGTTTACACCTGGTGCCGTACGCAACGCACCTCGACATCTGGATAGCGGGTGGCGCTGTAAGACTCAAAGACAGAGGCAGAGAGTGGGGACGCAAAAACCCTCTGATCATAGATCTCAGACCAGGTGATACACCTGGCAATGTTCTAGGTCTAGCATCATCCTCCTTTGGGAGCAGCTCGTATCATTGCAACAGGTCGATTGGCCTCCCGTCTGATATCACCCACGCAAAAACATGGTCAATCCGAAGATTCCCAAGATACGTGATACTCTGAGCTTCGCGCACCTCGGCCGCTTGATACCTTCCCTCAAAATGCGTATCAGAAAAGAAATTCTCCTTGCCAAAGGTGTATATAAGGTTCTTTGCGTACCTCTAGATCATCGTCCCACTTACCAGAACATCAACTCACTATTATCAACTTCCTGCTCCTCTCCCAACTCAGTCTTGCTTCAACCAATTATCCCAGTCAACAATTTACAGCCCTTCAACCCCAATCACCATCACCTCCGCTATGTCGAACGCAGCTTCCTGGGGGTCCTCTTCTCCGTAAGTTCTCTTGACCTTTCTCTCTCTCTCTCTCCCTCTCTCTCTCTCCCTCCCTCTCTCTCCCCATCCCTTGATATTGCCTTTGAAGCACAGATATATTGATCCGCTACAGCCAATACTACACCAGCACGCAAGCTAACAACAATAGCGGCAACGGCAATATCAATGACAATGGCATACAATACTCCGCGCTAGACACGTACATCCAGCAACCCGAGACTCACGAGCAAGCTGCGCTGAGCCACGGAACGGTGGAGGAAAAGAGAGCAATTGAGAAGCGTGAGAAGAAGATGGAAAAGCAGATCAAGGAGACGGGGAAGAAATTGCCGAAGTGAAGGAGGGCGAGGCGGGAGGGGAGGCCTTGCTCTTATATTTCCGTGTTGAGAGGGCTGAAGGCTTGCGCTGAGAGTTGAGAGTTGAGAAATAGAGCCGAGGAAAGAAAATCCGGGTAGAGAGGAATAATTAGGAGCGAAGACATGAGCTGAAGGGAAGAAATGAAATTGAAGCGGTGCATGATGTTCATCACTAGGCAATATTTCAAACAAAAACAAACAGATGAGGTTCGTTAATTTAGTGGATCAACTTCAAATGCAATTCCTATGCTGTGCTGTGACAAATGAAAAACCTCGATTTGGATTGGGTATATGCACACACACGCAACGCAACGCCGTATCTACCATACAGCACATAATCTTGCCTCTTTGCTCCCGCCTATGCTCCTTCCTATGCATCGCTTTCTCGAACATCTTATACACCTGAGCTTGCTGCATTGCATGCGTGTTATAGTCCGTTCACACCATTGGCAACTGCCCCACTAGCTGTACTCTCTAGCCTCGCAATCAGCTTCTTGACGTTGGTCCATTCCTCATTCCTTGCGCTCTCCTTGCCTCCTAGATCGAGGCCCACCTCAAATACAGTCACTGTCCCGTCGATGCCGCCAGTTGCTAATTTTTTCCCTTCTGTCTCTTCCCAGGCAAGTTTGTTCAGGCTCTTCGACATCATGCTTCTTCCACCTTTCCTACCGCTGGGCGCTACCTTGGCAAGCGGCACCTCAGTATCGATAGTGATGTCCCAGACCTCGAGATTGCCTGCTCCATCGACGAGAGAGAATACACCAGGCTTGACAGGTGACCATGCAGCGTCGTAGACGACGTCTTCACGGGTGAAGTCAAGGATGGGAGTCACGGAGTGACCCTCGCCTGTTATGCCAGTCGTGGATGTGGCGGCCGGTGCACGGACCTTCCACAATCTGACGCTCCAGTCGAGAGAAGAAGAAAGCACAAGATCACCGAGATCAACTGGTCCCCTTGCGGGGTGGAAATCAATAGACATGACGGGTGCCGCGTGACCACGGTAACTGACTCGTTGGTCGACACCCGCTTTTGCGCCAGCACGGTCATAACGGTGGCAGGGGAAGATGGTACCTTCTTCGGAGCCGATAAGGAAGTATGTAGGGTCTGTTTGTGGGAAAGCCATACACGTTGGGGAGAGGTCTTCAGTTTTTGCAGGTGGTGGGGTGGTGAGTGTGAGGAGTTCTTGGGGTTGGGCCAGCATGTCGACTGTCCAACCGCAAACCACTCCGTCGGTGGAGCAGGAGATGATATTGTTGGCGTTTTGGGTGCCGACTATGTCGACAGAGTAGATTGGGTGAGTATGGCCTGAGCCAGTAAGAGGTGTCTTATGTACCGGTGAGGATTTGGCTCTTGTGTCCCATAGCAGAACTTGGCCGCTATAACATCCTCCAATGATTAGGTTTGGGTGGAATGGTGAGAATTTTGCGGTCAAGACGTCCGATTGTGCGTGAAACACAAATTCTGGTCTGTCGTGGAGGTGCATATTCCATACTTGGACAAGCCCATCTGGATCGTGTGGTGCCGATGGATTCTTCGTGTATGCTGCAAGGACGAGTTCGGGAAATTTGGGAGAGAAATTGATGTCGCTGACCATTCTCTTCTTCGACCACCGCTCATCGTAGAATTGAGCGACTTCCTTGACCCTTCGACGGCCTTTCCCTGTGCCATATACATCGTCTTCATCCTCAACTCCATTCGCTCCGCTGAGTCCATAGTCTGCCAAGATATCATATTCCTGATCCAGAGCTCTCTCAATGACTTTGCTTGACCTCTCTACGAAATCCATGAAATCATCAGACGAAGTAACAGCATTGAGCTCCTCAGTCGTGAGGGCCCTGGCAGGGAAATTTGCCTTTGTTGTGCTTTGTGGGGTCTTCAAAGGTCCATCTATAGTCAATTCCTGAGTTGCTTTGAGCTCTTCTTCAATCTCCTTCCGAATGTTCTCCCGCAGCTCTTCTTCTCTATCTCTCACCCGCCTGCTAAGCCTCTTGCTCGGCGTGGAGGTTGCCGGTAGCTCGCCATCATCCTCGTCCTCGTCTTCAAATGCCTTCGGACGTGATGTCTGTGTTCCCCATTCTTCTGTAGTCTGCACTGCCTTGCTGTATGAGAAGACCTCCTTGACAGGCGACGGTTGAAATTCGTATACTGTAGAAAGAGGAACGGTCGTGAGAGTCTGGGTGGATATTGAGAGGGACTGTGGCTGTGGAATTTGGTTGACAGATGGCTCTGAGGTCTCGTTGCTAAGCTCCCCAGCACTTAGGACACTGTTAGGACGGCTGCCTTTTCCAGCTGGAGACCCAGCACCTCCAGGTCCAGTCGAGCCAGGCCTGCTCTTGTCTCCGGCTACTAGTATCGATGAAATGTACTTGTCAAGCTCTTCGCGGTTCTCTGCTCGATTTGGAGTTGGTGCTATAAGCTAGTATCTGTCAGTACCCGCTGTTTACGGATGTACGCTGTCTTTACATCACTAGAACTGCCTATACTCTGCCTGCTAGTCGATATCTCCCTCGTCCGAAGCTCCCTTTGTCTTTTCAGCTCCGCGAGCTTGGCTTTCTTTGCAAGAATCTCATCTCTGCGTTGTTGCATCATACTCGCGACTCCTGCCCATATCGATGGACGATGAAATGCAGGTCGTTTTTAATGTCCGGCAGCAGATGGGAGTTTCTTTCGATTTCGAATCGACGTTGGCAGGTGAAATGGATGTCGAGTATTACAGTTTCGAGACAGTATGCTTCAAATCGCATCCGGTTGGTCTCCCCTTTCTGATGCATTAATCGCGTCGTTTGTAGTAGACCGCGTACAGCAATAGTAGAAGTCACGTGTGTCCGGGAAGATCGCAAGCTCGTCCCGATTTCTTGCGATCTCAAAAAATAGCTTCTCAGTCCACAACATCCAGTGGTGATTCCCACCTTTACGACATCCTGTCAATTGATACCCCTCGATATCTTGCGCTCGCTCCGATTCTCCTCCCTCGATCCGCTCGTTCTCTTTGTCGCTAGCAGCTTCCTAATGGCGTCTACTGGGGTTAACGTGCGTTGAATCTTTTTGCGCATAGCTCTAGCACCGGATCAATGGCTGCTAGAATGCTACACTTTTGTCAATCGCAATTAATAAGGCCCCGGGCTGATTTTTTTGACTACAGGTTCTCCGATACTCGGCTTTGGGGGCGGGTATCTTCTACGGACTCTACCACCAAGCAAAGCTCTCCTCAGCAGCGAAGCTCGCCGCAATCAACAGAGAATACGAACACAAGCAACAGTTGATTGAGAAAGCGAAGGCGGAATACTCGAAAAAGAACATGCCAGCGAGTTCTAAGACAGAAGGAGGGGATGGTACGTGGTCTCTTAATCCGATATTTCTTCCTAAATCGACCGACACTGCACGAAGTACGGAGGATTTGAGAATATTAAACAGCCACATGTTGTATCTGCGGAATCTCAAACTGTGGACCGTGCAATGGGCACTATCGTTTATGCTTGGAGCTATGCTGATTGTCTGCAAATAGTTATAAGAGATCCCAACGACTCACGGTTCGACCTGGAGGCATATCTGAATATTGTTGCGGCAGAGAACCCGTAAGGATGCATGGAAGAAGGAGGAGTAATTGGGGGTCTAGTTGGAAGGAAGATAGAAGGCATTAAGGGGTGAAGCTTTACTTGGAGGCTGGCTTTACCTGGGAAGATGCCGATGTGATCCATACAAAAGCCATAGACGTCACTTAGCATACTTCTTGTACATTGTACAATAGTGTAAGGAGAGGATATTCGTCAAGTTCTCAACACGTCCTACCTTTTCTTAACGCTTTAGTGAAGTTAGAACTAGGAAGTTTGAAGTCGAGGGGTATGAGCTTAGGACTGGAGAGAAGGACACTTGGAAGGACTCTTATGAGCATCCGGTCTGTGGAAGAAGTTCAAATGACTGACCGGTTTCTTTCTTGTCTTCTCGAGCCGTATGAAAAATGTTGGTCTGGTTCAGAGTGAGTGTTGAATTTCGAAGTCTTACAAGCGGACGGACAGCAAACATGTCCCGATCACAGTCAATGCACTGTGACCCAAAATTCAAATGTAAAACCCCTTCTGAAGTCATATCCTCCAACCATCAAATGCCTGATACTCTCCTTTTGGAAGCTCTCCCGTTCCCATTAGGCCTGTCACGTGAAAAAGCTTAGCTCAGAGCCAGCCCCTGCAAGCCGCGTCAAGCTCAAGAGCCAGATTACAGCTGCGAACAGATATACGACAACGTCCGCGACAACTTTTCTGATCAACCACCAATAATGGCGGAATCAATAACTGAACCCTTCTTCAAGGGCAGTACGGGGAGGAATACGAGAGGTCTTCTTCGATTGACAATTCTTTCCTTAATTGCGGCAGCAGCTATTGCGAGTCGACTCTTCTCTGTTATTAGTGAGTCCCTGGTCTCCCACCAGCCAGCTAATATGTGCTCTTCCTCATCATCTTCGGATTTGCGGTTCTACAATACGTTGCGCACATATTCCCTGGGTTCGACTTAAGCTAATTGCTCCGTGAATAGGGTTCGAAAGTATTATTCACGAATGTCAGTAGCCTGCTGATCGAATGCCCACATCAGCACTCCCCGAACTTCCACAATTCGACGAGCGTCAACTAACATTTCTCAGTCGATCCATGGTTCAATTTCCGAGCAACGAAATACCTCGTAGAACATGGCTTCTATGATTTCTGGGATTGGTTTGACGACCGAACATGGCATCCCCTCGGTCGTGTTACCGGAGGCACACTCTACCCAGGTCTCATGGTAACCAGCGGTGCTATCTATCATGCTCTTCGAGCTCTTACCATACCGGTCGACATTCGAAACATCTGTGTGCTGCTTGCGCCGGGATTCTCCGGACTCACTGCATACGCAACATACCTCTTCACCAATGAGATGTCGACATCTCCTTCTGCTGGTCTTCTTGCCGCAGCTTTTATGGGTATTGCCCCAGGTTATATCTCGAGATCAGTTGCTGGCAGCTACGATAACGAGGCAATTGCCATTTTCCTACTGGTCTTCACCTTCTTCCTCTGGATCAAGGCTCTCAAGGTTGGCTCGGTATTCTGGGGTGCATTGTGCGCTCTCTTCTACGGATACATGGTTTCTGCATGGGGAGGATATGTGTTTATTACGAACTTAATCCCGCTACACGTTTTCGTGCTTGTCTGCATGGGACGTTTCAGTCCGAGAGTCTATGTTAGCTATTGCACATGGTATGCTCTCGGAACGTTGGCTAGTATGCAAATTCCATTCGTGGGTTTCTTGCCCATTCGCAGTAGTGAGCATATGTCTGCTCTCGGTAAGCTCTATCACATCCCTTAATTTTGGCTTGGCACTGACTCTCTAGGTGTTTTCGGACTTCTTCAATTGGTCGGATTTGTCGAGTTCGTCCGTTCTGGCGTGCCAAGCAAGCAGTTTGCAACTCTGCTCCGTGGTTTCGTGCTTGTAGTATTCGCCATTGCTTTTGGTGGTCTTGTGCTTTTGACTGTCTCAGGTGTCATTGCACCCTGGACTGGCCGATTCTACTCTCTCTGGGATACTGGATACGCCAAGATTCATATTCCAATTATCGCCTCAGTCTCTGAGCATCAACCTACTGCATGGCCTGCATTCTTCTTTGACTTGAACCTTCTTATCTGGCTTTTCCCAGCAGGCGTGTACCTTTGCTTCCAAAAGCTTGCGGATGAGCAAGTTTTCATTGTCGTCTACTCAATCCTCGCCAGTTACTTCTCGGGCGTTATGGTTCGACTTATGCTTACATTGACACCAATCGTTTGTGTCGCGGCGGCTTTGGCTTTATCAAACCTGCTTGATACATACCTGACCATTAAGTCTCCAGCCGAGCCAAATGATTCTCAGGTCGATGGGGCCAACGGTGCACCTACCTCAAGCAAGAAGGCCGAGAAAGCTGCCAAGCAAGATGGTCTCCGATCTCTTAATAAACCACTTGTCGGAATATACACTACTTTCTCCAAAACCTCAGTCGTCAGTGCCTTGACTGCCTATCTTTTGATTTTCGTGCTTCACTGCACTTGGGTCACTTCGAATGCGTACTCCTCACCATCAGTCGTCTTAGCAAGCAGAATGCCCGACGGGAGCCAGCACATCATCGATGACTACAGAGAGGCCTACCAGTGGTTGCGACAGAACACGCCAGAAGACGCCAAGATCATGTCATGGTGGGACTACGGCTACCAAATCGGTGGTATGGCTGACAGACCTACGCTGGTCGATAACAACACCTGGAACAACACCCATATTGCTACAGTCGGAAAGGCCATGAGCTCTCGTGAGGAGGTCAGCTACCCCATCATGCGCCAGCATGAGGTCGACTATGTTCTTGTTGTCTTCGGTGGTCTTCTCGGATACTCTGGTGATGATATCAACAAGTTCCTGTGGATGGTGAGAATTGCTGAAGGTATCTGGCCTGATGAGATTAGAGAGCGTGATTTCTTCACCGAGAGAGGAGAGTACAGAGTCGATGAGGGTGCCACCGAGACTATGAAGAACAGCTTGATGTAAGCTAAGCAGTTACTCTTGATGAGCTCATTCTAACAATTATGCAGGTACAAGATGTCTTATTACAACTACAACTCCCTTTTCCCACCAGGACAGGCACAAGACCGTGTCCGTGGTGTCCGGATGCCTGACGTCGGACCGACCTTGAATACGGTCGAGGAAGCATTCACTAGCGAAAACTGGATCATTCGAATCTACAAGGTCAAAGACCTTGACAATGTAGGCAGAGATCATGCCTCGGCATCGTCGTTTGACAAGGGAAACAAAAAGAAGAAGGTGACTAAGAGAAGAGGACCAAAAGTTCTGAGGGTTGAATAAATAGGGAAAAGGAAAAGGGTAGGCTGTTTATGTACCATATTTCACATGTTTGTACTGGGAAGACAAAAAGTACAGCGAGTTTGTAGAAATTTACTCGTGAATAAGTCTCCTGACCTCGAGTGAGTAGGTGATGTTATGGACTAAGAGGTTGGAGCTATGCTTGCTGTTTTGCTTCCCACGGGCCGAGCTCGATCGTGTGCGAAATCTAAAATTCCGTTGCAGTTTGCTCTCTTAACGTGGGGGCGTTTTTTTTAACATTCCCGCCTCGACGGTGAAACTTCCTCAGCAATCACTGATGATGATACAGCTTGGATCCTGTTTCGATTGCCTTTAAGGCCGGCATTGAGAGAGTTGTCAGTCGATTTAATCGTAAGGTAGGGTCTTCTAGCATACTCTCGAGATTCGAACCGGCCTGGTGCATCCTCTCGCCTGTTCTGATCTCCAAAGTGTCTGCTGCCGCGAGGAGCACTATGCCCAGCTTAATCGCCGAGATCAAACTAGACTTTGAGAAAACTCAATCCCACGTGTGACTATACCGCTCTGCCCTTTGTTCCTTTCACTAGGGAAGACGCATAAATGATTCTTTATTATTTCGAGTAGCAGCTTAGGTCCTGCAATAGTTTCTCTTTTGCAACTCATTCTGTTTATTTCCATTTACTAATTGTGCATTGGGATTCTCGTGACGTTGTGGTAGGTTTCACCTTCGCGCTTTCCAAAAGCGAGTGGCAAGTGAATAATTTTGTTGTTGAGACCTCGAAGAGCAACCGCAAACAACCTCAGAGTACTTGCATACCACAATACTAAGATTGTTCCTCATCGCAAAGTATTGTTTCACCACCTGACGCCATCGTGGTATAGTTCGCGAATTTTCACTCGAGATGCTCACTCTGTAAGCAACCAACCCCTGCTCAATTCCAGTCGCGGCCTTGTTTACAACCATTCGCCATCCACATCTTTCGCAAACCGCGCACCCGCTTTTTGTTCGAAGACTACAGGACTCTAGCTGACTACCTATTCCAGCTATAAAGCTCCCCGCCGCGCTAGCAGCAGCAGTAGCAGCGACGAGTCTAGCTGCACCATAAAAGTCATACCGCCAGGGAGGCCCTACGTTACAAAGGTCAATGGGAAGTTAGTTTTGGCAAGAGACAAGAAAGAGAAAACAGCAGATATCGCATTCGATCTGCTAGGAGAAGCTTTCGGTCCAAAAAGTCGAATCATTCGAAGACGAACCAAGTCCGTTGACAAACCAAAGGGTCCGTTACTCATCAATGGGGTTCCTTACGTCCCACAACTGCCACCTCCAGTCACCTACACAGTGCCGATTCCTCAGCTAGGTTTCCCCAACATGACTCCTATAGCGCCTCCGCATCCTCCACAATACCATGCGCAAAACCCTCTACCTTACTATTCAGGGCAGGGACCGACATTTCTATTGCCGCCGTCGCAGCGACAGCCCAAGCCAACGAAACAAGAGTTTGACCAACTTGTCAGCATGGATTCTCACTTCAAGAAGGCGTCCGATGCAGCGCTGAAGTCCCTTGCTTCGTCAAACGTGCCTAATGAGAATGAGAATGAGAAAATTATTGCTACAAAGACTACAATCACGATTGTGAAACACATTTGTGCGAATTGTGGGAGACTGCGCTCAAGAAAGTACCACCAGGAACATCCTATAAAGGGAGGGGAAACACCAGCTCCTACATTTTGTAGGAAGTGTCAGAGGGATGCCAGTTCCACGAGTGAGTCTACCGAGAGTGATCGCGAGGAGCGTAAGAAAAATAAGAACAAGAAGAAAAGGAAGGTTCAGTTCAGAAAACATAATAAGGTACGCTACACCGTTAAATATTCTAAACAGTCGCTGATCGTCGTTCAAAGCAGGTAGTAGTAAGCTCTAGTGAAGATGAATCTCCACAACAGAAGGATACCAAGCAAAAAAGCAAACCTAAATCAGGTCCAGCAAAAAAGGTAAAGGTCTTTTGAAACCTGTCATATCCACACGAAGCACAGCATTGACAGCCTGTTAGCATGAAGGCATACCTTTCGATCCTAAGGAGGACTACATTATTGTTGAAGAAGAACTGTTGGAAGATGACCGACCGAGAGGGCGCACTCGTGAAAAGGTTGTGGTGGAGGAGTATGACGGTCCGAGCCGCCCTCTCTCGCCTTCGAACTTACGACCATTTTCCCACAGAGCTCACTCGGCAGCTGAGAGACAAGATCGATCTCAGATCCCAAGAAAGCCTGTACGACCTCCCAAGGTTCGAGAGACCGAACAGCATCGCCACCGCTCTCCTTCCATTCAATACTCAAATGTCGAGGCACCTTCGAAGCAGCGCGATGTCGAGTACAAAGAGGCGGTCTATCCAAGGAAGATACCAATCCGCTTCGTTGATGAGGTCAAGTACGATAGACCAGTTGCGGTGTCCAGGGGATATCACAGAGAGCATGAAGAGGACATCCATCCCAGAAAGATTCCAGTCCACTTTGTGGAAGAGATCGTCTACGAGAAGCCTGTGGCACCTAGAGAATCTCATGGAGAACAACAGCAGCGGAGCTACCCGCGGAGCCAGGAGTACACGGTTGAGGAGGCCGAAACGGTTAGCAGAGGCGCCCCGAGTCATTTCAGTTTTGACGATCGATCTATCTCGACCTGGGAACATTCTCACCGAGGGTATGATTTCCATGACCACGATTCCAACGAGTCGACCCGCTCTTCGGAAGCTCGCCATCGTCGTCGCAGAGAACGTACCCGACCGACGATACCGCCGTGGGAAACTCCGCATGCTATTCATCCAGAGCAAGATGATGAAGTGGTTGTCGTCACAGAGAGGTATGAATACAGGAAACCTTCTCCACAGCAACTCGATGATGAGGCGGACCGTAGAAAACAAGAATACGTGGATAGGACTGCCCTAAATGCCCGTGGCCCAGGCCGAGGGTTCTCACCTGAGGATGCCGCGAGGTACTTTCAAGATGACTGGGCTAGATCAGAGCCAGAGCCAGAGCCACGACCACCGGCGATGATGCAGCAACGAAGACCGATATACCGTAGTGGAAGACCTCAACAATCGATTTTGAGCGGCTCGGAAGGCAGTTATAAATATACAATAAGAGGTAAGGGCCTATTCGAGTGTCAGAAATTAAGCTAATTGTATAGTTGAAAATGAACTTCCTCGAGCCCCAACTCCTCCGTCACCCTTCGAGCCGCCAACAGAAGTCGATCATTGGGTGAATCAGCCACCTTACCCGGCTAGCTCCGATTCCGAAGCACTGAAGGGGAAACTCGGGCGTCAGAGACAAAGGACATCGCATAAATCAACTTGTCATGACGAGCAGGAACGAGCGCAAACCTCTTCCAGATCTCGATCTACGTACGGGAGAGAAACCATAGATGAGCGAATAGAGACAGCGATGATACCATCGCCAAGCCGTTCAAGGGAGCGTGTTATAGAAGTATGTGAAGATGAATTGTCAGTACCTGGTATGACTGAAAGAGAGAGATTGGCTGAGCTGGGAGCGAGGCACGTTTCATTCCGGGACACACCATCTATTAAGTCTGCAACCGAAAGTGATAAAGGCTGTGCGGTGAAGAAAGACAATGGAGGTGTCAGTGGTTGGGAGGATGGCGGAGCAGCAGCAGGAGGAGACTGGTGATTGAATTGGGCAGATCCTGTACGAGTAAACACGTAAGATTACGCCAGGACCCAAGGGAGATTCTCCTCTTAAAATGGTCTCAAGCGTCCCTAACAATAGAAGGATCGAGATAGAGGTTCCTCTGGAAGGGATTTATCTTCGAATAATGAATTATGTTCATCTAAATTTTGTTCGTGTGCTAAGTCGCAGCATCGTCCTCTCCCTCGGTTGAAACACTAGTAAGCGAGGGACGATCACGACCACCATGACCCATACAAACATCTTAAAGTAAGGCCTCGCCTTAGCCTACTCGTGCTCTCTTCTCGCCCCTTGACGAAGACTCTTGTTGCGCAGTTGTAGTTCGTTACTTTCCAAACTATATCTCATGCATTTGCAAAGCCTTCATTTTCAAGAGGAAGAGACTTGAAGTTTTAAATAGGACTCAGCAAAAAAGACCGGCATAGAACTTATAGGATATGACACAAAAAATCTCTCTAAAGACAGCGACATGGAGTAGATCACATATGACGCTCGCCTGGTGGGATACCTACATCTTGTGTTTGAGCGGAAGTGGACAACTGGAGGAAAGAAATTTCGAGCGCCGAGCCTCTGTCGCCTGTACCGTAAACTCCCAACTCATAGCTCTTGATATAGTGCAACGGGAAGGTTGAATCTATAACATTTTCAGTGGGTGGATTATTTGTGCGTAGTGTCTGCTTTTTACCAAAGATTCGCAGAAAATCCATTTATTCGCAACTCCTATAAACTGGATTCTTCACAGGCATGAGGTTAGAGGGAGGGGATCTGTAAGAGCCTAGCAAAAAATGAATTGACAACAGTTTGGTAAAGCAAGTATTTTAAGTGAGCAGATCATGGTGAGGTGAAGCTCGCCTGCTCGCTGGTGCAATAGGGGTTAGAGTTCGCTAAACCTCGCAGTACCAAACTCTTAACACACAATGCATAACGAACGGACGCTAATATCTTGCTATCCTTTCTATTCTTTTTTATATGTCTCAAAATGATGCCATATTATTTCCGAGCAACGCCGTGAAACTTGCAACCTCGCAGCCACTCAAATTTGCGGCCATCTGCACCACAGCTCACGCTATCTTCAGCCTCTTCCTCTTCTCCATTTCAATGCGGGTCCCAGATGTCAGTCGAAACAAGGTTTATGGTGATGGTTATCTAACATTCGCCGGCGCGACGATATTTTCTGGCTGCCCCTTCTTATTCCGCTGCTCTTTCACCCAGTTCAAAGCCGAGATCCAAAAAGAACGAGACAGGATGCAAGATCTAACGTGGTTATCGAAGAAGATGGATGAACTCGATTACAAATATGACGCTCTGCTCGATGCCGAGAAGTGCTCACAATTGAGAGTCAACAGAGGCTTTCGGGATCGGTATCGTTAGATCAAGGACGCGGGAAAGGACTTTTCGCGGTTGGTGGGGTGTGTGAAAGAGGTCATGTATTGGGAGAAAGCGCGAAGCCAGCCTTCTATTGGAGAGACGGAAGAATTCGAGAAAGGCTTTGATATTCGAACTGAAAGAGAACATTTTATAAACCGCTTGAGAGCACTTCTAGTCCTGAGGAAACAGATTCTATGCTCTTTCTCAGCTATGGTTGAAGGATTGGAGGAGGGACGTATCGGATACGATGCGATCCATGATCTCTCTCAAGGATTTCTGGAGCTTGACTCTGATGAAGAGAAGTTTTGGAATTGGGGATGGCAAGAGTCAGTCACGGGTGAGAAGAGCCAAGGAGTCGATATAGAGCAAGAGTTTAGATACCTTGAAGCAAACGCTATTGATTGTGTTCGTAGGGCTCGTAGCTATATCTGTTGGGAGAGGACTCCGAAGCGGGACCACTATTATCCTTAACGGAGAAGGAGACTCTTCGGCTATCAGGTTATATGGGCGAAAGTGGACGATCTATCCCATCGAGTATTTTCGCTTGCGACTTTTAGTGGACAAGGATTTGGATCAATCAGAGAAATCAGATTCAGGATCTGCAAGATACCCTTATTGGAATTGACGCTAAAATTCGTTTGCAACATTCGATGGGATAATTTGAACATGTATTAGATTAATTTCACACTCTCAAGAAGACCACGATGACCTTTCCAGTGCTGCATCAATGGCCTCCGTAACTCTGTCCATGCTGGACAAGCTGGGAAAGACTTTCAGAAGGGATAGAATTTAGGAAAACATTGTGTGATGTAGGAATTGGGATCTTTAGTGTATAAAATCATTGGTGGATCTTTGCCTTCATTCCAGAGTCAACAACACCAAACTGCAGAACGAACTGAACTGAGCTTCATACACGCATTCTCTGTTCAAGCACTCACATGATCAATCTACAAAACATCGTTTAGCACATGAAGGAAGAGTAGAGCATTCGAAATATGAAGAAAGGATGAAGGACGCACGAAAACTAAACTCTTATTCGAGCGAACTGTGCGATCTAGCAATCGCTTTGCAAAGTGGTATGTTGATGTCCTCCTTTAATAGAAACTTCGTCCAAGCTACACTCAAAGCTAATTCTGCAAAGAATAGCATCATATGAACATGATCCTCACTATGCTTGGTATCTTTCCATCTCACTTCACGCAAATAAAGCCGACTCCGTTCCTCGCTACCTTGACAGCTTGCTTCAAAGCTTGTTCTTCAGTGTCAGTCCACTTTACGCTCAGCTGATCCCACTTCTTGATTTTGTATTCCCGCTTGAATTTCGTCTGCATTGCTTGCAGTTTGCTCATCTCGCGAGGATCACCTGAGCCACTGTAAATGATAAAGGCGGTGCAAGGAGGGAGTTCCTCATAAATCTTTGCTATGCATTTCGTGAGGTCTGCAGCGGCTTCGGACAAGGATTTCGATGAATCGCTCAGTTCAGGAACAGGTAAGAAATTGTTGGGTATTGCGGCAAGTTCTGTCATTTCCGTTACAGTCTCGATCGTTGAGCCGTTGCTCATCTCAACATCGCCCATCTTCACAGTTGCATCGTCTTTCGCAGCGGCCTCGGCGGCAAGTGCTTTGTTGTTGTTCCACCAACCCTTCAAAGCCTCCAATTCTCTGAATCTAGCCCAGACAAAGTCCACACCTCCTCCGGGGATTTCCTTGCCGTCTGGATCACCTTTGACAGCACGAATCACTCCTTCCATGACCTCTTCATCGCTTGCACATCCGATCGGAAAGGTAGCAGCTGCACCTGGCCCCTTCTTTGGCTCGCCCCAGTCGATCATAGCACTGGACTTGCCATCTGTTGAATTCGGTACGGCTGAGCCTCCTTGGCTTTTGTATCTGACTCCTGCTCGTGCGACTCGTTTGAATATGTTTTCGCCTTGCGAATCGCTCGTGCCCCATTCCTTGCCCTTCTCGCATTTCTGCTTAACCAGGTCGAGCACGGTTCTTGCATCCTCAATGGAATCATGGCCAGCTCCAGGACCAGTATTTCCGTGACCCTTCTGGATTTCTCGATTAAGATATTTCTGTGCTAACCATTTCAATGAAGACTTCAGTGGTGGGCCGCGTGGATGTGGGTAGATGATCGCGGTATCGACAATGTAAGGATGAGTGATCTTAATGGCATTCAGGTCAGAGTTTAACGAGTGCCCAAGGAGGATAGTTCGAGGGTGAAGGATTTCTAACAACTTTTCTTGGATGTCGGCTAGAGTGGTTGTGACTGGAACAAGCATCTTTTCTGTGATCCCAGAATACCTAACAGGTTTAGAATTGAACGGAGACTTAATATGGATACATACTGTGTCAGGTAGTTGGTGATAGGCTTGGCTGGCTTGACTAATTCATCCATTACAACTGTACCGTCCCAACCTACAATACTGATACGTGTGAGCGAAAATTCGTCCTCACCAGTCATGCACATCTCGCAGTCCATAGCAAGAACTTCTCGGCCAGCTGTAATACTGCCGGCTTCGATCTCACTCTCAGGCGGGGTGCCATCGTCGATATGCTTGACGAGTGTGTCAATCCATCCATGATTTTGTGATGAGCCCTTCGAGCTTCTGTGCTCGGCCAATGCTAACTTATCGTCCTCCTCAGTATATGCAGCAGGATGGAGCGTATATTCATTCTCCAGTAGTAGTTCTGCAGAATGGATGAACTCCGGGATGGGGACACGCGTGTTTTTCCAGCCTTGGGGCTCCTTCGCTGGTGCCACTCCTTTCCTGTTCTTCTTCCACTCTTTCTCTTCTTTCGTCTTGGGCGCAGGAGCTGTAAGCATCGCATGTAACGGGGAGTGCATTTTGCCATATTTGTCATCTCCAGGAGTCTTGAGTGGCCAAATATGCTCGAACATGTCTGCCCATGGCTGTAAGGAAGTTGAAAGCTTGTCAGACTTCAATCTCTTTGGATAGTAGTCGTCGGGAGAATAATTGCTATCTCTCCTATCTCCTCTATCGCGGTCTCTTCCATGACGTTCGTTTCTATCGCCGTCTCCACCTTTTCCAGACTTCTCGCTCTCCTTGTGAAACATGTCCATCTCCAAGCCTGGTATCATGAGCACCACAACCTTTCGAATCGCAGGTCTGTGACGAATGGATACGAATTGAGGTGATGGACCATCAGCAAGGATATATAAGACAAGGCTCTGGAAGTCATTGAGTTTGACATATGTCTGCAATCGAGCATCGCGCGAGAACTCAATCGCGGGGTAATTTTTGGAGTCCGCCTTTGGTATCTTCTTCGCTTTCTTTCGTGGTCGCTCGACAGTCTGCCAGCCTGGAGAGCCTGAGGGTTCAGTCTCCTTTGGCGACTCGGTATCTTGGCTCGGACGCCTTGCAGATGTCAGATTGAATTCTGGTAGGTCTGGTTGTTGCGGCAGGGATGGCGTCGAGTCCGTACCAATCTGCTTGGATGTATCTTCTTCTTCGTGCTTGCGTTTCTTGCCACTGCTACCGCTTTCAGACCCTTGCGACTGGGTGTCAGGGAGCATGATGTCGTTCGTCGCCATGATTGCGATCTTTTACGATGGTGATGTCGAGGCTGAAATCAATTGAGAATTTTCAGAATACAATCCCTGTCAACAGGCGAGGCTGGGTGCCGTCTTTAGCGCGAGGCTGACAAACTAACACCTAGACACTAAATGATATACACATGCACATCAACTTGTAATCACACATCTTACTTCTTTTTTGATTTCGATCGTATTGAAAGAACTTATTCTATGATAAATTCTCTACATGTATCTACCACCGTCTTTAAGGAATTGCGCTTTCGAAGACGATCGAAAAAAAAACTATCGCCAGTACTTGACACGAGAAGTCACGTCCACGCGTGTACTGTTAACAAGACATAGTTACGAACTGATTCACGCAAAAGATCAGCACCTTCGTCTATCATTTATTCTTCGCATTGCTCGCGCAAGTATTAAACAACAGGCTCGAGACACTTGCATCTCTTCCCATCAAGGCCCATGTCTTCGATCAGCCGGCGCCCTGCCAACCATCCGCCAACATGGAAGTTGTTACTTCCTATTGCATAAAGTGCGATTCTGAAGTCGGGCGCTTCAGGAATTCCTGGAATGGGATAGGCAATACCTATTTTAGCCCTGTATATTCACCGCTATCTACTGATGGCATGCAAGCCACGGGTGACATCTACGAAGCGGCACGTGATTCTCAGATACAAGACAGGTACCTATCTATGAAGAATCATTAGAGTATGCAGTCCTGTTATTGACATCAGAAACAGTCTCCTACAAGACGTGGCATGTGAAAAATGCAGGGCAGTTCTTGGGCTTCGTTGCGAGAAAGCACCAGATGGCCATCTCCTCAAGAAGTAAGTTCTGCAGTATTCGTGATTGTATGCAGTTGCTAAAATTCTCTAATAGAAATCAATTAATATTGAGACTTGCAGAAATGTCTGTTCTCTCGGAATCTTCTGGACAAAAGGCAAAGATCTCCGTCCTCAAGTCGTTTCCCCTTACGTTCAAACCGAGTCTACGAAGAGCAGCTTCTGCAAAAATAACACCTGTACCCTCTCCTCGACCTAAGACGCATGCCTCATCCATTGCATCTACCAGAACCAGGCAATCTGCTCATGATCCTTTACCTGTTGCGCCAGTCTTTGATACCGCCAATTTCCAATCCTGGGCCGAAGATACTATCCAAAACCAGCAGAAAGATATTGATCGCCTGTCAGGGACACTGCTCCGTATCGAACGAGAAATGAAAATGCTCAAGGAGTTCATGAATGAAGTGCGCGCAGACTTTGCATCTGGCAGTGGACGTCCATCCCATGAAAGCCAGGAAGAAGTTGCGAGCCTTCGAGATGAAGTAGACGAATTGCGCCAACAAGTCCATCGTAATGGATATTTGGTGTCGCGCAGAAACCTTGAGATTCCGACTAAGAATCTCGAGGTTATTGCTGAAGATGTTCAACGAATCAGTCGAAAGACTGGTGAGATTGATGCTTTGAAAACAGAATTGAAAGAAATCAAATCCCACCTGAGGTCTCTCGAAGCTACACAGCGATCAATAACTGCATCCCGGGATTCAGAAAGTCAAGCTCCCAGACCAGTTGTTTTGAATAGGCGCAAACACGATGGCCAGAATGAGGGCTACACTATTCAAGAAGCTCGAGTGCTGAGCGAACCTTCTGCGAAGCGTAGAAAGGTCTCCACTGCCATTGTACCTCCTTATATTCATGCTGCGATGCCTCAAAGCTGGCGAAACCGCTATCAGACACCCGAGCACCGACCGATTGTAATCGATTCTTCTTCCGAGCACGTCATATCTTCGCCAATATCTAGTCTGTCACACGAGAACGTGAACGAGACATTAGATGGTCAGCGTGAAGATCTGTCTACTAATATTGTTGCGCCGAATCCATCGCCATCACTAGCAAGGCCAAATTATGGTCAAAATAAATCTCTAGCGGCCTCGAGACCCATAGTGGAGATCAGCAGTTCGATGCTACCACCAAAGTTGATGCCTTTGCGGAATGGAACAATCTTCAGTGCTGGGAGCAGGAACGACCTTCTCGACTTCGCACGTATTGAAGCAGCAACGGGTCATAGAAGTGATACTTACGGCCGATTCACACGTATAGAGAAAATCGACAAAGGCTCTCTACGTTATCAGAAAAGCGATACAACGCGTCCTTCGACACTAGTCCCTGCCGAGAATGCTAAGGGCAACAAGTAGATAGATGAATATGAGCAAGGAAGTGGACGCTCATTGCGGCATAGAAGAGACTAGGGTAGAACCAATCCTATGGTCTCGGTCTCGGTCGAAGTCGAAACCTATGATGGGCACTCGGATGATCGCCCTAGGCATCCTGGAGAAGGCTCCGACAAAGAGAACATGCCAGGCTTAGACCAGGAACAGAGCAAGTCCAATACGAAAGCCGGCATACCAATGCTCACCTCTAGGTCTACCTTTTCTCGTGCTGAGAGAGAAAATACTCTGCCACCGGTTGAAGTGGACGAAGCCTTTGAGTGTGAGATCTCCCAAAATTCTTCAAGTGTGGTACTTGCGGAAACAAGCATCGTACTCTGCAAGCTTTAGACGACGTGAGTGCCTTCATTTTGAGACGTTGAGATAGTAAATTCATTAACCATCCCTAGCATCAAGAATATACCATTTGCGACAAATGTCCATCCGATAAAGTTCTTGGGGCATTCAAGTGCGGAGCTTGTGGGAAGCTCTTCAAAACCTTCACGGGCATCAAGGAGGTAAACCATATCGTTGTTACATCAATACACACCTTTTGTTGATTAACTTTTAGCACGTGTTGAAGAAGATCTGCGAGAATAAACCAGCTCGTGCAGCAACTCCTGCCCTCTTCGAGTGCGAGAGGTGTGGCAGATCATGGAAGAACGAGAAACAGTTGGAAGGGGTGAGTTTTACCTCTGGCTATATCCACCGCTCTACGCTGACATGCTTGTAGCATACGTGCGTTTCGCGGAAGAAGAAAGAGAACAAGAACACCATCAGAGAAGGAAGTATTGCAGGCTGGAGGGAAAGCAGCAATTACTAATTGAGAGCGATTGGTCAGAGAGACCCTTGAGAGAGAGATGAGTATACAATGAGTTATAACGTGTATCCAAACATACACGGTTTATTAGATACGGAGGATTGGGGCCTCGATCATTGTATGTGTATGCCAGTGGATATTAAGTCGATGCTGTTAATGTATCGCTAGCTTTGTCTGCTAGCACCGTTCCACGAAAGCTTTTTCAACGCTGCTCTCTGTCTAGCAATTGGCAATCGCAATCATAGCTCTACGGCAAGCATAAGCCCTACGCAGTCTGCCAGTTTCCAGAGTCCCTCGAATACACCCTTCGCTGCCTTCATCGCCACTTCATCATCTCTGTCGGCCATCCATCTCGCCAACTTCTCACCCAAACCAAAACCCCTCAACCTCTGGAGTTCCTGGACATCTTCCATCTCAGCTTCAACTTCTTTCGCAAATCTACTTCCCTCTCCGTGACTCCTACCCACCTCCTCCAACACAACAGCCATCAGCGCCTGAAACGTATCAATGAAATCAATCCTCGGAAGAATTTCCCGTACCGCTGTAAACGCATCTGGATTCATACCCCTCAAAGATCCTATAACGTCATTGGGAGATAGCGTTGTACTAGTCGCGAGGTGTTTGAATAGCTTCGCTACGGTAAAGAGCCTCGTGATACGAATAGGATGGTGAGATGCAGGATAGTTAAAGGGATCTGAATGTAGAGTGAGAGAGAGTAGACATATCAGAGCCGGAACCCAAGATGACATATCGAGGTAAAGTAGGTAGATGTTGTGGAGAACAGCGGGGTAGGGTGCAATAGCAGGGATATGGAATGAATATTCAGCACAGAGATTATTCAGAAAAGGTAAGCGCTGAGCTGGAGTAACATTCGCGATAGTCTCGAGATGGGCATCTAGGTAATATTGTGCTTTGTTGATACCCCTTAACATGCTAGGGATTTTGGCAACTGCAGCATATCTGCGGAGGCAGCCCTGTGCTGCATTTTTGAGAGATAACGGATCGCAGAGAACATCAATTCTGTGAGGGATCTGGTATTCGTATTGGGCACGGGTTCGAAGGAATGTCTCATATGCGTTGTCGTCCTCGGCACATTTCTCACACTGGCAAGTGAAGAAATATCGGTACTGTAGCTCTTTCTGCCGCTTGTCTCGAGTCTGAGTGGGATCGATATAAGAGATGAAAATCTCTTCGCTTTGCTTGATGGCTGTCAATGCTCGGAGAGACACTGCTCGACCATCGAACACCACAACCGCATTGGGTGAGCAGGAATGGTTAGCGAGGGCCATGGTAGGCTCGAAGCAGAGACCTATAGGTGTGTCATCTGCCAGCGTGACACGGAAAGCATTTGTTGACATCTAGGTATGTTGTTAGCAAATAATATGACGCAAGATTGGAGAAAGAGAGAAACAAGATCCTTACTTGACACAGAACTTTCGCTCCCATATACACCCACTCCTCCCCTCTCCCACTATACTTTGCCGCAGCAATGGCCTGCAAAGAAAGCTGATCAAATCTTCCTTTATCCTTGCTCAATAAGCCATCGTTCATCACCAAGCCCTCCCATCTCGGATCTGGATCGTTGCCGTATTTATGTCGGAGTGATAGTTGGATCAGACCCCGCGTGGGCGTCGGCGGAACATCAGGTAAAGCTTTCAGAATCTTGCATTCTTTCTTGTGAATAGCCTGCCAGTCTTGCTTTTGGCACTTTGGAGAACAGTACCGTAGGATCTTACAGCCGCCGCAGTGCTTCATAGTGATAGTCTCGGGTTCCGCGAAGCACCACGAGCACGTGCTATGCAAATGAGCCTTTTCGAGTAGAATGAGATAGGGACTAGAGATCTTAAGGATGAGAGATCCCGCTAGGATGAGGCATGTAGCTACGAGGCCATTGCCTGCCTTCGCAGTCCGAGTGGAGACTGTCTTGTTGATATCCGTCTCGCTCATAGTGAGGTGAAGGAAACTGAGGTCAATGCGCAATTGGTCGTGGTTTTTACAGATGTTGACGGGATTGATTTATGATTCTTCCAAGCCCACAAAACACAAGCTTGGTACATGCTTGTTTATGCTGTTGGTCAGTGCCGAATGATGTTGAGGCCAAAGTGAGGTTAGGCAACTTCTTGGCCCACGACTGAGTAGCTTTCCACGTGACGACCCAACCCGTTAGGACAGAGTTTCTTATAAAGGGCTCTCTCGAGGCCTACATAAAGCGAAGGACTCCCCAACTCACATAAAGGATTTCTCATGAGGTTCGGTAGGTTTTGAATACAGCTTTCAGGGAAAATATTCAGAACTCAAAAGTCACAGAAAGGTGATATCACGTGGTATCCAAGTACCTCTTGTCGGCAATTCTTTGGGGTTTGTTTCTTCCACCTTTTCATCATGTCCATTCGTATTGAAATAGGTCCCTCTATATCTCGTAGGGTTGCGTAAAAATGTAAATAGTATTGATCGATTATGTACACTTCGGCTTTTCATATAGACAAATCCTGATCATCAACCATGCTCATTGATCAGATAGTTGCCTGCATGGTACGACTAGGAGCTTGTAGGCTCACAATGAAATAGCCCTTGCAAACAATGCCGCAGTCTTGATTATTTTTATAGCGTTTTACGCTATGCTCGTCACAGGCTGACCTCCCACACTAATGACCACGGTTGTGACCACGGTCACTGTCTGTGGAATCTACAGGACTGTTAGCATGGACTATGGGAGCGCGGGTACTGGGAAATCTAACCGAAACATAAACAGGGGTTGCTTTTGGAAGGATGCCCAGAATGGTGGTAGCTTGAATCGTATGGGTATAAATGCAGGAGCATATTTCGCTCATCGTTTTGGGTCCAAAGGGTTGCAAGAACCATGGGAGAGTTATAAAGGCATCATCGCGTTTGACAAAGGGAGAAGCAGGCGCGTGAGTAGGCGTGATAATTACCGTGCTTGCTACCGGACCAATTACCGTGCTGATTACTGGTGGCGTGACTATTACAATAGCAGTTGATGTAGGAGTAGGAGGGGGCACAACGGTGACAACAGGAGGAGGAGGTGCTACTCCAACAGAGCAAGCTGCCTAAATTCTCATCAGTCGTGTCTTGAAGGCACCCGGAGCAGTACTTACAGGAATATGGTTAGGGCAGTCCCGACTAAAGAAAGCAAATGGTGCAGACGGAGAAGCGATAGTGTTGTTTCCAGAAGGATCGACCTTGTAAAGATTGCATGTTGGGGTCGTGGTGCTGCTGTTAGTCTCGACTTGGAAACTTTGGCAAGCAGCATTCGCCAAACACAGCTCATGACAAGCTATGGCGTCTATTCCTGAAGTAGAATAAATATTACTTGTAGCATATCCCCAGCCGCCTTGCCCGCAGATCATCGATGGAGCGGGTATGGGACATGTTGCAGTAGATGTGCCCGAACTGCAATACTATCAGCAACCGTGAGCTGTATCCTAGGAATTTGAGCTACTTACCCCGGAAGTATAGTTGTCGATGTCGTAATTGCGGTGACCGTGGATGTCGTTCCCGCTACCGTGAGTGTAGTCGCATAGTAGGATGTTGACGTGAGCGTCTTGGTGGGTCGGATGAAGGCACAACAGAACGAGAGATAGTCAAAATTCGGATCTCTAGCACAGGATCAGATATATTCCACAGTGGAAAGGGTGAAATATCTTACGGTTTCCCTGTTGGTGCTGGGCCAGTGCCGGTGGTGAACAAATTGTATGAATTCGCACAACCTTCAAACTTGATCAGTGAACGATAACGGCCCACGTAAGCTCCTCGGCATACTAGCCACGGCCATCAACACTGAAGCTTCTGCTTCAAGATCTCGAACCTCATGGCGCGCTTTCCGTGGCACGGGGCTCCCATCGTAAATTATGCCATTTTTTTCATAAGGCGAACCGAAGACTAAACCCGTCTCGACCGAGAGTAACAACAAGGGAAGAAGAAATTTCATTGCGAATAATAGAATTAGAAAATAGTTATTTAATAAAATGGAGCGACAGACGATGTTCTGAGTACCGTGGGGATGAAAAGATCGTCAGGGGATAGTTGACGAGGCTTGCGGGGGTAGTTATATATCTGGTGCTATCATCTGATATTGCCAAGTAACAATATGGAAGAATAGCTTCCCATGCAGTGGTATTTCTCCCACATGTATACTACCATCACTAATGGGTCTTTCCATCCGATTGCCACTTCGAGATGTAATAGAGGGGAATATGAACACGAGGAAGCGCTACAGGCTGATAGCCGGCAGCAAACTCTTATTGATCCATATTGACACGGTACAAAACTGGGCAAATATTGAAATAAGGAACATCCCAACCAAGGTTTTGTACGAAATTTTGTACAAACTGTGTAGGGTAATAGCCACGGTAGCTGCTCAGACCGGATTCCCGCAAGGGAAGCCGAAGGATCAATGCCAAGATCTGGAGAAACTGATGTCCATTAAGCTTAAAGGGCTTGCCTTGTGTACCTAGGTGATATGGGACGGCTTTACGGTAAGCACAAGAAGTCCGGATGATGATGCTTGACGACGCGTTGTGCGTAACCTCTAGATGTAGATGCTGAAAGAAGAATGCCGAGTTCCGTTCGAGAAAGCGGGGTTGGAAACCAGACAAGCATCATCACGTGACTCTAAGTTTTTTGAGAAGTTCAACAACTACCTTAATCTAGATGAGTTCGGTTATTTCCTTTTTATTGTACGAATTCTAATCCGAATGTTTTCTTATTCTTGTTGGTCAAACAGTTTGTAAGTACACAATCTCTTTGCCTCTGGAGTTGTCCGTCTTCTTGAGCTCAATCTTCTCGCTTATTTTGACTTCCTCGAAATACGATTTGAGCTCCACAACCACATCTTTTCTAATTTAACGGAAATCCGCAAGGGCATTGGGAGACTTAGCAAGTCGCTGTATCCTTCAGTGATAAGCACAATGAACACAGAATCTCCCCACAAAGCCCTAGATCATGCGAAGGCGGAGATACGTCTTCTTGAGCTGCAGCCTGGACCCAACGATTCAGATATCCAAGTAAAGCTCGTACATGCCTCGCTCCAGGCTGGAGCCAAGTATGAGGCTCTTTCATACACCTGGGGAGATCCTCACCTAACCGCACCCATCGAAATACTCTCGCCTTCAGACCCGTCAACCTCGTCCACTTTTAATGCCACGCAAAACCTAGTGTCAGCCTTGCGTAGCCTGCGT
The DNA here is from genome assembly GCA_003988865.1 of Phialocephala sp. D728. Lineage (NCBI taxonomy): Eukaryota > Fungi > Ascomycota > Leotiomycetes > Helotiales > Mollisiaceae > Phialocephala > Phialocephala sp. D728. The sequence continues at coordinate 143,828 of QYAJ01000028.1, read as the reverse complement.
TCTTCCAGTGTCACTCGCATTCTTTGGGTAGATGCAATCTGCATAAATCAAGCAGACAATGGTGAGAAAGGCCATCAAGTACGACTCATGGGTATCATCTTCAACCGGGCAGTGCGAGTCATTGTCTACGTTGGCGAAGAGGAAAACCACAGCAACGAGGTAATGCACTTGATAACTCAGAATCCCCGAAATTTAGACGATGCTTTCGATCTACTTTCAGATGAAAATTGGGCCTTGGCGTGGAGAGCTATGACAATGTTCGTGCAGCGGGCCTACTTCTCTCGCTACTGGACCGTGCAAGAAGTTGCTTTAGCTCAGGACATTACTCTCGTTTGCGGAACTCTGATGTGCGACTGGCTGAGCTTCATACTTATCACTCGGGCTCTGATCACAGAAACTTATGTTTACTCGACCAATAGAGAGCGTCCGCGAGACTTGGTGAGAAAATGGACAGGGAATCCGCTGAAAGACTGGAATGTTCCTAACGAGCACTTCTTTGCTTGGTTCCACGGAACAAGAAATATAATGGCTTTAGAGACCGCGAGGTATAGTTGGGGGAAAATGTCGTTGAAGAATTTTCTTGCCATAATGGATGGTAGAGCTGTTACTGACCCGAGAGATGGAGTCTACTCGATTTTGGGCATGGCCAAGAACATTGACCCCACGCATTGGGACATCGATTACGAGAAGGAAGCAATCGATGTTTTCCTTGACACGACAGGGAATATTGTTCGCTCCACTGGAAGTCTTGATATAATCTGCCACAGCAATTGGTCAGATGAGCATGAACATGGTTGCTCATGGGTACCGAGATTTGCTGGCGGCTTTGGAGATTGTAGTTGCGAAGCATTCTTGACAAACAGTTTGACAATCTCTGAGATCCTTCTGCCTGACATGGGAACAATGACCGAGATCAACACAGATATTTCGCCGTACAGCGCATCAGGAGGCACGAAAGCGAACGTTGTTTTTGACAAGCTATTACGAAAGCTAACCGCCAAGGGTATCATCATCGACAGGGTCACAAAAGCACTCGACCTGCCAGTACCGTATAGAGGAGGGCTCACGATCCCTAAACAGTGGAAAGAGAAAGCACTAGCTTTCAGAGCGTCAGATGATAATGAAATGTCCGAGGAAGCCCGGGCAATAAGGAACTTTGAAACTTTCTGGCGAGTGCTCGTCGCAAACAGAAACCAGGTTGAATTGGAACCGGACGAGCTGGACATCGACCTCGATTTGTTAAAAGACTTCAATGATATCTTCGATCAAGAGGAAAGTCTCTTTGTACTTTATCGGGATCCAGCGCCCGCCCACTGGGGAGCAGACTGTGAAGAATGGTTGGAGGGAGATATGACAGTGCCGGACACTAGCACAGCAGGCTTTTTGAAAGGCGTGGTTGCGTACATCAGAAGCAAGCGCTACATAATCATGGAGAAGTTCATGGGTCTGGGACCGGAAGCGACGAAAGAAGGAGATTTCGTCTGTGTGTTATTTGGTTGCTCTGTCCCAGTCATCCTAAGACCTTCAAAGAGCCGTCCCAGAGAATATTATCTGGTGGGAGAAGCATACGTGCATGGCGTTATGGATGGGGAGGTCATTGAGAAGCTGAATGCTGGTGAACATGAAATTCAAGAACTTCCAATCATCTGAACTTTTGGGCGGCTATACCCCATAACACACTACCAAGAAACGTTTGCTCCTACAATGCACTTCCAATAAAGACAACCTCAACAGTAGCGAATCTAGACAATACGGCAGGTCTATGGTCGTTGACGATACCCAGGAGACCAAACTTACGTTGCAACAGCTCCGAATGCTTCTGTCAAAGATGCCCCTGTGAAGGAAACGAGTACGAGAGAGAACACGGTTGCGAAAAGGGCCATGAGACTAAATCTTGTCGTAACAGTGTCCGCGATGTAAAGAACTATCATTGCTGTAATGGGCAACAATGTCGCGAAAATGGTTCCGACGGTCTTGGTGACTTTGACGAGGGTGCTCTCATCGATGGGTGGCCACTAAAGGATTATTCGACACGCAAGCCCAAGGAAAAGATAATAATAATTAGTCACTAGGGAAGTAGTCGAGCGCGCTGGCCTTCTAGACAATATCCAACCAATTGACGGTAATAGTAGTGTGTTCACAGATTCCGAAGGCGTTGAACACGAAGTTCAACTTCAGATACGTTTGACTTGGTTTTTGAATTAGCTGAATTAGACGTGAAGAATGAATTTCTTTGTTTCGGGAGGAGGCACTTTCGTTGTGCTTCTGGGCCAAGGATTTATGGATGACGTTACTCCTACTGGCAGTATATTTTCTGTTCTCTACTGGGATCAGAGAACACGAAGTAAAAATAATATACCAAAGATCAAAACGCTGCTAATTGTTCCAGGCGAGCGAAAGAGGGACGAAGCAATGATTAGAGAGAGAAAGCAAGCAGCTAGAGACATCAAAATTGCAGAGGATAGAAATATGCTAAAGATGGGACGAAGCGCATGGAGTCCGGAAGCCGGAAGCCGGAAGCAGGACTGAAAGGTGTTGATCGAGCGAAGTATAAAGGGTTGTCTACATGGCGTTCATACGAGAAGTTCGGTTGATATGTCGGCCGTTGTGCTGTATTTGTCTAGGAAGGCTTTTTGTAGTAATCCGAACGTAATTGAGTCCTATTTCACCTGAAATCCTGATATGACCACTTGACCTAAAACCGGGGGAAAGCTTGTTGAGTGAACTATTTGCATCAACTAGAGATTGAGCTCTGGCTTGGTCAATATCCACATAGGATCTGGAGTCGAACTAGATTCAATTCGGAACAGGATCGCTTGTAATCCATTATGCTACCAACACCGACGCCAGCTAGTATACACCCGCCAGTCCTATCCGGACGTCTAGTTGTATTGCATATAAGTAGCAGTTGAGTTGAACTTCAAGTTCCCCTTAATCACCTTATCCACCGCACTCAGGAAGTCCTTTTCGGTGGCGACCTTCCTTCGTGCACGGATCGCAAACATACCAGCCTCCGTGCACACACTCCTCAGCTCAGCACCAGTTGAGTTGGGACAAAGACGGGAGATCAGCTCCCATCTAATATCGCGCTCAACAGACATACTCTTGGCGTGGATTCGCAGGATATTCGCACGACCCTCAAGATCCGGGAGGGAGAATTCAATCTTTCGGTCAATACGTCCAGGTCTCATCAGAGCAGGATCCAAGGTCGAAGGTCTGTTGGTGGCGAACATAACCTTGATATTTCCCCGAGCGTCGAAACCATCCAGTTGAGTAATCAATTCCAACATAGTTCTCTGCACTTCGTTGTCTCCTCCAGCGCCATCATCGAAACGGGCACCTCCGATAGCATCAATTTCATCGAAAAAAATAATGCAGGCCTTCTTGGTTCGTGCCATCTCGAAAAGCTCTCGTACCATCCTCGCACCCTCTCCAACATACTTCTGTACCAGCTCACTGCCAATAACTCGGATGAATGTGGCGTCTGTTCTGTTGGCGACAGCTCGGGCGCAAAGGGTCTTTCCAGTTCCTGGGGGTCCGTATAACAGAGCACCCTTTGGTGGATCGATACCAAGATTGACGAATCGTTCCGGTGATAACAGTGGCATCTCAACGACCTCTCTCAGCTTCTCAACTTGTTCCTTACATCCTCCAACATCACCATATGTAACATCAGGCTTCTCCTCCACCGTCATCATCGTAACACTCGCATCGATTTTAGGAGGTAATGGAAGGAGGATTTGATACTTGTTTCGGTCAACACTATTGTATAATCAGTACCATACGCCACCCATTGATCTAGACCTGCTTACCCAACCCTCATACCCTCCTCAATATCCGTAGGACTAACACGCTCTCCGAGGTTCACCACGAACTTGGCAATCTGCTTGACGTTGATTACATATTTGCTCTTCTCGGTGTCCTTCTCATCTGCTATGATCTTTGTGCATCGTGCAACTTGTAGAGGTTGCTCTTCGGACATTCGTTGTCTATCAGCGGCCACATCCCAAAGATGAGGTGGTGCTAATCCGGTATCTGATTCCTATGGTGTGTGAGAATGGATGGCTCGATTCCGAATCTCTGTCTCGTACCTTCACTCCAATCTTCTCATTTACACTGCTCTGCTTTTCCTTGATCTGTTGTTCGAGTTTCTTGAGGGCTGCTGCGTATGGTGCTGCACCATACGTCTTTAAGACTTGAATATCCCTGATATCGATTAGAATTGTGGGTTGTGGGAGTATCGAAGATAACCTACTCATCGGTAAGAGGCGTAATCTTCTTCTCTTCTATCTCATCGTCCGCGAACTATTCTAGTTAGATAAAGGACATCTCGCCTTCAGAAGGAGACAGGCGCTCACCTTCTTGGTGAAGCGTTCCCAATCCTTTCCAGTTGCGCTTTTTTTGCGGCCGGAAGTCAGCACAAACACGCAGAGAAAACAGAGGAGAGAAGAGGAGGAAGAAGAAGCCGGCGGATGGCTTCTGGTGCTCCTGGCACACTCGATCCCCAAACCCGACCGAACTTCTCAAAAGAGACTTACCTGGGCATTTTGGATATGATTACGGTGTGCGAGGGTTTGAAGGTGCGGAGGTCTTGAGAAGATGGCGTTGAAGTTCGTGGATGCTATGTTGATGGCAAGGCAAGCAGCTATTACGAAGTTCCATTGAGACGCGGTACGCTAGCCGAAAACGGCTTCTAGCGCCAAAGCTTCAAAATTCCCTTGGGAAAATCAGGACGCGTTCGATCAGGCAAAAGCGTGACGGCAGCTATTCTCAACGACTTCACGACAGTTATTGTTTTTATTTCTGCTGAGATAGCTTAGTCGACTTCAAGATGGCACTCTCTCAAGCTTCAGCGAATTCTACAAATGCGTCTTTCAAGGTACGAGCTCTCGAAGCTTCGAAATTATATTTCAGTAGCTAATACGGGCTGTATAGGATAAAGAGAAGCCTATGGCGGTGCGCGCAGCGAATGTAAGTTGTGCTCTCGGCCCTGATGATCCAAATACTGATGGTTAGCAATCTAGATTCTTGCTGCAAGAGGTATGCACCACCTTCTGCCTTGAAGCATACTATACTCACTTTTCTAGCCGTCGCCGATGCTGTCAGAACGTCACTTGGTCCCCGAGGAATGGATAAGATGATCCAGTCAGGCAAAGGAGAGACCATAATCACAAATGACGGAAATACTATGCTGAAGAGCATGTCTGTCATGCACCCCTCAGCAAAGATGTTGGTCGACCTATCAGCAGCACAAGACGTTGAAGCCGGAGACGGAACCACATCAGTCGTTGTGATTGCAGGAAGTTTACTCGGAGCTGCGGACAGATTATTACAGAAAGGCATACATCCATCGATCATTGCAGAGTCATTCCAAAGAGCAGCAGCAGCGGCTGTTCAAGTACTCCACGATATGTCACATCCTATCTCTCTTAACGACACTTCAGCTCTCCTCCAAGCCGCTACCACATCTCTCTCCTCCAAGATCGTCTCACAACACTCAAATATCCTCGCTCCTATGGCAGTAACTGCTGTCACCAAGACCATCGACATCAAGACAGCAGACAACGTAGACTTGAAGAACATCAGAATATTGAAGAAGGTTGGAGGCACAATCGAGGACAGTGAGATGGTAGACGGACTCGTTCTAGACCAACCAGTCCTCAAGAGCGGTGGTGGACCAGTACGAATGGAGAAGGCAAAGATAGGCTTGATCCAATTCCAGCTCTCACCTCCAAAACCAGACGTACGTTTTCCCTTCCCTCTCCATTCCCCACATGCTAACATTCCCAGATGGAAAATCAAATCGTTGTAAACGATTACCGCCAAATGGACAAAATCCTCAAAGAAGAACGCACCTACCTCCTCAACATGGTTAAGAAGATCAAAAAAGCAAAATGCAACGTCCTCTTCATCCAGAAATCCATCCTCCGCGACGCCGTCAACGACCTCTCCCTCCACTTCCTCGCCAAACTTAACATCCTCTGCATCAAAGACATCGAGCGCGACGAGGTAGAATTCATCTGCAAATCCACTGGCTGCAAACCCATCGCCGACATCGACTCCTTCACCGAAGATAAACTCGGCAGCGCAGATCTGATCGAGGAGGTGCAGAGCTCTGGGAGTCGAATCGTGAAGGTTACCGGGACAAAGAGCGCAGGAAAGACAGTCAGTATCGTCTGTCGAGGCGCCAACTCCCTCATCCTCGACGAAGCCGAGAGATCTCTTCATGACGCGCTATGCGTGATACGCTGTCTCGTCAAGAAGAAAGCCCTGATCGCCGGAGGCGGAGCACCAGAAATCGAAATCGCGTCCCAGCTAGCGAAGCAATCGCGAGCACTGAAGGGCACGGAAGCTATATGCTGGAAAGCATTCGCCGATGCCATGGAAGTCATTCCTACGACATTAGCGGAGAACGCGGGGTTGAATAGCATCAAGGTCGTCACGGAACTGAGACATAAGCACGAATACGGAGAGAAGAACGCAGGTGTCAGTATCAAGAGCGGAGGCGTGAAGATCGACATCGCGGACGAGAACGTGTTGCAACCGTTATTGGTCAGTACCAGTGCGGTGGAGTTGGCGGCCGAGACGGTGAAGATGATCCTTCGAATCGATGATATTGCTTTGTCGAGATAGAGAGGCAAAGATATGAGGAGCAAGAAGAAAGGGAGGAATGACTTGGCTTGGCTTTGATGAAGATGAAGATGAAGATGATTCATTGTAGAATAGACCAGGTCTAATGTCCATGCCCATGCCTCATGTAGCAATATCAAAAGTCATGATACCTTGCCAATCCAAAATTCCCGTTCCCCTCTCACATACTAAATAGTTACTGACGCACATCTCTTCTGTCCCTCCTATTCTCAACCATCTCTACTCATACTATTTAATTAAGCCTCATAGCCCATCCTAGCCAAAAGAAATAAAAAAAATAAACAGGCCTGCGAACCAATAGCGAACACCTCTTGTTAAGTCAAGATCGGCCCCTCATCTCATCCTAACCCTAAAAGATCACAAGAAACTCCCGCATTATAGTAGAAGGAAATTTTTGATCCGAGGTAAGATCTTGCCTCTCCATCAGCTTCAGCTTCGGCTTTTCAGTCTTCAAAACAAGACGAATTTCCCCATCATCATCCCCATCCCCAATGTAGTTCCAATCCAATCCAATCCAACCCGGCTGATTTTGACACAAACGAACAGACAGACCTATAGCTAGACTTAGACCTCAAAACTTCAAAACCTTGTTAGCCTGTTAGAAAATTGCATCAGGAGTATAATCTCAAAGTTTCACTTCAACATATAAATGGTTGGTGGATGTTCACACTAAGCAATGAAGCACTAGCTTGACTGGATCCGAATCATCATGAACAAGAGGGAGATTCGGAATCATTTCTCATTGCTTTCACCACTACTGCTATTCTACTGCCTATACTCCAACAAATAACTGACTTGTTTGGAAAGAAAGTTACCATGCACTCACATTAACCAACGAACCACGAAACCCCTTTTGCGCACAGTTACCTATGTTTCATATCCATCTACCCTCACCCCAGCATCTAGTTCATGAGTATGAGAAAGGAAAAGGTATTCGCAACATAGAGAACTTCCACAGGTATACCGACATCACATCTCTCCTTCACAGCTAAGCTTCACAGAGATCTGCTCTCCACAAGGCGTCGCGCAGTCCTAAAAGACTACACCACACCTTTCACTCTCCTGCCTGACTCAATCCATATACCTCGCGCTCCTCACCCCATAGTGCTTGCAAAACTCATACTTAATACTCCGCCTCCTCCGCCTCCGGATCAAAGCTATCAGCAGCAACCTCCTCGTAATCCTTCTCCAAGGCCGCTAGATCCTCTCTCGCCTCCGAAAACTCACCCTCTTCCATCCCCTCACCCACATACCAATGCACAAACGCTCTTTTTGAGTACATCAAATCAAACTTATGATCCAACCGACTCCACGCCTCTGCGATCGCTGTCGTATTGCTCAACATACTGACTGATCTATCAACGGACGCGAGGGCACCATCGTTGGGAGAGGTTGAGGGAACCGACATGGGTTTTTGGTAGTTGATGCCGAGCTTGAAGCCGGTAGGACACCATTCCACGAGGTTGAATGAGGTTTTGGCTTTGAGGGAAGCGACGGCGGCGTTGCAGTCACGGGGGACGACGTCGCCGCGGTAGAGGAGGGCGACTGCCATGTATTTTCCGTTGCGCGGGTCGCAGACTACCATTTGGTTGTTGGGCTCGAAGCACCTGTCCATTTAATCAGTTTCAAATATCCTCCATGCTTATCAGAGGTTCATGACAATTTGGAGAATGTGGGGGAAAGCGAAAAGAAGAGACAGGGAAAAGGACGTACTGCAGCGTCAAATCCTGCGTCTTGAAACTCTCATGACTGCTCTTCGCCGCCGAGATAACAGGCGCATAACTAATCAACGGATAGTGAATTCTAGGATATGGCACCAGATTCGTCTGAAACTCATTGAGATCAACATTCAGCGCGCCATCAAAACGCAGCGAACTGGTAATGGAGCTGACCACCTGAGCAATGAGACGGTTCAGATGCTCGAAACTAGGACGAGGGATATCGAGATTGCGACGACAGATATCGTACACCGCCTCGTTGTCGACCAGGAACGTGCAGTCGGAATTCTCGATGGTGGAGTGCGTGGATAGGACCGCGTTGTAGGGTTCGACGACAGCGGTACTGACGCGGGGAGCAGGGTAGACGGCGAATTCGAGTTTAGATTTCTTGCCATAGTCGGTGGAGAGGCGTTCGAGGAGGAGGGAGCCGAAGCCTGAGCCAGTTCCACCACCGAATGAGTGGAAGATTAGGAAGCCTTGGAGGGAGGAGCAGTTATCCTGCTAATTGTCAGTATATTCTACTTTCAAGTTAAAGGAGCAGAGGGACATACCAAAACTCTTCGAATCTTATCTAGAGTACCATCCAAGATCTCCTTTCCGATGGTGTAGTGTCCGCGCGCATAATTGTTCGCAGCATCCTCCTTACCGCTGATCAACAACTCGGGATGGAACAACTGTCTATAATCACCAGTGCGAATTTCGTCGATTGGGGAAGGGTCAAGATCAACGAAGATGGATCGAGGGACGTATTTTCCGCTTCCTGTCTCGGTGAAGACAGTGTCGAGCTCACCGGAATCGTGCAGAGCCTTTGCATCGGGGTCGGGGCGTCCATCTTGTTTGAGACCATGCTCGAGGAGGTACCTTCATGTTCGCGTTAGTTGAGATCTTGTATTGTGGGCATGAGCGAGGGTGAGAGTGGATGTGTACATACAGCTCCCAAGCACTGTTTCCAAGCTGTGTGCCCGCCTGGCCAATATGCAGATGAAGGATCTAGTGTGAGTGTCATTAGCCCTAAACTCAATACTTTCGCCTCGAATTCCACGCGCAAGTAGTATGCGCAAGCAGTATGTGAGGCGCGAGTCGTATGTGAAGCGCGAAGTGTATCTTCTCTCCCTGCTTTCACTCCTAGGACTTTGTATTGGAGCATAACGCGAGTTGTACACGAGCTCAAAGATATTGCGCAGTTCACACAAATACCAGTCCACTCTTCTTTCCTCACCTCCTCTCCCACATTTACTCTTCTTCTCTTCTCTGCCCCTAAGTCCCCTTGCCCTTCACATTCACACACCAAGGGAACCAAAATCAAAACACACATACCTCGCCTCTAGTCATCTTTCCTCTGTCCTCTTTCTCTCTCTTACTTTGCGCGTAGCGGAATGTATCGATCTTGAAGATGGGACGAACTCAACAAAAAAAACAAAGGAGCAAGAGCAAGAGCCAGCGTAGCAATTCGTCGGAAGTGGGTTTGAGAACTCCTGAGTCCTGAGCTTGGGTTTGGTGTGATGGTGGGGTCGCTTCGTCGTGGATCATGCGCGGGCGAGGGGTTCCGTCCAATGAGAGACGGGAGCCGAGGCGGTGAAGCACAACCCCTGGGTTTTGAGGCCTGGGGGTTGTGGAGCGTGTTTGCTGTGTTTATTTATCGCTACGTGGAGGGGGTTGGGTTCAAATGAATGGTGATGAAGCGGTGGGATTTGAGAGAGTGTATGCGAGTCTGGTTATGTTGTTGATGACGCGATATTGTTCGCGTTGTTGTCGCTGTGGTGATGTTTGTTACAGGAACACAAATTCGGACGTGTCTCGAAGTCACATGGATGACGACCTTCAAGATCCCAGAGAAACATCCGGATCAGACTGCAAATGTCGTACAAATCACAACTACAACAAAGCCCAGAATCATGAACCAGCAATTTCCATTCCACCTCTCGCTATGGTACAGTCATGAAAATAGCATGAGGGAGCAAAACAAAGCTACCTCCTGCTACATAAGTCTCGTTAAACGCCATTTATGATTTTGTCGGCATGTTTTGTCCACCCATCATGTCCTTTTAGTAATTCAGCTCGCCGGAGCCGCCACCAGCAACAGCATCAAGATCCTCATAAGATTTGAGACTCCTGCCTTGGACTGCTTCGCGAGGACCAACTGCAGCACCACCAGCTGCTCCATCGCCCCATCGGCCACTCCCGGAAGCCATGCCTCCACGACGTGAGGCGGCTGGTGGACTGAGTCTACCGGATTCTTGTCGTGGCCGACGATCGTAAGGACCCGAGCGGGCATTGTTCTGATATTGCCTGCCGCCTCTTCTTATCGGACCAGCTCCACGATCGGCCCCATTCCATCCAGCAGCACCTGGGATAGCGCCCGGAAAGAATGGTGCAAACCCTTGTTGACCGAAACCTTGCATCGGTGCCATACCAGTCAAGCCAAAATTCTGGAGATTGAAGCCCCTTGGTGTGCCAGCTGGGACATGTCCATTTGAGGGAGGAAAGTGGCCGTTGCTGTTAGCATCTGATCTTGACGGAGCGATATGAGCAGGATCGAGAACATAAGTGTTGACGAGATCAAACTGAAAGATGTTAGTGGAATTCTGTTGATGGCGTCACCTCAACTTACGTCTTTCTTCAAGCCTTCAAGCCAATCTGGATGACGCTTCTCAACGTGCTTTTTCCAAAAGTGTTCCTCTTTGAAAAGCTTGGTACACTCTGGAACTCGACATCTAAACTTGTGCTCGTCTTCCTGCTTTACAAACTTGACCAGCTCTTCCTTCAATGCTTCGTCCGTTGGCTTGCCACCCAACTTGCGGACATCAACTGATTCAGGCTCAAGAATCTGCATAAGCTTTTCCTCGAAGGTTTTGACCCAGTTGAAAGCACGCTGAAGCTGTTGTTCTGCCTTTGAGGCTGTGCTGTTACGCTGGAACTTGCGTTCTTCTCCCGGAGATAATGGACCCGATTCAGAGTCCTCAGTCAGGTCGGTATTGGTTCTCTTCTTTCCTGGGAATGGTTCGCCCAATGCACTAGCTCTAGCTGCAGCTTTTCCAGAAGTGCTCAAAGTATTGCGCGGCCGACGGAGATGACCTCCTGGACACTTTCGAATGAGTTCATGGATGGAGTCGCTCTCGAAAACGCAGAAGAAGCAGAAGTTGAAGACTCGTCGAAGGTACTCGACCATGAGATCAAGCTGCTTCTTCTTAACAAGGAGATCTTCATCATCAACTTCGTCATCCAAAGCACCTTCTTCCTCTTCTTCATCCTCGTCAACTTCCATCTCCTCCCCTTCGTCCATTGCCTCATCCAGACCAAGATAGTCGCGCGTTTTCTTAACCTTCTTGACAACTGGTGCAGTTACAGGAGGAAGTAAACGTCCTTGTTGTCTGAGCTCCTCAACACGCTCCTCAATCTTGAGAACAGCATTGAAGTCTGATCCGAAGTCCTCTTCATACTTTTGTACCAATCTTTGGGCTAGCTCGAGGTCTTTCTCAATACGCTCAGGTGCAGAGAACAGGTCCCACAAAGCCTTCTTTCGCGGCTGCGTTGGCGGGGCATGAACTCCAACGTGGCAAGTGAAATCTCCGCGGACCTCGTCCTTCACAGTTTTGCCATTAATCGCCTCGAGTGCCTTCACGGCTGTGCTTTCAGGAACGGGTGGGGCTGAAACCTCGACCTCACCTTCGTCATCCTTGAGCTCTGGTCGGTCAACAATAGGCACTGTTTCCGGAGCAGGGTGTAGCATAACCCATCCGATGCGATGGTAACGCTTGCTTGGGTTTGGATCACTCAGGCTCAGCCACTTAAAGCCACCTTCGTCTTCACCCAGATGCTCCTTGCAGAATGCCTCTAGATTTAGGCGACTGACATGAGGTGCGATAGTCTTGATAAGAAGTGTTGGTTGAAAAGCGTTCTCATCTCTAATATCGCTTCCTCTGGAGGGAACAAGATCGCCGACACCAAGTACCTCATTGGTTGCTGTAGTCTCGCCCTCTTCCTTCTCGACAACTCCTCCAGCACCATTGCTCTCGCTCTTGGGGATACCTTCCAGTGAGTACTCGTCGAAAGTACCGGATTCGAGGTCTTGCTCCCATTGACTGTAATTTCCTCGTCTAAATTCGTTGAGTTGTGCGTGCAATGGATCTCTAACTTCTGCAAAATATCTCTCCTGGAACCATTGTTCTCCTTTGTGCTCCTGAACGAATGATCTAGCCATCTTGGCTTGCAACTCCTCCTTGTACGCATCGTATGCAACTTGAATTTTGGCTTTTTCCTTCTCACGATCTTCTAGTGTATCACCACGACGAGACAGCTCCGGACGCTTGCCGGTCCTTAGACGCTCCTTTTCTTCCTTAATCTTCTCATTCGCGCGCCACCATTCACCAAAGTAGGAAAAGCCTACTTGAAAGGCAAGTGATGCCGGGTCTGCCAAAGGATTGACAGTGATGGCTGGAGGATCTTGACCTGGAACATATCGATCAATATTGACAGGAGCGGGTGAACGGCGAGTATCACGATCACGTCCTCCGCGATCTCTTGGTCGATCATAATCATCTCTAGAAAGGCGGCCAGCTGGCTCGTAGCGGTCTACAGCTACTGGGGATCTACTTCGGTCTCGTGCTCGGCGACTACGATCGACGCCTGATAATAAATGTAAGCTAAGTGGCCAATGGGCTGAATTACGAAAAGAATGGCTATGACTATGGCATTGTTATGTGGAACGGCATCTAGCGCTGCAGCTGCATGCAACGGATACATCCGTCAAGGTGAGACAGGAAGCTCTCGAAAAGTGAACGTACCGGGAGATCTGCCACGGTAGAAAGTATCATTGCGCGAGTTGTCCGCGCGATCATTCACCCTGTATCCATCATCGCGACTGCTCCAGCTTGTTCTCTCCGGAGGAGATCTCGCGAGTGGCGGCTCTCTGTAACCAGGATACGCATCCATTGTATGATGAGTTCGGGATCGAAACGAGGGTAAATCGCCGGCCGGTCGATACGGTAGGACGAGAGATTCTCTTTTAGGCGGCTCGTAGAGTGGATGATAGACTCGCGTTTGCTGCTTGTCAAGTGACCCCCGGTGCTTGTCGGAAGGAGGTGATGACAACGAAGCTACTGCTGTTTGGCGACATGATTGCCTGTCAGAGAGGAGTGTTCAAAAAGCAGAGAAGTATAGAGTTATGATGATGATTGGGGTGTTTTGGGGGGCGCGAGTTGAGTGAGGATTGAGAGAAATGAGGTAGAAAGGTGGGAGGTCAGCGCCTATCAATGGCTAACGAACGAGGACGACAACAACTATCTGATCTCGAAAAGAAGAGTAGATCTGAAGGGCCGCGGTGCTTTTTGAAAAGTACAAGGGCTGGGGGCAATAGTAAAAAGGATTGACGAACAAGATTGAGTGGGTAGCAGCTCCTGCGCAGAAGAGCGATCCTCATCCAAAGTAGAGGTGGAGAGGTTGAAGAGAGCAGGAGTGGGAGGAGAAGAAGAGGAGGTCGGAGCTGAAGGCTGCGACGATTGATCCATTCGGCTTGGGGCCAGCAGCGATGGGGCGTCAAGAGGGAGGAAGGGGCGGACCTGCTATTGGTTGGGGTGAGGGCAAGAGGTGGCGTGTTGATTGGGCATGGAAGTAGATAAAAGCGGAGACACTCTGAAGTCCGGCTAGAGCCCAGCACGGCTTAGCGTACCCGATGGCCAAAGTGAGCCAACCGAATCAACCAGGATGCCACGCATTGCCAGGCACGCTGACGTTCCCCGCCGCCATCACTGGTCGGCCGAGGGTGAGCTGATCCAGCCTGGATTGGGGGACGTTAAATGGTCCCACCTCCACCAGGACATCCTTCTTCTACTTCCCATCCACGTTATCTACCAACAACGCCAGACATTGAAAGCAAACAATAATCAGCAAGTAAGTATATTCTTCCTACTATACTTGCTTCTCCATCCATTGGTTTCATGTGTCTCTTACCTTGCAAGTGTCAAGTTGAAGCTCTAATGCATGCGAACCTACGTCATTCGAGGGGCAGCTTCAGTTGGCATTTGACCGCAACCATAGTCACTCTCTCACTTCTGCAATCCCTTAGAACATATCAGATCATTGAACCTCAACTAACAACCAAACCACCAGCACCGTCAACATGACGACCTTCATCCCCTCCATCACGCTGCCGGCAGCAATCTTCGCCAGCCCCGCAGCATCCATCCTCTTCCCAATCGCCCTAGGCACCGCCGTCGGATTCTCCGTTCAACGTGAGTATCCCCTCCAACTCTCCTCAATGTCTCATCCCCTTCCCAAAGAACCGCAGCTAACCCCCTCCCAGCCAAAGAAACCCAGAAAACCTACATGGCCCTCAAACAGCCTCCCTACCGCCCACCCCCCTACGTCTTTGGCCCGGCCTGGACCCTCCTCTACGGCCTCATGGGCTTCGCCGCCTACCGCGCCTACGACACCGGCATGTCTCCCTTCGCCTCCACCGAGAAGCATCTCCTCACCAAACAAGGCGCAACCCTGTACACCATCCAACTCGGCCTGAACCTCGTCTGGATGCCATTGTTCTTCGTCGCCAAACGCCCCATTGAAGCTACGGTTGATATTGTTGCCTTGACGGGAGTTACGGGCTACCTGACGTATGTTTGGGGACAGGTGGATCCGCTTGCTGCGTGGGCGTTGGCTCCGTATCTGGGTTGGTTGGGGTTTGCTACTTATTTGAGTGCGGGAGTTGGGTATTTGGTATGTGTTCTTCTCTGTCTTTTCTGCTAGCAATGTCCCTGTTCTTCCTTGTTGGCAAAAGAGGTATGCGGGGTGGTAGAGTATGGGCTGACGAGAAATAGAACGACTGGAACCTCGCCGACAAGGAAGTCAACGCCAGCCCCGCTGGCAAGGACACCAAGTACGTTGACGAGAAGGAGTAAGTAAGCTAAGCGCAGCTAGCACTTGCCCTCCTCTCTTAGGTTGAAGATACGTTTGCAGCCGCGGCTAGTTCCTATTCTCGTGGTTTGGATTTGGGAGGGTGGTATGGTATGGTACGAAATGATGATATCCTGGACAAGTACTCGGATTGGGAAGCAGCTTTTCGTCTGCTCGTCCTCTTTTTTTTACTTTTTCTTATTTTAAAACAGAAAATGATGAAGTCTTCTAAACGTTTGAGAACTCCTCGACGTTGATGATTGCGATTGTGATTGTGTCAGATATTAGTGTGGGATCAATGCTTAAAATTTGAACGGACATTGAGAGAGATATCAATACCCAACCAGGTCGTGATCTCTAAGTATCTCCCGACAATCACATGAAGGCCAGTGACTGAAAATAGTCGGGACATCCGTATTGCTCAAGTCTATAAATCTCCCAAACATCAAGCCATGCCATGAATCTTGCTCGAGCTTCCTGGTGCCTCCGACAAGTACGCGGCCAGCTTCTAGACACTCACATCTCTGGAGTTCAGGCACTGAAAAGGGACAAGGCTTCATTCATTCAGACTCATTTTCCATTTTCATCTTTATTTTTCATTTCATCGAGTTTATTGAGCCAAGATATCTACTTTTTTTCTTCCCTCGGGAAAACGCCGTCTATACCCATGCTCAATATGCGTAAAAGCAAAAGACCCCCATGTTTTGCTTTGGTTTTCGGAGTATGCAACATATGAGATATCCTCCGTATGCAAACCCTATATCTCATAACGCCAAAGGGAGATTCATCCACCCACCCATCCACCCATCCATTCGTTTGTCCATCCGTCTATAATTGTGCTCGCTCGCTCAGATATGCCACCAAACGAAAACAGGAAAGCAGCCGCCAAATGCTTAATGCTAATGCTCATGCCGCTATACCGCCCAATTTTTTTTTTTTTTCTATGCAAGATTTTGAGGGTTCGTTTCAGCTCAAGGCAAACCTCCCTTTCAACGCATCAAAAATGATAAAAATGAACGCGCTACTCGGCGCACTCCTCACGACCGTAATCCCGCAGCCTCGATAGAGACCCTTAACACCATACTGTCTCCAAATCGCTAGTCCCTCATTCCAGAACTTGACTTTTGGCGCCAAGGAACTGACAGCAACGGTCTGCATACGGGATTTAATCGTGTCGGCGGGGAAGAAGAGAAAGTTATAGGACATTCCTGCGGAGGCGCCAGCGACTGCTTGTTGCCAGAGGGGAAGGGGAGCGAGATCCAGTTCTGAGGAAGTGGTAGGAAGGTTTTGTGGATTGGGGTTCCGAGTGGAGGCAGGAGGAGCAAAGAGAAAGGAGCGGGAATTGAGGTGCCGGAAGAGAAGAGTCACTGTTTCTTTGCTGCCGAACCATGCTGCGCAGCCACCGGTTTCACGGATCAGGGTTCCCAGTTGGCCATGCCAGAATCCTCGAAGGCCTTGGTGTCGGAAGACTTCTCTAATGACGGCTAAAGGCTTGGGGGCGGTGCTGATCATGCCATCTGAGCTGGCGGAGAGAGGGACCTGGATCTTGCATTTTACGAGCTCGATAGGTGTAAGGACCAAGCTTGTGAAGGCGCCGGAGATTGCTCCTGTGAGCCAGAGTGCAGAGAGGGGGAGAGGCTTGTCTCGTTGGTAGAGGCCTGCTGCGAAGAGAGACTCGCGACCGACTCGCTCCCAGAAGAAAAGAGAGGAGGTTTCGAGTGCGGCGCCTAGGAGAGGGGCAGATATACCGCGGTAGAGACCGATGATGCCCTCGCTGCGGATTGATTGGCGGAAACAGTCCAATGGACCAGTGTAACGAAGAGGGAGGTGGTCAGGTTGAGATTGAAGTCGGACCTTGACTGTGTCGAAGGGATACTCGATATATTTTCCTACTACACCAGCAATCTGGTGCGATTAGCTGTCGATCGTGAGAACGGGAGCGAGTGACTCACGGAGCCAAAGAGAATATCCTCAACTGCATCCATGAGAGCTTCCTTTCCTTTGACAGCGAATACTGCAGTGGTTTGAGGCGTGACTTCTGCGGTTGTAGCGGTAGCCATCTTCCAGAGCAATTGTCTTTTGCAGTGGAGCTTCCGTGATCGGTGGTGGGGCAATTGCGAGAGAGTTATTGCTTGTTGGAAGCTTGTGCCCAACTTTCCAACTTGGTACCAACAAACGGTCACTTGTGAAAACTTCACTCCAATGTCCCGGGGTGTTGGTGAATATTTTCGAGTAATTGGTGTTCTGAATCGTTGCGCAAATGCCGTGGTATGGTTGACAACGAGGTGGTTCAAACGGACTGTGATTCGGCACAGGTGCAGGAGAGCAAGAAGGCAAACAGAGCACTTCTTGCCTTCGTTATATCTCCATCAGAATTTGTCCGCCAAGGTCCGTAGTGTGGAGAATTGGGGACGAGGACGTGTGTTGGAGTCGGTCCTTATCGATAGCCTGGGGGAAGCATTTCGAGGGGCGGTCTGGTTAAAATGAGCTCTTTTGTCTTCAAAATGCCGCACAACCACGTAGTGAATGCTGCGATTCAAGGTTCACTCAGACTGAAGAGGAAAAGTGTTGGTTTTATGTTGGGACCAACAGTACTTGGTCGAGTGCCATTCTTGCTAAAATAAAAAACCAAGACAAAGAAAATCAACGCTTGCGGGCGGTCTTTAGCGCGAAATTTCTTATCAGATTGAAAATAATTATCAGATCTTCCACTTTTTTTTTGCGGATCGAGACCCGCATCGCCATCTGACAGCAATTGCAAAATATTTCTTCGTAGGTATTAAAATGTCTGCAGAAGTCGCAAACCCTACCGCAGCACCTCTAGCTGATGCGCAGCCGCAAGGAATGCGCAAGAATGGTATGCTTCTCAATTCCCCTGCACATTGCCAGTTCTCTAACAATTCACAAGGAAAGCAATGGCACCCTCAGAAGACCGCATTTCGTCCAACATCGGGCATGACCTCCTGGGAGAAGCGACAAGTGGAGCGAAAAGCTACTACGGCTGTTAAAGCTAAGGAGAAGGAGATGAAGGAGGAGAAAGAAGCTGAGAGACAGGTTGGTGCTTCGTGGAGAGGTATTATTTTCCTGGGCCGAGTCGCTAACAAGTTCTTCTAGAGAAGGATACAGGCTCTTAAGGACAAGCGTGCTGCGAAGGAGGAGAAAGCTCGTTACGAGAAGTTGGCCGAGACGATGCACAGAAAGCGTGTGGAACGGTTAAAGAGGAAGGAGAAGCGGAACAAATTATTGAAGTCATGAGTTGGTGGAGGTAGCATTTGAAGCCTGCGGAAATTCTTGATGAGATTCTCGAAACCTCTCTTGCAGATGCTCGTTGGGCAGCGTCTTAGTTGACAGGCACGGAAAAGGACTTGGTGTTTGGGCATTGCTGGAAATTTTCAAGGGAAGAAGCGTCACGATAACTACTCTGAAGCGATGGCTTACCTATTAGTCTAAGAGCAAGCCATTCTGGACCCTCTGGGCTTATGCACCGAGAGCTGTCTCGGTCTGGAGCACCAAAGACCAGAGGAGGACGACCTTCACGCCATCCAGGTTCGAGAAAATTGCACATTTCTTCTAACTAAAGTCTACATCCGAGATTTCTGTAGCGGAAATTACGAAAGCCACTAAGTTCAGCACAATAGTGGTTGAGCTCAATACCTAGCTTTCGCATTCACATCTAGCTTCACATCGATATCCTAGCACGTGAAACCTGCATATAAAGCCCCACTCGGCTCCCGAACAAGCTGCCCTCCAATACTCTTCCTCAGGCTTGCCATCGTGACTTCCCTCTCTTTCACATGCAGCAGCACAATCGAACGCGATAATGTCCAATCCCCTCTCAGACCTCTCCAAAATCAACCCCTTCTCAAATCCAAATCTTATCACACAAACACAAACCTCTCCCACGCGTCCAAAACACCTCACTACCCGTTCCATCAGCGAAATCTCCAGCATACACAAAGTGCATAGACACCACCACCCACATCTTCATCACCGAGATAAAGACAAGGATCGGGATAAGGATCCTGCTGCTTTGTCGCTAACTTTACAGCCCAGCTCTGCGGAGTTTGGATCGGGGCAAGGAGAGAGGGGGAGGAGTAAGAGTGAAGGCGTTACGCCGAGCGAGAGCAGGAATGTGAGTCGGGGGAGGAGTGTGAATGGTGATGCTGGTGCTAGTGCTGGCGCGTGGGAGGACAGTGCCGGGATGGGTGTTCTGCAGAGCGAGAAGAGGGCCGTGAAGGAGGGAGAGGTAAGGGAGGAGAGGGAGAGGGGAGTTTTGAGAGCTACGTAGGTTTATAACCTCTGCTGGGTTGAAGAGGTAACTGACGGCAGATGATAGGGAATTGCGAACTGCTCTTATGGGTTTGAATACGCTGTCAAACAACACGACGAGAAAGCTCGATAATGCGTATTATTCGGTGTTGGAGAAGCTTGGTGTTTTGCAGAGCACGATATCCTCCTTGAAGGAGCTGGCTACCATGGCTAGAGAGTTGAATCAGGACTTTAAGGATGAGTCAGAGGAGTTAGTTAGGGAAGTTAGTGGACAGCTGGACAGCTTTGAAGGGTTTGCAAAGCAAGAGAAGAGGATTGGGGATCTACAGGAGAGAGTGAAGACAGGAAGGGAACGGATCAAAGCTCTTGGCAGCCGAGTCGACATTGTCAAAGAACGGGTCGAAGGATGGGAGAAGGCTGAAGGAGAATGGCAGGAGAGGACGAGGAAGAATCTTAGGATCATGTGGATTGTCATGAGTGTATTCGCCGCTATATTCCTCGCTCTAATGGCATTCCAGTACACGCCTGCAATGACGCATCCTGATCAACCAAAGGGGTTGAATACTACGGGCTTGTTGGGCAAGATACCGGACTTTGAGTCTCTCAAGAACGAAAGTGAGGCCCTGAAGAGAGAAGTGGAAGAGCGGATTGAAGGTTCGAGGAGCAGAGCCCCGCCGGAAGAGGATCCAAGGTTAAGGGCTTTTGATGAATTATAATACTGCATGTATGATACCCTTGCTATTAGTTTTCGTTGGAGATGGGCCAAAAACGTGCCCAGAGGAGAGACACAGGTGGAAAGTCAGTCAGCTGTCGCTTGACACCTGGGCGCCCAGGGGAGAAGAACTTGGATTGTCTCTCACCACTTGGCAGCCTTTTGTGAATGTGAATATCCGAGTCTGTATTAACAGTACAATTTACATTCGCAACCCTTTTCATGAGCGACGTTTAGCATTGCGTATTTTCCGAACCGATACTGGTTCAGCTACCTATAAAAAGACAAAGAAAGTCCAGAAAGCCCTCAGCCGGTTCGTAGGTCCGTCTTAGCGCTCGCAAGGCGAGAGCCACATGCAACTTTTTCGTAGGCCCGATGACGACTATCCAAGCCACTTGTGGCATCCCTGTAGAAATCATCACAAGCACTGCAACAGCAGCCCATTGCAACGATTCTTGATCCAGACGTCGTTCTCAAAAACGTTAGAGATAAATTAAAACTCTCCTATTCATTCCAAAAACCCGTATCTCTTCTTTCACATACTATTCACGTACAAATTATTGAAGAAAAAGTAATCACTCGCTCTCTCATTCCCGCCGTACGACAACTCAAAGGCGCAGGGCACGGAATCTCGTCTCGCATCGCGAAAAGGTACTGTACCCCGCTAAGGGCGCAGTCATCAAGCTCAACTACATAGGCAAATTGCAAGCCACAAAACCACCCAGGATCCTTCCGTCAGCTTTGGAATCTTCCCCCTGAGATTCCTTAATAAGACGTCCATCCTACTCGGGTTTTTTCTGCGAGCTAGAGCTCCTCATTCTGCCTGGCAGATACGCTGATTCTGAAGCTCAATATGGCGACGAATGGAAAAGCTGTGGTCCCCGGACAGAATGGCTCGGCGGTGCATCCTAAATCTCCAGCGGGAGCGGGGACCGCGAATGGACAGGCGCTTACGGGAAAGCAAGAACATTGTATATTTCCCCTTCTGCCCATTTTAGAAGAGTGTGGACTAATAGAAGGCAGATTTGAAGCGCGAGTTGATTTCCCACCAAGTGAAGTTCGAGATTACAGAGCTCAACTCCCCAACCGCTCTTCAACGTTTCGGAGCTCCGTTTAAATCCGATTTTGGCGAGGTCTCTCCCTTAGATTCTGATCTGCCCATTCTGAGGTATATTTTTGTGCATCATGTTCGAGAGTTCCCGTTTCTGGACAAGGCGAAGGAGAAGGAGTTTTGGCAGGACAAGTTGCAGGTGGTGAGTTCTTCTCTCCTTCACACGGAGAAACTAGGCACGGAACTAATATCTGGAAATAATAGTTCCTAGAATCTTTCGCGAAGAAACATATCTCGTCTTCGGAAGACAGACTCGAGGAGACGAAGCGGAGGAAGTTGTCTATAAAATGCCAGAAATTGGTCGAGTTGATGATGGTTTCGGGCGTACCAACGGCTTCGGGGTATGAAGAGAGGATACGTTTCTCAGAACTAGAGGTTGTGGATGCCGGTGCTATTGATCATGGGGTGTTGCAGACGTTACCAGAGGGCCATTATACGAATGGGTGGGATGTGAATGTCGCAGGTGTCAGAACAACGAGTGTGAAGAGGAATATTCGATACCACAAGCATGCGGTATGTGTCTTTGCAGGCATCTATGTGTTGCCTTGAGCTGACTGAGTCCTCCAGGAATTTATTCTCCGGGTCAAGAGGAAGAATGAGCTCGAATACTTTGTTGGGAGACGTTATGGAGATTTTGCAAGGCTTCACAAGAGGCTACGACAGGAATTGCCAGGGAAAGTATTACCTCCCATGCCAAAGAAGAACAAGCAGAGTTCGACAGCTACGAATCTAGTCAATGGAGTTATGGGTCGCAATGACAGTGATGCATCTTCAGTATCTTCTGTTTCTACCATGGGAACCATCCCACAGGTCCAACAATCCATGAACAATTTAACAGTCGCAGGTGAGTTTGATCTCCAAGAACTTCCTTCAATTTAACTAATATGCATATAAGGACATCGCAAAAATCTCTCAGCAGCATCCATTGGAAGAGCATCACCACGTTCCTCATCAGATGGGAGGCCAATAACCCCAATACCAGAAGAAGTACGCAAGTCCAACACACCCAGAAGAAAGGTCAGAAAGCTTACAGCTAAACAGCCAATCCTTCTCTGGCGTGAGAACCAACGAATCTCACTTAGAGCATTCCTACGCACGCTACTCTCAAATCCCCAAATCGCTAATACGCGAGCTATACAAGACTTTTTGTCTTTCCAGCCAATAACTCCAACAGATGCAGATGTCGAGGATATTGCTCGACGAAAGGCAATGGACGAGAAGAGAGTTGAGGAGCAGAAGCAATTCTATGAGATTGCGAGAAAACGTGCAGCTGAATTGGATGTTTATATGGAGGAGTATGTGGCCAAGTTTGTATGAACGACATCATGCTGATTGAAGATAGATTTCGCCGAGATATCATCGAAAGCAATGGTCTAACCAAGCTTTTCAAGGAGATCAAAGAGAAGAAGACTATCCAGGACCTAAGCATTCAGTACCAGAAGTTCGCGGAATGGCTACGAATCGAAGTTGCTGCCACCATCTACCATCTCTTCCTGGCCGAGGACAACTCACCTGAGTTGTTTGCCCAGGCGAAGAAGATCCATTCTATGATACCCTACACACTTATCAAGAATGCTATCCGGATAGCAAATCCGGCAGCAGTCATGTCTAGCATTCTGGATATCTTCCTTGCCCAGCCATTCGGTGCCAGATCGCTCATGCAACGCATCTTCGCACTGACACTCAACGATGGGATCAGGAGTTTCCAGAAGTCTATTGATTCTGTTATTGACAAGATTGGAGACCCTGTCTTTTGTGAGAAGCTGAAGAAATTCTCAGATGGCGACGAAGATCTTAAAAACACAATTAGAGAGGAGTCACGGAGTGACGACGTCGACCTCATTGTCGCAATCCTTCGCTCTGAGCTCATTGAGCCACCACTGAAATCGGAACAGGTAGGCAAGATTTTCAACGCGTATGTTGCGTGGAATCATGTGGTCGATAACGTGGACGATGAAATGAAACAAGGAGCTCAATTGTTTTCGTACTTGAAGCAACTGCTGAAGTTGTACACGAGACAACGAGACAAGGCTATGATGCTAAGCATGATTGAGGAGCCGGTCACGTTGCAACTTCTTAAAGATGTATTCGTCATTTTCTACGAACCTCTTGTTCGAGTGTACAAGTCGGCAAACGTGTACAGCAGCGTCACAGATTTTGCTGTGTTCATCGATGACGTAATCCAAGTAGGTCTCACTTCTCAATTTTGATATTCCTGCTAATCAGATCATTAGGTCGTCGAAAAATGCCGCGAACAAGACGTCTCCGCGGATCCTAATCAAACAGTCCAAGCCTTCATCGACCTCTGCCAACGCCACGAACACAACTTCTACAAATTCGTCCACGAAGTGCACACCCATGACAATGGCCTCTTCACCCAACTCATGGGCTGGATAGAAGGCATCCTCGAATTCCTGCGTCAAGGTCCCAAAGCCGGGAAACTAGACATGAACGCCCTATTCTCGGGGGCCGTTTCGATGAACCAACTCGACAAAGAAAGAGCCATCGAAGAAATCAACTCCCTGATCTCCTGGCAAGAAGCCCGCAAGAAATGGCACCAAGATAAAACCCGGCAGAAAATGGCTGCAGAAGGTAACTTCGGCGGTGTAGAGACTGTACCGGGCGGAATTGCCTTCAAGAGTTCTGATTTCGGGCTTGATCAGATGGATCTTGAGGATATGGCGTACGAGGAGGAGGATGAGAGTAGTGACGAGGAAGAAGAGGACGATGAGTTAGATCCGATTGAGGCGGAGAGGAAGCGGAGGGCGAAGAAACAGGATCATTTGAGACGGACTGCCGGGGAGCCGATCAAGCCAGACGTGGGAGAGGTTTACAAGTTGAAGGAGAACTTTTTGACGATGTTGAGGATGGTGCTTGCTGAGTAGAGGTATCCCTCTCTGCCCTTGCTCCAATTTGCTCGACACTATAGGTTTTGGTGGTGAATGTGAAGATGGTTAGTAAGAGGTGGTTGGTTTGGGCGCGCTGGGATGAGATGGGATTGCATTGCGTAGTACGCTTTTTATAAGAACTGGATACGATTCGATGATTCAATGCAGCACGACACAATTGTGCTTGTGCATGTGTCGAGCCTTGGCCGAAACATACACTGCTTACCTAGCCGTGCATTATGATAGAGTATGATAATGGGTTATGAAAGACAATGGCATTTGTTGTTCCTCTCTCAATACCCCTTCCTGGGTCTTTGCACACCGGCTTGTTCTTGCATGCGTAAATCTAAATTAAAGTATTATGATTCGAAGTGCTTCGGTTTAAAGGGCAAATACAGCATATATTTTATTCGGCTATGTAGTAAGGTGTAATGCTGTAGTTGTAATCATTATGGTGCAGTCTTGCATTGCAAACAGACGGGTAGCATATCCTGATAAGAGGAGTTTAAAATCGATCCCTTTCTATGAATAACGCTTAGACAAATAACAGTTTGTCAATCGCTCAAGAACCTTCATATGTTTCTTTAGAAGAAGAAAAATATAATGTCTATATTGGTACGTATTCAATTTCAGTTGTCATTATTTATGTTTGCTTGAGCTTCGGTTTCTATATGTTGGAGCGCACGGGCCACCTCGCTTAGGGCTGCTGGAGCCCGTTGCACGTTTTCTAAAATATTCGAGGAAACGCTTCCTCTTGACCCCAAAATCTCTCAACCGGCTGGACTTTTCGGCACACAACAACCATCGTTCACCCATTTATTTTTAATTTTTAGCAAAATGCGGTTGAAAGACGTGCAACGTTTAGAACTGCCACCGTCGGCAGACATGCATGTCCATCTAAGGCAGGACCAGGTCAATCTACTCCACCCCTATACTAGACTAGACTGGACTAATATTATTCCGAGCGCTGCAGGTCATGAGGTTGGTGGTCCCTCAAATTCGTAATGGTGGGGTAGACACCGTGTTTGTCATGGTATGCAGGCCTCCTAGGATCTCGGTCTGTCATTAACCAACCTCGCCGATAGCCAAACCTACAACCGCCTATTACAAGTGTAGCTGCCTCTTTAGAATATCAGTCTAGCTTGCGATCCATTGAACCTAGAGTCACTTATCTTATGTCCCTCTATGTGGGTTACCTCGAAGGTGCCGTTGCAAGTTACCACATTATCTAACAATACTAGCTTCATCCTTCTGTTACCCCCGAAGTAATCGCTGAGGCCGCTGCCGCTGGTGTTACCGGAGTCAAGATGTACCCTCAAGGTGAGGTGTCAATAATAAGGCCTTTGAGATGCAGTATTGATTCGTTTTAGGTGTCACTACGAATTCCGATTCAGGCGCTCCGGCGGATTTTCTGGATGCCTATTCTTCTGTCTTCGCCGCTATGGAACAGCATGATCTTGTGCTGAATTTGCACGGGGAGGTGCCGGGGGATTTACCAAGCAGCAATATTTCCCGCGAAGAGGCATTTCTGCCAGAACTGAAGAGGCTTCACGAGAAATTTCCCCGACTTCGATGCATCCTTGAGGCGAGTAGAATCTTATCATTAATTGCACAATTTTATACTGATACTTTACAGCATTGTTCTACGGCAGCGGCTCTGGATGCCGTACGGGCTTGCGGCCCATCAATTGCTGGTTCGTTCTTCTACAGCTATTTCTAATATCTTAGTTCTATGATTGCCTTAGTCTGCTTTCACTTTTGCTGCCCTCCTGCTAAACATATGGGTTCTGCAGGAACTATAACAGCACATCACCTCTACCTTACAGGAGATATGAGTGAGGCAGACCCTCTGGCCTTTTGCAAGCCTATTCCACAAACGCCATCAGATCGAGATGCTCTGCTCAAAGCCGCATGTAGCGGTGACCCCAAGTTCTTTTTGTAAATTCCCCCGCCTCCTTCCTAGAAGGTGTAATTTTGACCTTGCTTTACTTTTAGTGGTAGTGATAGCGCGCCGCATCCGTTGGCGTCCAAAAAGCAAGGTCAACCAGTGCCGGCGGGCGTATTTACACAGCCCTTCGCTACCCAACTTGTCATTCTAGCGCTAGAAGAAGCAACCGAAAGGGGAGTAGTTGAGGAACACGAAGTCACCCAGGAGCGGCTCGAGCAGTTCCTGAGTCGGTCTGGAAGGCGCTTCTACAAGCTACCCGAACCTTCGGCGGAAGGACCGCCCAAGATTGTGCTTGAGAGAAAGGGCGAAACGATTCCTACGAGTATAAGGAATGCCGATAGTACTGTTGAGGTTGGGCTATCGAGACCTACGGCTCCCATTTTCAGTTTGCGCTGGCTTTCCTAGGAAGGCTTTTAATCCGTACCAGTCGTACGGATACGCCAGCCCTATCATCTCTACATGACCCCCAGATGCACTAGAATACGGGTGCGAGGATATGTTCACTCATTGTATACTGCAAATCGCTTACTTTGTTCATCGATTGGCACGCAATGCGTTCGCATCAAACATCATGTATTTAAGGCCTTTCATTCTCCCTAGAATTAGGATCACAATCGTTTACGGACCAACGGCCTTGCTCTTACGCGATTTAGAACGAAGCGCGTGAATGAAGCGTATAGTTGAAGCTTATGATAATACCTTTATTAGCCGACTTCGTCATATAGATTTGGAGGCCAGTGTCTGCTCCTGACTAGACTCGCTGCATGACAAATTTTGAGTTGCGGGAATTGATCCGAGAAGGAGGTACCCGCTTCGAGGTTGAAGAATAGGATCTGCCGCTCACTGTCAAACAGGGGTTTGACGATGAGGGCATTGGGCTGGGGATTAGTGTCAGAGCTGTAGTGAAACATTGATGGTGGAAAAATGCGCGTGGGGCGGAAGATGGCTGAGGCTGGAGGGCATACTCTACCCGCTGTCTGAGTACCTCAGCAGCTGCCTCTTTCGTTGATACCGAGTAGTTAATGGAGGAACTAGACCTGATCTGCCCTGTTGTGCACGCGGGAGCCTGCGTGCGTTGGCGTGCATACATCCTTGTTCTCACAGCCTCGTTTTGAGCAGACATACAAAATTGTCTCCGCATCTTTGAATCCAAATCTCCAGATCGACGTCCCCATTTATCTACAAATGGCGGGCCCTATCGGGAGGATCACTGCCGCATTGTCAACATTCCACAATGAAAATTCCGTTTCGTTAGCGAATCTCAATTTCGATTTCACACTAGTGAAATTCGAGGCTCCAGCTGAATACGAGCGAGTAGGCACCACAATCTCAAGGAGGAGGAAGCTTGATGCAGAAGATGGCAATTTACATCGGACGGCGAGAAAATTGGGTGCACTGTTTCAAGGCTCCATTCCAACGACGGTGGCCTTGTTCAAGGCGTATGGGACCCGAGTGTCTGAGATCTCCGCTTCGCAATCTCTCAATCCCAAGGAATCAGACAAGGAGCGACATGGGATATTTGTGAGTCAGGTTGGTGTTGATTCTGCCAGTATATGGGCTGCTGTCACCTCTGGACCAGGAGCCATCGCGGTGCACTTGCTTGCATGTATGCTTGCGAGGCTGTTCACGGATTCCGAAGCAACGTCTGTCTGGGTTGAGTTGATCGAGAGTCAGAAAGCTAAGATCCTGAATGAAGAGTCCAATAATGATGGACTTTACTCTCGTCAGCGCGACGCTGCTATCCTGGCTGCTCAGCAGCAGCTTTCGAGAACAGATCTTGCAAATTGGGATGCAAGCGCCCGAGCTTGGCTACAAAGTGCGGACCATGTAAAAGCACGCCAACACAAGCAGATGATGCTCATACTAGATAACGCGCAGGTTCCTATAAACACGGAGCCTGGGACATATGAGAGTGTTATGCTCGCGTGGACTGCCGCCCTGACAGCAATGGACAACCTCATACGGGGTATGCCACAGCAAGTTCGCAACGGGGCTGCACTCTTGGGTATATCGTCTTGGCATATGTATCCAGATATGGTTGTCTTAGGTGGTGAGACAGTCGAGATCATACAGGACGATCGGATCTTCGGCGAGACTGCTGTCCTCACACTCGGAATTCAAACTACTGGGAAACAGAGCGTGTCATGGTCTTTGCCACTCGCGCGACTGCAGTATTATGGGAGCCCTGTCAGAGCAACACGGTCTGCAGGCACAGATAATACTCGCATTACGCAAGACCAGTTCGCGTTTGTCATGATGGGCTGCATATTTGCAGGTTGGAAGGATTCCCTTGGGTGGGAAGACTTCAGCTGTTCTCTTGAGGAAGGCATTACATGGATTCAGAGGCTCTGCCTCCTTACGAGGGCTGAAATCCCGATCCATAGATGCAAAAAAGCCGAACAAGAAGACGAACATGTCGACTTATTGTATGGGTTGAAATATGGACCACCCTGGTTCAAATACCTATGCGTAGCAGCCCAGAGATTCAGGGATAGTGACGATCTTGACAGAAAGGTTGCAGTACAGTTGACAGCCCTTGGAACAAGACAGTCGAGCTTCTGGTGGCTTCCTAACAAGCCTCCTCCGATGTTTGGAATTTCTGCCTTGTCAAGCTTGCTGCCATTATTGAAGAATGGATGGATCCGCGTGGATTTGTTGAGGAAAGTTTCTGCACGTACTCTGCCGGAGGCCCATCAGGGTTATATTATTCGATATCGTGATCGAGAAGGGCTACCCTACGAGTTCGCTACACCGATACCAGTGGAGGAGGTCTGCGAAGATCTGAGCCTTCGTGAAGTCATACACCATGGACCTTTGCAGTGGTCAGTTTCAAATGAATCCATACAGCTGGGAGAACCTATCGAAGAAGGCAAAGAAAATGGTTGTCCACATGATAAGATTACCAATCCTCCACACCAGTCAAGTAATAGCTGGTCTAGGTATAATGACTCAATCGTGCTTGGAGAGACTAGCAGGATCAGGAGGAGGCATTCTCGCTGGCTCCTCCTCACAAGAAGTCAAGTAAAAGAAATCTCAGTAGACCAAGAGAGATTTTTTAGGACATACGAGAATCTTCTCAGAAGGATGAACTCAATCCTAGAGAACGGAGAAAACTGTTTTGCTGCTATGCAAATAAATGGCAACAGCGATACTCACATGGAGATCGTGTTCAGCACCGGAGAAGACTTTGCAAAGTCTGCAAAGATCTTAGAGAATAGGTCACGACGACCTTTTGACAAAAGTGCGACTCAGAACACCATGACTGCTCAATTGCAGTTCCAGGTGGGGAGCGAGAAGTTAGCAGGTCTCTTCTCTCTTACCAACGAATTGAAAACGACGAAGTTACCTGGATATGTTTCATTGCAGGAGTTGGACCACTTTCTCACTCTTGAGAGGACAGCGAAAAAGAGTCGCCCAAAGCCAGACCAAACAGAAGTAACGGAAACCAATGAGGTAGAACTTCGAGTTCTAGGAGCTACGAATCGTATTCCAGCTGCTCAGGCCGAGATCAATTTGATCGAAGCATGCGAGGGAGCTTCCAGAATCTACAAGATTCTTCCTAATGCCACAGTATCGACAAGAATACTGTCTCGGATGCTTGCCAGTGCCAAATGGATCCCACGTCAGCGAAAAGGAGACCTCCTCCTTACCAGGGCTCAAACTTTTGCCTGCATTCTCATGTTTGACTCCGGGGTCTGCGATCTGGACCCCGAAGTATTCAACGATGTGATGGCTATCTCCTCTGGTAGCTCTCTCTATATAGCAGGATCGCTCCTTTGTGATCCTGTCGAGGAACCAGGAAATACTGAAGTCCGAAGGGTTGTAGGAAATATTGGCCGCTCAGGGGTTTCGCTACTAATCCCTCCTCCGCGGCCAAGAATGAAAGAAGCAGCTTTGGAGAACTGGAGACAGATCAATCATCGCATGTACGATGGAAAGCCTGAAAATTGCTTTTCGCAAACCTCGATCCATCTCTCCTTCACGGAATACGTGATGCCATTAAAGCTGGATAACGACGATACACATATGATTGATCGACCGGTCAACCTCGTCGAGACACTGGTGCAGGTCTTTGATCGCGGCTACTGGGTAGCAGACTTGGATATTCTAGGAGCACTGGACACCGAGATCGTACGTGCAACCTGTAAGGTTCAGACGGGCTGTCAAGCAGATGGACATAAACCAGACCCTACATACGCGAAAAGATATAGAGGGAGATTTATTAATCTCACTGCTATCGATACATGGGACGAGCTTCTCGAACCTCCCAAGCAAGGAGATATCATCACCCGCGCACATGGTAATTGGCTAGCCCGGCTGGCGATTAGTGCTGTGTGCAAAGAACTTGGGTTCAAGATTGTGGTGTTGCCTAAGGAAGTTTGCTGGTCGTGCTGTAATGGCGCAACTCATGCTCTGCTTTTGCGCATGAGAAAAGAGATATTGAAGCAGCATAAGTTGCAAGAGGGTAGTCCTTCCATCCAACCGGAAGGCATCTCGATCAATAACAAGATAGGAGAGGGCAAACTTGCCCTTGTTCAGTGATTAGGCGCTTAGACTTCAGACTTTAAGAATTATTCTTCTATTTAGTGGAGTGGAACCCACCCCTTTCCACCACAAGGCTTACGAATATGCGGATGTTGATCCAGAGGCTGTCAAGGCTGGAAAAAGATAAGGACCTCCGTAATAATGAAATGTCTAGCCCCGAAACCTTCCCCGCTTCTAACCGCTTCTATACTTGCTCTCACAACACATCGCGGATCCCAGCATACCACCCGACTCTCTTCGCCCAGCTCCATAGCTCCAAGCTCCAAGCTCCAAGCTCCAAGCTCTGTCGACAGACCAAAGTCTAGTACCTCGCAAGACCCCTTCCGCACCAACGAAATAGGACAAAGTTAATTTCACAATACTTTAAAGATTCATAAGTTAACGGAAGGGCGCGAAGACGGCCCGAGATGCAGGATATGGGGTAGGCGGGGTATAGGATAAGCGAGGTGTAAGCGAGGCTAGTAAGGAGGTTGAGATTTGGAGAAATGTTCGTGATCTTCTGATATGTGAAGTAGGTGTTGAGGGGCAGGAGGATTTGGAAGGCTGATTATTAAAGCTGAATAATTTTAAACGGCATGCAGAGCACAGAATTCGTTCAGCGGTTGAGTGAATTGGAGAGGAGTTTAAATCTGGTGGATGGAATGAAAACCTCGGACCAAATATCGAGGCCAATTGAGGAACCGAGCGCCTCAAAGCTTGTTAATCTTGTGCGGTGGGAAATATGCAGAAGATGCTTCATTCGTTACTGGTGGGGAAACTCCGTTGTCCGACTTGAGCCCCGGTTCCTGGATGTCGGACGAACCATTCCTTCATCTCCATGATCGATTAGCCGCATCGCATGCACAACCCACATCATGCCATGCTATGCGCCTGCATCTTACAATTTCTCATTCCTTGACTTCTCCACATCCCAGGAACCAGAAGAACTTTTCCTCCAAGAACTACAATTGGGTCCCACCGGAAGTACCCATAGTTGGTGGGACCTCGATTGACCAAACCACGTAAGCCAAGGCCAATCTGTCTGCTAGCAAACGGGATCCAAATTGTTGGATCTTAACTGCCTATATACGTAACTATATCTAGATCGGATTGTCAGCTTGAGCTTGAGTGCCAAATATGTTGTTTCAAACATCTGCCCGTGGGAACCGAAGCTCGGGTCCAATATCGTTGATCCTGGCTAATAACAATGCGGGCCAAGCATATACACGTGTCTAGGATAAAGTGAATCTCCGAGGTCGATCCCGAAAATCAGCCTCAAATAAATGTCCTTGGCTGAAAAGATACATACAGGAAGAATCTCGACTTCAGCCAGAAGAGTTAAAGTGCACACCAGATGAACTCGTGATACGTCTTACTTTCGTATCTAAATTGTGGAAAGAATCTAGATTGTACCTGGCACCTGCGCAGATCTGTTCTGGATCTTAGATGAGGTGTCGATAGGAATGATGCAACTCGGGTTCGGTGAAGAGCGGATGGATGACAGTCACGTGTGGATTTCGAAGTCTGTAGATGGAATGAAGGGGAAAAAATAGCGAAAGTTCATGAGGAGTACAGGGCGCTATATATTTGTGCATGCTAGTGAGATGTAGCAAGAAGTAGAAAGTATATACAGAAGCTGTTCATTCCAATGGATTCAACATGCACCAACGGGCCGTCGCACGAAACTTACATTATGTATTATAGACACTAGAAGATGGTCAGTATTCATTGAGAGAAGAATAAAACAGGGAAAAATACCTGAGAGAAAAGGTCCGTGCCATATGTGCAAGTAGAACCAGTCTCGCAAATCATGCTCCCTTCATATTCCAACCCACCACATTGGCTATACTTTGGAACAGGGGTGGGGTATTCCAGGTTCAAAATCAGTTCACTTGCATGCTCGGCCGCTACCACGATCAATGCGCTGGGATTCGTGCTTGGCATTCCAGGATGGATACTCCCGTCGACGACGAAGATATTGTCGGTACCGTAGACCTTGGCATTCAAGTCAACAACGGCTGTACCATTGTTGATACGGCCGTTATCAGGGCCGATCTTGGCAGTTCCGAGCCAGTGGTTGGAGCGACGTGCACCGACATTCGCATAAGTCAATGGAACGGTTGCGAGGTACTCGGCTCCAGTCAGGTTGGTTGGAGGCAAGTTCCAGGTGAGCTGGGGGATTGGTTTGAGTGCGGCAACCATGTGGTCGATAGCTATCGCGACAGCTGCAAGATCGTTGGGGTCGCCGTATGGGAGAGTCGAGACAACCATATTTAAGCCTTTTCCAATCGTAGTTCGTCCACGGGAGACGGCGCCACGGCCGAGGTAGAGAGACAAAGTCATAGAGTTGCCATTCGGGACGCCGTTTGAACCCTCGACTCGAGAAGTCCACTGCATCTGTCTAACGATGCCATCCGGTCCGGTGACCTCTTCCCACATCATAGGTCCAATATTGGGGGCCGCCTGTGCAAGAGGACCAATTCGCTTCGTCAGATAATTGTCCATATCTGTGCTATTTGGGGTATTCCATGCTGCAACCCAATCGTAGTAAGAGATGTTTGGATGTGAAATAACGCAATCAGTGTTGAGGTGATCGTCAAGATTATAACCAACTGGGAGGTTAATCCATTCCGTTTGATTGATCATGGTAGGGCCATCGGAGCTCGACTTCACGACCTGAAGTTGATCCGTTGGACCTATGCCGCTTCTTAACAAAAGTTTAGCGGTTCCGAATGTACCAGCTGCGAGGACGACTCGACCAGTTACGGGAGTCAGGTTGACTGTGCCAAGACGTCCTCCGTTGTTGCCCGGCAAGACGTCGAGACTGACTGCATGCCCTCCGACCCGATTGATTCTCTCAACGCTCGTATTTAACCACATGTGGAAATTGCTTCTACCCATAGCAGAAACAAGATAAGTTGCCATGGGACCACCACGCTCTCCATTGATGTACATGTAAGGGGTGTGTGCATAAGTTTGGTTCTTTTGGTCCGGAAGGTCGTTAGCGGTAACACTATCCCAACCAGCATCGGCAAGACCTTGTCTGACAATGTCAAAGCCAGACTGGATATAGCGTTTGCCATCCATACTAGGATGATCAGTTCCTGGGATCCGCGAGAAAACTCGTTCTGTCGCGGCTGCCATGTCGTCCGATTGCCAGCCGTCCGGAAAGTTGACATCCCAGTCGTCTGGGTTAGCCTAGAATTGTCAGCAATGTTCCTTTATGGTCGAGTGCCTAGACGCTTACCTTCCACCAGAGGCCAGCATTAACAGCAGTACCACCTCCCAGAACACATCCAGCCATCTGATCATAGTCTGTGCAGGCCACGCCAGCGGCACCACCATTCCAAATTCTGTTACACTCTCCTGGAACGTCGAACCATGTAAGATTGTGGCCATCCATCCAATGACTTTCGGGTCGGAGAGCTGTTGAGGTTAGCATTGGTCTTGTAACATGGGGATATTCTTACTTCCTCCCCATCTAGCTGAGGATGCCACTCCCTTCTCAATCAACAAAACCGACTTGCCTCCCTCGGAGAGCTTGTCTGCGATAGGGATGCCGGCCGCCCCACCACCAATGACGATGTAGTCGTAGCTAGTTGTAGTGGCAACTGGGACAGCTGAGAATGTTGCTGTAGCAGAAGCAGTCCCCGAGGCGATCACACCAGTCGCCGTCATCGTGGCCCACTTGGAGTAAGAAGCTTGGGTAGCAGACTTGACCTGGATTTGGAATTCTCCCATGCCGTTATCGTGCTGGCCGAAATTCGACAGCGGGTTTGTAGGATCAGTTGGTGGCGTAAGTGCTTGAGCCCATCCTTGCTCGAAGGTCCCGGCGGTGGTTGAAGTGTTCGACGGCGACTGCGTTGGATCATCATAGATGAGGCAGTTCTGGCATCTGTATACCAAGACCCAATGGGTGGCGTTGACACTGGAGTAGATTTGAGTGAGGTTTGCGCTTCCGTGGTAGATGGAGGGCATAAGATACGACCTAGAAACACGTCAATAAGGGTCGGAGATGCTAGATTTCTAGTACGCACGTTGCATATCGGAATGATGTCGCAATTTGATTGCCGTTTCCTGTCGGCCAAGCCATGAGCATGAGATGATTTGGCATAGCGGCGCCACCTCCGAGGTTGCTCCCCTGCAGGATACCGGTCCATCCTCCTTTGCCAGTCGGAGTAGAACCAATCTGTGAGATATCAGCAATTGGACCTGGATATGTGGATTTCGAACGCACAATCAAACCTATGTACTCATAGCTATTCACTGTCAAGGCGTCACCTGGCAATGCGATACCAAACGTAAATCCTCCTAAAGATACCCTGGACTCATCTCCGTCACCGGTGATGGTTCCATTGGCCTGAACGCTGGTATGGAAGGTTATGCCTGTATTTGGCTCCAAGTACAGTCCATGCGAGGCGACATCGTCTTGGGCTAACACCGCGTATGTCACTGCTTCTTATCAGCAATCCACTTGACCACAGTGTGTGGGGCAACTTACAGTACAAAGAAGCACCAAAAATACTACAGAGAAAATTCGTCGCCTTCATCTTGACAGAATTAGGGCACTACACTAGTAGACGGATGCGCACTGGAGGGCAGAAGAAAAATCGAAGGAGCTTTCAGACTTTATAATACCAATCCTGACCGAGTAAACCGAGGATGATTTCGCATGTTTCGTCATTGGAGGGAATGTATAGTTCCTCCCAGGGAAGAAACAGTAAAAACATGTGCTAGGAACAGAACAGAGTGCATGCGCAGGGCAAGCAACTAGGGTTGATGAGATAGTTTGCGGAAAGGGAAATTACCCGTTTGGTCTAAAGAGAACCCAAATGAGTACATTACGGAACAACATGCCGTTGAATGTGAGTTTGAAGCTGCAGTACATTGACGTTTAATATACCTGGAATTTAGGCGCGGCGGCAGAGGCATTCCGCATCTCGCGCAATCGTTCTGCCGGACCCCTATCCCGAACAAAACGGGCCTCCGCAAACACAGGCACGAGTTAAAGTAGCATTGTGTTGGATTTAAAGCTCAGCCAGAACCTGATATTGAGCTAGTCAGGTGCTTTGAAAACCTTTGATTGTGTAGGATGCGCTCGCATTAGACAACTCGAGGGTCTGCTTGCGTCCTCTCACACTTGTACGAGGAAGGACAGCCCAGCGAATTGACAGGCGTTTGCAGGAGCTTTGCTGAAGGGTTTAACAGCTTCTTTAGATACCATGAATGGAAGGAAAGAGAGGTCCGATGTTAGCGAGACTTTCGCAGACCCGGAGGCGGCACCCGGGAAGAAGGATGATGCCTCAATGTTGTTATTGCTGGCCTATACTTGAGCCGCCGGTGTGGAACCATGATTTGCCGCCTGCATAATGAGAATCAAATTGGTGAAGGATGAATCCACGAACAGGAGATAGACATCGAGACGCGTCAAGACAAAAGATCTAGTGCCGAAAGGCGTTGGGACGTTGTGACAG
Organism: Phialocephala sp. D728; assembly: GCA_003988865.1. Classification (NCBI taxonomy): domain Eukaryota; kingdom Fungi; phylum Ascomycota; class Leotiomycetes; order Helotiales; family Mollisiaceae; genus Phialocephala; species Phialocephala sp. D728. Next base: position 107,645 of record QYAJ01000028.1, on the reverse strand, counting down.
TCTTGGTTTCTTGAATGAGCATTTGTCTCTGCGATATTCAAGACTCTCGTGACTTGAAGTTTGGAAGCATGCTTGAAAGGTCTTCGAACAGGTGGTAATATTGATTTGAAGAGTTATTGATGGAGGTTGCGACTACAGCATCATTCCGCGCGGTTTATTCCGAATGTGGAGATCACGTGCAAACTGTGTGCCGGCGTCCGAGCCGAAAGAAAAGGTCACAGCAATCGGAGTCCGTCTGATTGGCTCTGCCCATAGCTAGAGTACTCACGATCGATTGCCTCACCATATCTTCAAGAATTGCCTACAAAGACTCAAGAACCTCGCCTTTCTCAGGAAATCCCCCCTCTCTCTTCTGTCTGGGTCAATACTCTTCAATATGTCTTCCTTCGCCATGCGGAGGTTCACTTCTGGTCCTTCGGTATGCTTTCATCTCTACCTCGGCCATGGCCTGATAATTTGCTGATCCGGTAACGATAGTTCTCGAAGGCATTGAGGAATCAGACTCGGCAATTCTCTTCAACACGACCAGCGGGTATGTTCTAGCATGGCTGCAGGTCCTTCGCGCACCTAGCTAACCAACTCGCAGCACGAATAATCACGCATACACCCCTCCGAGCAAAGGAAGCTTCACCCTTCGTGAGCAACAAATACCCTGTGGTTGTATGTATACAGGATCTATAGGCATGGGAACAAGTCTGATTTTGGACAGGACCACGAGTACGATGCAATTGTTGTCGGTGCCGGTGGGTCAGGTCTGCGAGCAGCTTTTGGTCTTGCCGAGGCTGGATTCAACACAGCCTGTATATCCAAGCTTTTCCCAACTCGAAGTCACACTGTGGCAGCTCAGGGAGGTATCAATGCGGCTCTGGGGAACATGCACGAAGACGACTGGAGGTGGCACATGTACGATACTGTGAAAGGCTCTGATTGGCTTGGAGACCAAGATGCCATTCATTACATGACCAGAGAAGCACCACAGTCTGTTATCGAATTGGAGAACTACGGCTGCCCTTTCTCAAGAACAGACGATGGCAAGATGTACGTCTCTTGATCTGGGCGACCATCCCTGGCTAACTTGCATAGCTATCAGCGTGCTTTCGGAGGTCAATCGCAGAACTTCGGAAAAGGTGGACAAGCCTATCGTTGTTGTGCTGCCGCGGACAGAACCGGACATGCTCTTTTGCACACGCTCTATGGTCAATCCTTACGACACAACACGAATTATTTCATCGAATACTTCGCTCTTGATCTGATCATGGAGGATGGAGAATGTAAGGGTGTACTCGCGTACAACCAGGAGGATGGAACCCTGCATCGATTCAGAGCACACAACACCGTCTTGGCCACTGGTGGTTATGGACGTGCATACTTTAGCTGTACATCTGCGCATACTTGCACAGGTGACGGAATGGCAATGGTTGCTCGTGCTGGTCTCCCTAACCAAGATCTCGAGTTTGTCCAGTTCCACCCCACTGGTATCTATGGAGCTGGCTGCTTAATCACAGAGGGCGCCCGTGGTGAGGGTGGATATCTCCTCAACTCCGAGGGTGAGCGATTTATGGAGAGATATGCACCCACTGCAAAGGATTTGGCTAGCCGTGATGTCGTCTCTCGATCAATGACAATGGAGATCCGAGAGGGCCGTGGTGTTGGTCCGGATAAAGATCACCTCTACCTGCAACTCAGCCATTTGCCACCAGAGGTTCTCCATGAACGTCTCCCAGGTATCTCTGAGACCGCTTCCATCTTCTCTGGTGTTGACGTCCGAAAACAGCCCATTCCTGTGCTCCCAACCGTTCATTACAACATGGGTGGCATTCCAACTAAATACACTGGCGAGGTTCTTACTGTTGATGCTGAAGGCAAGGACAAGGTTGTGCCGGGTCTTTTCGCATGTGGCGAGGCTGCCTGCGTGTCTGTTCACGGTGCCAATCGCCTGGGCGCCAACTCTCTGCTGGACTTGATCGTCTTTGGCCGTGCAGTGTCACACACTATCCGTGACAACTTCGAGCCCGGCAAGCCACTTCCAGAGATCAGCGCTGACGCAGGTGCGGATTCCATCAGCATCCTCGACCAAGTCCGCACCTCCAACGGACCAAAGAGCACACATGACGTTCGTCTGGCAATGCAAAAGACTATGCAGACAGACGTTAGCGTGTTCAGAACCCAAGAGTCGTTGGACGAGGGTGTAAGGAAGATCAACGAAGTTGACCAAACCTTTAAGGATGTTGGCATTAAGGATCGAAGCATGATCTGGAACTCAGACCTAGTCGAGACCCTAGAGCTGAGAAACTTGTTGACTTGCGCGTAAGTATATACCTCAGTCACAAACCATTCCGAGGAGGCCCCGCTAACATGTGAAAGTGTCCAAACTGCTGAGGCAGCAGCTGCAAGAAAAGAATCCCGTGGTGCACATGCAAGAGAGGACTTCCCAGATCGAGACGATAAGGAATGGATGAAGCATAGTTTAACGTTCCAGAAGAAGCCACATGGCAAGACAGAGTTGGCGTACAGAGCGGTGGTGGGTCACACTTTGGATGAGAATGAGTGCAAGGCTGTACCTCCTTTCAAGCGTGTCTACTAAAAGCATTACGCTGCGTTACGTTATTAGGGTTGTCTGATGGGATGGGCGGGTTTAAGCTTGGCCTTGTAGCATAGTATAGCTGAGCTGATGCGCTATGGTATTTTTCTTATGAGTAAAACTTTCTATTGTAGCTCTCTATAATCTGAATGTTAGGGGCAAGTGCCTGCACAATCGTCTCATCTACCCTACTAAATCTTGCGGCGATGATGTCCTGGTGTCTCGAGTCTACATGATGACAACACGGCGGTATCCCATCAGCTATGGCCTCCCTGTTGATAATGGAGATAGGTAGTCCGTTGAAGAGGGGGACCAGTGTGTCCTATAGTTTCAGAAGCCCCCACTTGGCGAGCACAGTAACTTGACTCAGCCATATATATCACGGGATTGTCACTTTACTTGGAGCTACCAGAGTACTGAGGATTCGTACTCCGTTAAACGTTTCCGTTCAACCTAGCCCTGACTTGTCGTTCGCTTTAGATTATTTTTCGTTTGTTCATTGTTAGTTATAGCTTGTAACTTAAGCACTGTTTCAGGTGCTTTTCGATAGCATTTAAACTTATTTGGTCGTGTTTGCAAGAAATGATGTCTCAAGTTCTCATATTTGACTGGTTAAACACCTCTTAATGTCATATACTCCACTTTCAAGGCTTGATCGTGGTTCACCTGGCCCGCGCCTATACTCAATATCGAACTCCTTGTATCGTTCTAAGTCCCGTCGATTCCATAAATACCATGTACCAGAGACGGCTATAGTCAATAGGACACAGCATAGAACGTAGATCCACCAGCCGTAGGATACCACGTGCGCAAAATCACCACTTGCTTGACTGGAAGATGATACGGAATCCTCAGTCTGCCAATTTTGGAAGTTGAAAATAGTTGTGGAGAAAACGGTGGAGACAAAGGTCGCTGGCAAAAAGACAAGCGTAAGAACGGAGATCGTCTTCATCGCTGTGCTATCATCCTTAGTAGCAATCGCAATTTTATAGTTGAGCCGTCTATCACGCTGGTTAATAAGATTGTAGAGAATGGAGAATTGACCTTGCAATCTTTTCTCGGCGTATTCTAACTCTGAGAGGTCAATATCTAGACGCCGAATCACGTCTCCGACTTCCATCATGCGCTTGCTTGCTATTTTATCTTCCTTCCCCAGGATCATAGAGTCTCTTTCAAGCTAGCGACAAATAAGTTCAAAATTATTTGAAGTGCTACGCAAGATTGCGCAGCCGCTGTGCAACCTTGCAGCATTGACTTGATTTCTGTACATCTTCGCATTGATATCATCGTAGTCGTTCGACCCCACTGTGTAGCCTCGTTTTCGAAGCCAATCGGCGCGCTTTGTTGCACCGAGCATTCCCTCGGTCTGGTAGAGGTCCTTGCAAAAGGAAGAGAAATCCAAGCGCACAATCCGCTCAAAGCGTTGGAATATGAGGGTAACAAGAAGAAGGGGATATTCCAGTAGGGAATTGTCGTATTTGTCTAGAAATTTTATACATGTGTCTAAGGCCGGAATCCCATTACTGTGCTTCCCTATAATTCCACAGTTAAACAACATGGCCTTAAGTTGCCCTATTTGGATGTCGCATCTGCAGAGGAGCAGTACATATGCGTTTCCCCTCAAATCTAGTTTGAAAGCAAGGGACAGAGCTATCGGTTGGCTTGATATAGAAGATTGATGGGGCTCTTTGCACTGGTCCCTCTCGATATGGTACTCGAAAAAATCTGGAGTGTCCGCGTTGAAAGGTGTGATGGCTTTGAGAACCTTGGACGATATTTCCCATTCTTGACATATATCTGTGAACTCTCCTTGCGAAACATGGAGAGGGCTTTCCTTATTTCCCCGGCCGTGTGAAATGTGAACCTCGATTGGTTTACGGCTAGGTTGGTCACCTTTTGCGCGTTTCGACGAGATGGAGGATAAAGAGGCCAAGGCGTTAGAGCCGACAGGTTTTGCATCAAGATCCGTGGTTTGAGTGGAGTGGGATAGTGTGAATCGTTTCACTGAAGTTCTCTCTGCAGAGTGCCAACTTTGAGAAAACTTATGTACAGGATATTCTGAGTTCTTCGACATTACTATCGATAAGAAATTCTCTGCTAGCAGGAAGAGTAGATCCTTTGGTTATTATTTGCGTTCGGTGAAGTTTTGAGATGAAATCCTGTTGCATTTGCATTGAAGGAATTTCGTTGCAGAATATTAAGTGTTGACCACTTTATTGACTATGAACGTGGCTTGCTTTAATTAGCTTGAAAATATGAATGGTGCATCAATTTCTTCAGTATCGTATGGATTTCTCCTTTGACTACCAGCGACAGCGTGCGCCAAACATGAATAGCCCCTTTTAATGCGGCGTGACAATGTCCGATATTCAAATTTGCAATCCTTCATAATGATTTGTTTCATTGTTTCACAATGAACTTTCCCCATTTTTGGCTATTTTCAGCTCCGAGGGACCTTAAAGTACCTCCTAGTACTTAAGATAAAGTAGTTTTCAAGTCTATGCGTGCGCTACTATGTTTTAGCAACTGTTTATCCCCAGAAATGGTAAATTCATATTATTTTGTTGATTACATAGATTATTACCACCCTGGTAAGCAATAGGTAAAACTGCCCACATCGAGAATTCATAAAGGCTGTGATTGAAAGCGTATACTGAATACTAATTCTGCAATATGTTCTCCTCCACGGTTCAATTATGGCTCGGTCTAGTAGCTCAAGAAGTAGAACTTAATGCAAATCGATGTTGATTGGGTATCATGTGATCTTTCAGCACCCTCCAGATCTCGAACCAGCCCAAGAGTCTAGAGTACAGTATGACCTGAATAAAGTGATATATTTAGCTAACTTAGACGTAAATCGGTAATCGCATTGGGAACTTCGCTGTTTCTGTCTACAGACATGCATCGGCTCCGAACTATTGCCCCTTTCGTCTCGCTTCCGTTCGGCTTACGGGATAGGGGCAGAGTTGGGCTACCAGAGGACGTCAGTCATGTTTGTGCCTTTTTGGTTAGTGAGGAGGGTGCTTAGATGAATGGACAGGTTCTAATCACTGTCGGTGGAGCTTCCTTCTAAGAAGCTTGGATGAGGACAAAATGATCAGCGTCATGGCATAGACTTTACTTGATGCTTCCGCTCTTCGATTTCGTCGGTCAATTTTGTTGCATTATTGTCACTCTATCCATAGATTGTTTTCAAAGCATTGAGTAATGCCATACTAGTAATAGTACTCATTTTCGGACTGCCGTTATTGAAGATTTCAGTTCCATTTTGTGAAATGATTCGAGATTGAGAACAAAGGATGGAAAGAAAGTTGCGATAGAAAGCGGGGTGGGATACGCTAGCCATATACAGATTAGCGCCAGAGGTAGCGGCTGCTATGCGGGAACGGCCGCGTCGCCGATGATGCAGGCTGAGAAGCAAGGCAGATAATGCGAAATATCATAAAGTTTGTTGCAGCCCGGACTCGTCATGAGATTCTACCTTCCTAAAATATATCATCTCATTGTTCTCGGATAGCAGATAGAAAGATATATCAACAACTTCTTCAGCCTTAGCCTCGACAGATCTCTCTTATCAACCATGTTTGCTACGCCCAAGAAATCCCGAGGGGCGTGCACTCCATCCAGCAGCAGCCCTGGCAAAGTTCGACTGAGCGGCCTCTTCCCTGATGGCGTTTGGAACTGTAAGTTGATTCTTGTGCTATACATTGCAACGCTGACGACCCGCAGGTAATTGCAATCCTCGATTACCAGCTTCACACTTCCAAGTCAAGAAAGATGGCCCAAATAAAGGCAGATGGTTCTACACTTGTCAAGAGTCGAAGGAAAGTGGCTGTGGCTTCTTCTTGTGGGATGATAAAGCAGCTGGGCGGGAAATGCGAGCCGTCATGAGCAACACACGATTGGAGCTAGATGGGCTGAGAACACCGGCCGATGTTGTTAAGGATAAGAGGACGATAGAAGGTCATTCCGCAGCTAGCAACAAGTTTATGGCAGACCTAGCCAAGGCGGAGGAAGATGAGTTCGGTAGCTGGTCGCTGTCCGCAGAAGACGAGAAGAAGCTTGCTGATGTGGTAGAAGAGGCTGATACTACCGAATACCCTGAGACGCCTAGGAAAGCTATCAAGACGAGCCAGTTCGCGACACCTGGTAGCAAAAGAAAGTGGGAGGAGGAAACACTGCCGACTCCGTGCAGTGGCGCAATCAAGCCCAATATGGGAGTGAAGAGTCTTAGGAGGGATGAGGATATATTCACCACACCCTCAAGCAGGCTCAAGGGTGGAATGTGGGACAAGAACGAGCATGCTGGGTTGCGCAGCCCTTCAGCTACACCTATATCCAGTCGATTCCAAGACCCTACAATTACGAATGAAGGTGTGGGTCAAAGACCTCCGCAGAATTACGATATCGGTGACGAGGTCTTGGACTTGTTGAAGGATCAGCATATCGACGCTGAAACGACTTCCAATCTCCGAAAGCTGCTGAATAAGCATGCTCTCAAAATTTCGGGCATTGCCAAAGGTCGCGATATTACTCGAGTAGCTTTGAAAACCAAGGACGCGAAGATTGCGGAGTTGCAACAGAAGATCACAACTCTGGAGGCTGAGCGCGAAATGGACAAGACTGTCATCCGACACTTCAAGAGCGATATGGCCCACAGTCTGGAGAAGCGACGTGGTAGAGGGCGGGGAAAGACTTAATGGATCGTCTCGACGGACAATCGAGATCATCTCACGACTTTTCTTTCCGAAGTCGAGCCATCCTATCGCAGACATCATAGCACTGGTGCATTTGAGGTTGCAGCAGCCTAACTATGAAATTTGGTAATGCTCGCATATCTCTGGGCCTTTTCTCGAGACTCAAATCAAGACGGACCGTTCGCTACCCCGCCAGCGAGGACTTTGGGCTAACATGTCAACACATGTCTCAAAGCAACGGCATTTAAATATGGTCTGGTGGGCATCGGGCGGACATGGTACGAGAAATAGATCTCTGAACATTGCAGAGACACAGCATTGGAAGCCGCAACTTCTTTGGCGTGCGTAGCAAAGAGACACGTCAAACTGACGCACACTTGCAATACCTTGTGTATTGCTCGCTGCAACTCTATCGATATACCGTGGGCAAGCTACTTCTTAAGGGTAATCGTTCCTGTACTCTTCGGCCGTTATTTACGTGTGATTTCTAGGACGAATGTTCTGTTTGGGTTGTCCTTTGCGAGCATAATGTTGCCCCTAGCCGTGGCTCGAGACTGTGAGTTCATAGAAGGTAAACACTCCCATCTTATTTCTGCTCGTTTGAATGGAGGTTAAGTATAACGTAGTTTTGTACTGCCTTTAAGTAACCCGACTTTGCAATATATAAAGCAAATCAATATTTACAATTCTTTTTGTTTTCTTAATATGCACAGGTTTCTTTTCATCCTCTCAAAGACATTTCGAGTAGTACTCATTCGTAGCAGTGCAATTTGAGCCACTATCACACCCCATGCTTCGAGTATATCCAGTTTCGCCGCATCAATTCCCACGCTTGCATCCGTATTAAGCAGCTGAACCCACTGCACCAGTTGCTACAGCCCCACTTTTCGTCCAGGTTGGACTGCTGGCTGCTCCAGTAGGACTCTCTCCTTGCCTAACACACCCGCTCTTTGATGTAAGTGCCGCAGGGCAAGTGACTTGCTTGAACGTCATGGCTGGGTTATCGGCGCCTTGGAACCAGTCAAAGCGGAAATAACAGCCTTGCTTGAGAGCAGCTGGAAATGCATCACATGATGACCTCGAGTCGACACCACCGTACTGCTTTCCCCATCCCGTGGAAGGCGTGCCCCATTCAGCGGTGCAGCCGTTGAAGATACCGAAGCCACCTCCTGGAATCTATTTCTCTCAGTCAGTTGACTCCTATCCAAGATTAAAGATATAGGACATACAGCAAGATCGAACTGATTCGACCCCAAATCCCCTCCGGTATTGGTCACCTGAACAACCATCTTCTTTCCCGACACCGCCCCACTCGTAAACGTCAACTCGTAACACCCACAGCACCAACTACTCTCACTGCCTCCAGCGATTGTTGCAGCCGCATATCCATAGGCCAAACTGTCAGAAACGGCCCATGGAGATTGGTTCGAGCACATATACGCTGGTCCTCCGCCATTGCATCCTGACTTCGCGTCGTAATTCGAGAGCTTATTGTCGTTTTTATCGCACGACGCAACGGGATTCGCGCCACCCGCTAATGAGATTTTCTTCGTCCAGGCACAGGATGCTTTGCAGCAGTCCCAGTAGCGGGTTGTCTTCCCGGTTGATTGAGAAGTAACAGGTGTGGCTTGGAGGAAGAAGGGGAGGATGGCGAGGAGGATCTTGGTCGGGAGAACCATTTTGGATACAATTGACAAATCTATAAGTCTTCACTCTAAATGCAGGATTGGATGAGAATGAACTTTTCTAAGAGATGGAGAAAGCGGAGTAGCACATACAAAAGGTGAGCTTACATCCATTTAAAGTGTTCCAGGGTGCCAAGCTGATCATCTCAATCCATATTCTTGCTCAATTTGTTACCAGAAGGCTGTATTGAAGAAACGGCGGGCCGTCAATCTGGACATTTTCGAGGACCTGGTGACTGTTTAACAATTATCCGTCTCCGCTTACAGAAGTATAATATGTTTGGAACAAGTGATTGGTTTCGGTTCGTGCCGAAGGGACTTGGGATTGATTGGATGAATTAGGCTGTGCGGCTGGGAAAGATTCTCCTCTGCCGTGGAGGGGTGTACCCCGCATTTTTGAAGTGCCAAGACGCTAGTTCGTCAATGGCCAAGGACGATCGACTGCGGAACGGAATTGGAAGTGGTCAGCTTCACGTGATCTATGATTCTTTTCCGTCTTTATGCTCGTTACATTCGTTTGTTTCTTCTGCCTTATGCTTTCTATGTCATCTTATTCTTTTTGTCTCTCTTCTCAACTGTTCCTTTTACTTATTTTTTGTCCTCGCGCAATATGCCTTTGCAATGTATCACCTGAGCACTTTAGCCCGCTCTGTAGCCTTCACTGCTGTTCTGATTCTTTCTTCAACATATTTGTATCGTATGGCAAAATTATATTAGGTACAAAGTTGTATTAAGGCTGCGATTAAAGGAGATTTTGTACTAGGGTATAGTCCTCCCTAACGCTATGATATTCATAATCTAATTCTTACTTCTGTCTAAATATTTATCGAATTCTTGCCTCATCTAAAATACAATTCCTTATCTATAGGCAACACCTGTCCTACGGAGCAGTTAGTTCAGATTGTTAAGAGATGTGAGTTATGGCTTACACATTTTTGTCCCCTTGACATCAAAACACTGTTAGGTTGACTTGTTGGTATCGGCTGTGAATTGAGGGATAAACGTTCGCAGAGAAGTGGAAAGTCTTGATCCGCAATCTTATGTTGAGGCGAATACAGAACGTCTGTTGCAATTTGTGGAAATTCGAGTGTGCCAGTTCAAATCCGGCTGGGAGTTGCGTTGTGTGATCGAATATTGGTTCTTGGAGTTCACTCGTCATCATGGCTGTTCCATTGCTGGAAGATGGAGGCAGTTCATGGCCTCCAAACGTATTGCGTCCATACTGGGGACTGGTGTTTGTTCCAAATGCAACCTGGCTATGATAGCAAAGCCTAGATAAGTCAACGGTCATTGGGCCCATGGACATTCGCTGAAATCTATCTTGCATTTGGGATGGAAGCAGGTAGCTATCCCATGATGAATACCTTGTATTTTCCGGAATGAAACTTGGAATTCTCATGTCAACTGGCGAACCCGAACTTTGGGGAACAACTTTATTGGCCGGCATGTTGTTATATAATAAATGGTCAGGTACTGTTTGATCTCTGATACCACTAGAACTTGGGCTGCCGAAGTGTGAACTGCTTTGGATCGATGTGTTCATTCCTAGGTGTGGGTAGCCGGGCTTCGCCTCCGAGACAACGGCATTGTAGGCATAGCATTCGCGGCAATGGGGTCGTGTTGGTGGCTGCATAAATCCCTGGTGGATCATGCAAGCGTCTGGTAATGCAGGCATTTGCTGAAACTCGCCATTGGAAAGTGTACAGGATTGAAGATCGGCTAGGTATTCGGGGCTTTGACTATTTCCTCCGTCGGCCTGAGTAATGTGCGACCAAGGCTCGCTCTGTCCGGTAAAAAATGGCACTGTGGTTGGAGAAATCGAGGCCGGCTCATTTTCTCTGATCGATAGATGGCTGCTGTTCTGGGAGATAACATCACCTTGTGACATTTGATCCAAGCTCGGATATAAGTCCGGGAAGACCACGCCATTGGCAGGGCTGGTCGAATATACTTGCATGGAAGACGTTCCATACTCCTGATGGCGATGATCCGAATCCATAATGCTGTTTACCCAGTCCAATGGATCGCTTGACAGCTGATCTACGCCGGATGATGGACCAGCGCTGACACTAGTCGCTACGAAACAGTCTCCTCCAAGGTTGGAAGTTTCACTGTAGAGACTAGATGCTACGGAACACCAAGAGTCCTGTGATTCTGATCTCTGAAGAGCCGGGGCGGCTTTATTTGTGCCAAATTTGTCGACTACACACTGCTTCATGGCATGGCGACACTTCTCATAGTCAGTCTCTACGTTTTTTAGGGCAGGCTAGAACATACTTTCTCCTTCCTTCGTCGACATTCCCTGCACGCGCCTCGTTTGCGGACTGCTGCTACTTCCAGTTTTTCTAGGGGATCAAGACTCCGGCGATGTCGCTTTTGAAATAGACGCCTCTCAATTAGTCCGTCGCCGGCATTCAGAGGAGCAAGAGTCAGAACAGGTGTCGTGGCATGTTGCAATTGCAGAGCATCGCCCACGCGTTTCCTTGGTCTTTGGGCGGTTCCGGCTTCTATATTCCTCTCCCTGGTCCGATTGGGTAACATGACGGCAAGGTTTGGCAATAGCTTTTGAAAGACTTCGAGAAAGAGAAGAGGATACACTATCGGGAGTGGAATGAAAGAACGAGAATTGAAGAGATGGAGGGGGGTCATCCTAATACAAAGTGGGATTGAGTTAGTATAAGAGCTCAAGAAATCAAATTATGAAGACTATCAAAATTCCGAGGGAACGGTCTACGGCAATGGACTAGTCCATGGCTTGCTGTAGCATCATTAGATATATTTCACCCATCTCCAACATTGCCCTCTTGGCCAATCGTTTGAGCTCACCGGGCGCCTCGTGCAACTCGTTGCCATTGTTTTCCATGTCAGAGTTGGTAACAAGATGAAAGATAACGGTGAATAAAATTAAAGTTTATGAGGCTATGTAAGGAATGGGGATGAGACGCGAGAGGTGTTCTAAAGCAACGTGGCAGACCGCCCAACTCTAACCGAGCAAGTAAGAGAACGTACGTGCTGCCACTTGCAGCATCCACACGAATCGCCTGATATTTCGACTGGCTGTCAGTACTCTTGCTCACCGGTTCGCCGAGAGCAGCCCTATTATATTCAACGAACGGAGGCCACAGACCCAACAACGCTCCCCAGAGGGAAGCACTTACTCGTTGACCAATTGTCCGGCATAAAACCAGAATAGAAAAAGCTGTACTGCACGTAATAATCAACATTTTAAGCTGAATTTATACGCATATTAGATGACTAGTCTGGGTTTGAATATCAACCACTGCATATATAGTTAACCTTAGATCAACTTGATGTTTCTGGAAACGACTGAGTCGCTTTGGTACGCTAGAAAATTAATTCGCCTTTTTGATACCTTGATTCTATAGCGAGAGCTAGCGAGACCGGCGCATGAGGGCACTGACACGGTCACATTTTCAATTCCTGCTACCACTTCTGACAAAATACTCAAAATATAATCCAAGGTCCATTTCTCTATCCTGAGTGGCTCGTTTAGATAAGTTCCTCACTGGGACAATGTACTTGGCGGTCTCTCTTCACGCTGCTCGGACCATCTGACTGTATGTCATCACATCCCTCTTGTGTCTATACCTATACTAACAAATTTAGAAGTCGTGAACTTCGTCGCTCAAACGACTAATTCAATAACAAAGCTCGGATTTTTAAAGAGCTTGAAAAGAAGGAGGAATAGAAGTTGAGATATAACGGGTCAAGATGTCCGCCATTCCGCAGTTTTTCCATCTCGCTACCTCCCCCGAGGCATTTTGGCCAGTAGCATAGATCGATTTTGGTCTCTATATTTATAATCAGAGCTTGTAGGTTTTACACTTTTTCGACATATGTATCTGTCGTATGCGAGTTGGAACTAGATTGTTGACCAAGTGTAGGGAATGATGACTCGATGGCGCTCGCGAGAAGATCAGGATTGTTAACGAGGATACTCGCCGCTTGAGAGAAGAATTCAGTGGTTGTTGTGGTAGGGGTGAAAGTTTGCGAAGGGGGAGTAAATCGTGACAGGTATTCAAGTCGTTAATCTGGTAGAAATGCAAGTGTCTCGCGAGGTCAGTTCAGTATCTCACGAGTAGCTGGAGATTAATGAAATACTCGGTCTGGTCAAGATGGCAGGCGTTAGAATATAAGATTGATAATTATTTTTGCACCGGGAATGGGACGACTCATTCTTGCATCAAGGTCAATTTTAAGAGTGCGGAATAAAGTAATTTCAAGGTTATAATGTTGCTTCTGTGATGTCGAATTGTCAATTAGGACACAAACATTAAAAAAGAATCGTTCATCTCAGCGCCTCGAGATCTAGAAGCTCTGTAGTGATTCGTGTGGAGGAAAAGAGGAGAAGGGTAGGCAACGAACTTGGTTGGGAAAACGGATCTTGAAAAAGCAGCTAGAGCAGGCGCACTTTGCGCCTTACGCAGGAGCCGCCACTGGATACCCCTAGACTCAGGATTAATTTTCTCTTTTACTAGTTCCGTTTTAGTGTCTGGACGTGAGCAACTGCTGCTTTAACCTGAGCTGAGGGTGAGCGTACCTGAGCCGAGGGTGAGTAGCCGGAGCAGAGCCGGAGCAGAGCCGGAGCAGAGCCTGAGTATCCTGAGCACACCCTGAGTACCTAAGTAAAGGTTCTATTTTGGCTTCCTTTAAGAACGGCTTCCTAGAATTAAATACACGTCTATTATACTGCTTCTACTCAGTCAAGTCAAATTGAGAGCCTAGACGACCAAACAGCTCAAACTCCATCCTCTTCTCAGCTTTTGGACCTTTAAGTATATCCCCAACTATATCAGAGCCAGGTGGGAAGTCATGCTCAAAATTCGGCTCTCCAGCACCCTTCATATTTGTCAAAACTGCCTGCCGAAAGTGCCAACGAAGGAGTTGATCAACTGGTCTTTGGGGATCATCGAGAGGTCTTTGATCGAAGAAATTCCCAGCAATGCCGTGTCCATCACGAACAAAGCATACAATTTTATAATTGTCCTAAAATAATTATTAGCTATTAATAATAAAGAATATAAGGTATTTATACATACATCTGGGTTAATTGAGAACTTATACATATCGAATCCTTGGTGTATATCGTTACGAAGTAATAGTCCATTCTGTACAGAATTGATTGTTCCTCCTTTGATTTCTTCTCCATTTAGAGAAGTCGAGATCCAACGGCTATAATTGTGCTGGCGCCAATGCTGTTCATAAGCCAGCGGGAAAATATGCGCAGCCTCGAAACCGTACCAATCATCATATTCAGCATTTACTACTACTTGTCCTGTTATAACACATCGTCGATCCCGTGAACGGACAGCGTCGGTAAAGGCTTGGACACGAGTTCCAGTTTGTAAAGACGTCGTACGAAGTAATGGGGTCTCGTTATTAATATGAATAGGATCTATTAACAAGTTAATTAAAGAAAAAAGGCATCAAAGAAATACTTACGAGAAGAATCAATATAATAGTTTCCAGGTAGAAATAGAGAATTATCTCTTTCTATTATAATATCGCTTTCATTCCGTAGAATATATTCGCCGTTAAAGATAACGAAAATCTCTATCATAGTGTATAAGTTGGCATTCGTAATACCAGCTGTGAGAACCAGGCCCCCAATTGAAGTGTTTCGATCGCTTATATCGAATATATGAACGTTGCGACCTGCGGAGCGGTTTCGGGGTGGCATAGTGGATCGAGTGTCTTCATGTAGTAGGGAGGAAGGAGAGTCTCCGGAGTATGGTAGAGCGTCTGCGAGGTGTGGTGGAGCGTTTGCGGAATGTGGTAGAGTGTCTTTAGAGTGCTCTTCGATGATTTCGTTCTGTAGGAGAGTGTCGGATTGTGGGGAGTTGGAGTCTGATAAGCTGGAGGGAGCAGAAGAAGGCGACATCGTGAAGATTTGGATGCGTGTAGCGTGTAGCGTGTAGTGTGTTGGAGATGGCAGGCGCGTTGAAAGATGGAATGTGCTTTCGAAGAAATGACGATCATGCTTGAGCTGCTCGGGGTGCTCAGGCGAGTTGGCTGAGCCGAGGGTGATTAGCGCCAGAGCTAGAGCAGCAAGCTTACTAACCCTATACGGCGCACAAGAACGGGAAAATTGATTCATGATACCACGATATGGCGATAAAGTCCTTTGCTCAGTGCCTGCTATAATAGATCGTGATAGGGATAAATTCTAAGTTCTTTTCATGTGCAAAGCCTAGCATAGCTAGGATTTGTAGCCGATTGATGGGAAAGCTTATTTCATCCGGGATGGAAGATTTCCTCAAAGAACGCTGCCTTTGGTGGATCTACACTGACTACAAAACCAAAAATCAGAAATTGGCATGGCCGCGTGCCGATATTCGATTTTGGAGGCAAAGAACTAGTATTCACAGCGCTGTGTATGGCCTTGGCCTGTCCCAGTCAAGCGATGACGGAGAAGTTGTGCCGCCTGAATACGAACTTTTCGTTTTCCTACAAGACACTATAGTCAATCAGAGATTCATGCAGAGACTATACGGCTTTCTTTCAACCCTGTCATTGGTCGTAGTTTAATCGCCCTTCTCCAGATCGTTTTTGCTACTAATACACTGTTTCGTACAAGTCATGCTCAAATAGAAGCTCAAGGATATTCAGCATTTTCCTTCATTGTTATACCTTATTTAATTATATCAGGCCTCAACCTCATTGGTAATATAATCACTATTACATATCCGAGTATATATGTAGTAAAATCCGATATTTCGGATGAAGCTGAACACAGAGGCTGGAGGTTTAAAGGCATTGTAGGTCGTATAGACCCAGTCATCATACCATATCCAAAATCCGGACCAAATCAACGGCTTAAGGTTGTTTCAGGGCTCGGAGACCAGTCTCTTGAAGGCCATGAGCCACTATACTTGAGACCACTCAGAAATACAACTTTGGCATCTCCTTACGTTGATTAAGTATATTGCATCTCATCATATTGTGAAGCGACTGAGGTTTGGAGCAGGTTCAACGCATATCGAATTCCGAGAATGAACTTCGCATAGAGTTGGTCGAAGTGAACTCCAATTACGAGCATCCAGCTCAGTTTGGCAGTAATGGTTCAACGACTTGGCTCGATCGCATACCTCTGGTTGACGAGCTGCTCGAATCTATACAAGTAACTGGAGAGCATCATCTTGAGATCCCTCGCGTCATAGTCGAATATGAACTTTACACTCGATTTCGTCGTCAAAGTGATATCCTTATATCAAGCTCTACTAGGCAAGGAGATTCCGCTAGCGGTACCGCGAGGACCAATGCTTCTGCTGAAGACCTCCGAAAATAAGCCGGCGGGCAAGACCGGGCCGCAACTTTACCAAGTGCGGATGGTGATACCTCGTTGTTAGCAATCAAAGGTGCCGGTCTTCTAGCCCTTCGCACCCAAAATAGCGAAAGACCAGCCGAGCCTACAACTGAGTCGGATATATACGCTAGGCCCTCAACGAGCCAAACGTGTATCTCCCGAGCACGCATTATTCAAATCGCCATCTACGCCTTTGTCAGCCTTTTGCAACTCCTAATCTTAGGGATAGTCTCTCGATTTATGTCAGGCAATCAGGCAAACAGCATAGTCCAGTTCGTCTTCATGGGTTGGCTTGTTATCTCTGTGCTTCTCGGACTAGTCTTCGTTCCTGCTCCTTTCCGTCTCGAATTATTAGCGGAGGCAGGCAATAACTGTGGCTGGCCTGTAGACTTGCTTGTAGTGCTCATTGTAATATTGCCGATTAGGGGTTTAATATGTACGGGTATTGAATTTGGATATTGGGGAGATTGTTCTTGGATCAAGTAACGGATTATAATCCAGCGAGCACGATAAAATAAAATAAAAAGCTTCCGTCCTTGATCTGTCGAAATGACACGATTATCACAGGTATCCATGGAGGAGACTTTACTTGACTTCGGCGATATGAAGTCGTTCTACTATTATGCAGATCAAAGCATAATTGCAAGTGCCACTTGATATTAGACAGCGACGATAGGGATCGCTAGTCATGAAGAGAGAATAATTGCTTTGAAATTTTTGGAAATAAGCTCTCTTTTTTAAGATCCGGAACGGAATTTTCGTGAAATAAGGTATTTGACGAATAGGGCGGACTGGAAATTTTCAGTTAATATCAAAAACCATTATCTATGACATATTTTCAAACCCACTGCATTATAGCACCAAAACCCGGTTTCAAGAGGTTGGATTCGCAACATCAAATATATCGAATAGAATGTAGAAGGCGGGCGCTTATGCGGACACAGATTTTATACTTCGAGACTTCGGATTTCGAAGGAGAAAAATTAAGAATCAGAGATCATTTTCCCGTTCTCGAGATACGATCAATCAATGCCTTACACTTCTGATGCTGGAGCAATTCAAGACTACTGAGATAGCCTAATTCTCCTCAGTCCATGGAAGTCTGTGAAAGTAATATCGGTTATATGATAATATATACGACTTGTTCGTTTTATAAGTTGATATTTTGGACCAACCCGCAGCAAGCGAATCGATACCGCTAACTTGCGCAGATCGGTTTGTAAAATAGATATCAAATTAATTACTCGTTATATTAACCTAAGAAGTGGATAGAGTTGCCTAGCGTACTGTGTTCCATTATCCTGGAAAAGTCTTAAGCATTTGGACATTATGCTCATACTTAAATTTGAAAGTATTGTCGATTTTCCCTGCCCAGATTATTGAAATTACCGAACGCCATAACCTAAACTAATTCAATATTCTAATAGTGCACCATTTAATTAACTAGCTATTTATGTAGCATTTGAAAATATTTTTGGATGCACCTTTCCTGAAAATCTAAGTTGATGGTGCCGACTTGCTAGCGAGACGGCTTAGAATAGGGTTCTAAAGGGGCTAGGCCAACGAGTATTTACTCCCCCCCCCAAAAAGCTATTTTCGTTTTTTTTTAGTAAAGAGACTAGAACCCGGACAACGAAAACATATTTTTTCTTCTCATGTGCACTACTGCGCAATATCAATACTATGCTGCCTTGCGGAAGAGAGTGATTTCTATTGGTAATTGTGTGAGAGCCTGGCGTAGGTCTCAACAATGCCGGCCTATCCGTTTCGGGTCGGAGAAGAATCTCGTTCAGACTGCACCGAAGCGGGGTTTGCGCCCGCAAAAGAGCAAAAATGCTGCGTGTTCTACCCCGCGTTTGTATCAACTAACCCTAAGCTCCTCCTCGATTTGGAAGGAATATGACTATGACTCAGTGATTGATCAGAGATTATTTCTCGTTCGGAGCTTAAACATGCATCTTGCAATAGACTAGATCATTGGCTGAAAGTGATGCATATTGATGTGGACTGGGATGCATTGATAACGGATCGGTCCGTGGCTTCCCATTTTAGCCTTGGCAGAACCTGATTTCTACAGGTTGGTGCTTCATTCTAGGCTTTCAAATCGGTTAGCCTCAAGGGCGTACGGCAGCACACTCTGAAGAGGGTGGTCAGAGTCAGATGAGGAGTCCTGAACTTGTGGATCAATCGTCAGCGCATTCATGCAGCGAGAAAGTTTCAAATATATTACTAAGGCACCAAGCATTAAACTCCTGCCATTCTGTTAAATGAGAGTGCCTTTGAGCGCGTGGTGTGCGCGCCAAAGTATTTTGCCATTAAATCATCAATCATTTTGATCTCAAACTAAACTTGCTGCAAATAATAGCTTCTGTTGTACAACCCTGCAAAATGGTTAAAGAATTAAGTACTGTGGTGTCGCAGTGTTGCGATGCGAAAACACGGTGATTTTGCTATTCCTAGCTACTTTGGCGAGATGGCCGGATTTTTGCGGCCTTTGTAGCTCTGCTTCCTCGTAACGCAACCAATAAAAGGCTCCTGCTCGTGTAATCCATCTCGTTCTAAACTTGGATTTCGTATCTTATATCACTTGGCTAGAAAAAGGTGATGTAGGTCTCCCTCCCATTGAATTATATAAAGATCTGTTTCGGCTCTGGTTTTCTTTCTTGCACAAGGAAATCCAAGTCAGTTTCCAAAGGAAGAGCCAGCCAGCCCAGTCTCAATCACAACCAACATAATGCGTCTTAGCACTATCGTAATCTCAATGCTAGCATTTGCCAGCAGTGCTATGGCGCAATGCCCAAAAGGCTATTGCAACATTGGCCAGTGTCCGTTAGGTCTTCCCTGTCCAGTAAGCATCTCTTGTCCTTAACTTTCAAGAACTTGCACTAACGCTTCTAAGGACGGCGCTATCTGTATTGTGAGTATAGTTAACTTTAAACAACACACATATTGCTAATAGCTCTTAGGGGACTACTTGTTGTGCATCTGATGCGAATGGGATATGCTAGGCTTGCTGCTTGATTTGTCACAAGACTGGCGTGGGCTATCGTTATATCCACTATTAGTAAGGTTCGTTGTTGGGAAGAATAGAGCCCTGTATGTTGCAGACATGAACTCTTTTATAGCAAAAATACAACTTCTCAAGTAGAAATTCTGGTGGCGGTATTGAACTCAAGACTGTTGCACTGGAAAGTGTGATGTATGGTGGAGGTTACACGCCAGTTATTTAGCTTAGTATTTTGAGTGGTGATTCATCTCGCAGCTGCTGGATACGTTAATTCAGTATCAGAAAATACCTAGGCTTTCATCTTCCTAATAGTCGAGTTTTTCTTCACGGTAACCCGCGAGTCAACGGCATTATTACTGCGGCTGCCATACTTAACAGCCAACCAATGGAACGATGCTTAGATCTACGGTGGTCCCCCTTTTGAGCCGAGAACTAGCGGCGTAAGCGGTATCAGGAGAGCCAATTTGGCCGATGTACTGGCTAGGAGTTCTAGCTATCAAAGCGAGCTGCTATGCTTGCAAATACGTACAGTACAAGCATGGACCACAATACTAGAGTAGTACTGGGGAACGCTTTGTTTGTACGGAACTTAAATATTCAGAAACAAATATTAGCGGTTTAGTAGCAGTGGTACAGTGTATCAATAACGAGTGTTTTTGTTAACTTGATTTTCACTTCAACCTAGTCTCAAACTGTACTTAGGGTTTACATAAATGCGCAACTTCAGTAAATTAGCTTTCCTATTCGAATTATGGACCCAATTGGACAACAATATCTAAATCCTGTATTGATGGTTAATAGTGTAGACGTTTAAATTCCCGTTCTTCTTTCTCTTCTTCTTCCTGGTCATCCCGAGTTCTCTTAACCGATCGTTGATCCGGTCCAGGATTCAAACGATTCGAACAACGCAGAATATGAAGCATATCTTTTGAATCGGGACAAGATGTCAATTACTCATAAGTGGCCTTCACTCATTGTTTGCGCAGCACCACCCATCTAGAGAAGGAGCATCATCAAAGAAGAGAGGCAGGTCATTCACAAAAAGGTCGAAAATTCTAAAGTCGGAAGGTCAACAAAGTGAATAAGGGCTAGGCCATGGAAGGTATTTTATGGAAGACGATGCTTGATTAAAGTACACAAATTATCTGCTTCGCTGGAACAATAAAATCAGTTGTGCGGATTACTCACTAGAGCGCGGCATGGGTTGCGGCTGACTAAAGGTATCTACATAGGTAGGTGCTTATAGAAAAAGTAATCGATATTTTATTACTCGTTAGGTGAGAAGGGTAGTCTTAAAAATGCATAGGATACTCGCGGGTTATTCTATTACGTGAAATAAGCTCTTTTTATTAGCTAGACTAGCTTTAATAAAGTTAAAAAAGTTAAATATTATCACGTATAGTTTTAATTAGGTAATTATCTAGCTAAATTAAATATACACGTAATAAAAATACACGTGTCGGATATGCTATTAGTACTTATAGCTATAGTGGTTAGACCTCTCAAAACTATACTTATTACCCTACCCACCCATGGGTAGTTTGTTTTGCCAAATAGGTGCCCATACCCACCCGTGCCGCGCTCTAACTCAACCTAGATCTAAATCTATCAGTAATAGCTTATTTTTAGGGAAGCTAAAATATACAGTCGCACGGTAGTTCCATGATTAAGCAGGAGTCCAAAGCAGGTTATGCCAAAGAAAATTTTAATTAGTCGGACGGAGGCTAGAATATATAGCTTACAGCTAGGGTTCTCTAAAAGAAACCAATCTCAGTCACAAGCCATAACCACAACTCCTCGGGTATTCAGGTTAAAGCCAGTCAATGTGACTCCTAGCTTGCGTTTATTGTCTGCTGGGATCAATGAATAAGTAGAGCAGAAACTGTCAGCATCTGCATGGTCCGGAGTCAGTGGCTGAAAGCTGATGCTGTGCCAAATGCACTTTGAGACAAGTTCCATATGATAACGAAGGTGATACTTCATGCGAAATCTCCGTGGCTGGACACCCACCCAGGAAGCTCGGAAGTTTGCCAAAGCTTAGCTATCATCTGTCCTCGTGCGCTAGTTGTAGGTGGTGAAGTTTAGATATAAACGATGGATCGAGAAGGAAATCCTCGCCACCCGATGACATCGATCACAAGCGCTACAAGTAAGCTTGATGTACTCCTCATAGAAAGCTTGAATGAGTTTCAAAAATAAGTGGCGTGTACTTGGAAAGTTATGGTATTTGGGAAGCCGTCGAGCTTCAATTTGGGGACCACTCGGAGAGGACGCGTCGCCTTCGGGAGTACTCCGGCCACTTGGTCAAGAGGGTCACCGTGTCATGTTCCTCAAATGGAAATATATCAATATATGGCTTTTGGCCTTTCTTTTAAAAGCCCTGCTGTTCAACCATAACTAATCTTCAGCAGCGAAAGGGAAACTTCTCAGCGGGTGAGTATTCTGACGGGATCGACTCTCCGAGAGCTGTCCGCCAGTTCCCTGCGCACTAACTGCTCCCAGCATTGGAACATCCTTCGTCTCTTGGATCCTGTAGACGTACTTCAGGGCACTGGCCTTTCCATCCTTCAGCTGTTTTAATCCGGTCAAAACACCATTTAGTCCCCCGGGAATAACCTCATATGGATGTGCCTTCAACCTTCCGTCTTCCAAAAGCCGACCCAAATAGCGCGACCAGAGATACCCAAAGTCCTTCTGTGTTGTATGGACCAGAGGAAGAATGCTATTGATAGCTTTCACGCCGGGTGGGTATTCGAAATTTTTCTTGTCCCTGGCAAATAGCTTCGGAGGCAGCACGGTGCTAATAGTGCCACCATTCGGATCGATGAATCGAAGAGTTGCTTCGAGAGACCCGTTCTCGCTAATTGCGTCAAAGACATACGGAACTTTGCTGCCCAGACCTTCCTTTGCAAGGATCTCTTCAACAGCCGCGACAAGCGCGTCTTCACCATTCCGGTAGTCCACCACATAGTCAACTAAGGTTTTTGCAAAATCGCCGGCTCGGCCAGCAATGCCGATGACGGGATGAAGTCCAGAGAGCCGCGCAAATTTCGCAGCAAATGCACCAACTGCTGATGTGACGCCATAGATCAAAAGAGGTACTTTCTCCCCAACATCTTCAGGTTTTCTTGCCTCGTAAGGCGCTGGAAGTCTCAAGTCGGCGTAGAGAGCGATGGCAGCAGTAAGACTTGCAACAGGGAGGGTAGCAGCTTCTTCAAAGGACACGTTCCGGGGAATGTGGAAGGTCGTCCAGTCTGGAGTGAGGGAGTATTCTGCGAAGCTACCGTTCTCTTTTCCAGTTTCGTGGAGAGCTGCTACACGGTCACCTGGTTTGAACTCATAGACATCCTTGCCAACGGAATGGACTATGCCGGCAAGGTCATCGCCGCTGTTGTGGGGCAGGTCCTTCCTATGCAGAGTGTAAGCATGAGGGACTTCCACCAGACGCTCCAAGCTGATGACAAAAAAGACATACCATAGCGGAATTTTCCAATCCTTGGGGTTTGTACCAGAAACAATAACTTTGATGACGACTTCCTTGTCCCCAGGAGTAGGAATTGGGGTGTCAATGATCTGGACTGACTCAATAGAGCTCTGTACAATCACTTGCTTGGGCATGATGATGGATTCAGGAATTTAGGTGTCTGATTACTCTCAATCAATTGTTCCTTGATAGCTGTGAAGTCTTTTTTGTCTACGGACGGCATCTTGGAAGCTTCTTATCAATGTCTGCGATGCCTTCCATTCCGCGGATGTCCACCTTCAGGTAAGTTACCGAACCGTGGTCCAGCAACTGAAAAAGGCCAAGTTCTACTTTGGGCCAATTCACCAATCGCAATCGATCGATCAGTCGCGACCAATCATCAATCTGGTGAATCCGTTAATTAGCTGATTATCAATCAGTCAGCAACCAGCCCAATCGCAAACTAGGTACCCTGCGTCGGACGTCCGCGGAACCTCGCTAAACTCATTCCGAGGATCTCCATGGACGTTACTTCCTCTGCTTTCTCCGGTTGTCCTCATTTCCATTGAATCGCCTTGCTTCTAAGCATGCAGAGAGATAGAGTCCGTCCAGATCCGGTCTCGTGTCAAACATGTCGGTCCAAAAAACTGAAATGCAATCGGGTTCAGCCATGCTCCAATTGCACTGCTCGCGGTATAACCTGCAACTTCCTGGTCCCGCCACAAAAACAGACAACCACGAGTCCTACATTCCACAGCAATGTAGAAATTCTGGAACGCATTAAGCGGTTGGAGTCTATTGTCCTAAAGCATACAGGTCCCGCCGAGACTCATTCAAAATCTGCATCAGACGACAGTTATGCCTCAAGACAACAGCCACGCCGCTTCAGTTCAGAGAATACCATTGTATCTGACGTCCATCAAAGGCGAGACCATGATTCACAATTGCTTGAGAATATCGGAACAATAGATGATTCGCTCGTATGTAACTCACACCTTCATACACTTTAAGGTTGACTTCCTGCACTCACCCTTTTAACAATGGGCAGCTTTCTCGCCTGTCAAATGGCCTGGCCTTTAGAATAAGTAACATGCACGAAATCCTCGAGGCACAATTTTTTCCACAACACCAGACTTCAGTCTCTGACAACCACCGGCTGAATGATACTATTGTTACAATCCCAGTTTACAGAATAGCGACTCTGCTCTTTCAGAGCTACGAGTCCAATGTGGACCATTTATGCCACATACTGTTCCTTCCAACACTCCAGTCCCTTATAAAAACTTTCTACCTACGGATCAACCAAAATGAATCTGTCTTACCCGGTCAAGCCGCGTTGCTGCTTTCTATTTTCGCCATCGGCGCATATTTCTATCAACCCTTCGACAATTCCGAAGTAGCGATCACTCAACAAGATGCCATCCACCTCTCCAAAATCATAAGCAGAGGTGCGCTGGACGTCCTCGATTACTCACGTCGAAATACCTCAGGCACCTTGGAAGATGTTCAAGCTTCTATCCTCATGTCATTCGTTGCCTACCACCTCGATGGCTTCTCTGCAAGAGGCCGTCTTCTGTCGGCAGCCGCGGCTGCAATTGCTAGGGAACTTCGTTTGCATCGATTGGACGCTGACAACGAGTTCTCTGCTGCTGAGACCAAGACCAACGTTCGCGTCTTGATTGATCGCGAGATCAAACGGAGAGTATTCTGGCATATAGCAGCGACAGACTGGTGCGCAGTAGCTCCTTGCCTAAAACTCACTCATTAACTTAATCATTACTTACCTCTCTGCTAGGCTATTGTCAACCATTTCCGGTCCTCAAGAAGGCATGTACTTCATTCATCCAAATCATATACACGTCCGACCTCCGAAAGACTGCACAGACGATGACCTCATCTTAGGTGGTGACGAGAATGAGTCGAGAATCAGACCTCAGCCAACCGGCATGACTTTCTTCCTTTCAAGACTCCGCCTCGCACACCTATGCCGCGAAATGACTGACACAGTACCACTCGAGACATCCAAACTCCTACAAATGCCATACGAGCATATCATCGCCCTAGACAAAAAGCTGCAAGATTTCATCACGAACCTCCCATTCTTCTTCAAACTCGATGCCGACAGTCGCAGCAGAAGTAAACTTCTTGAGACAGTCTATCCCAAGATCCCCGTTTCGCGCTACTGCATCATGACAGAAGCTCACAGCCGACGCTGCAAGCTGCACCAAAGATTTCTCCATCGCCAGTCCGTCGATCCCCGATATTCTTATTCCAGACAAGCATGCATGGAATCTGCTCGCGCAGTTGTGCAAGGTTACAGGGATCTCCGAGAACATAACGCTCCATCCTCCATGACAGAACTGATGGGAATGGCGGTCCATTTCACGCATCTTGCGCTGGTGGTCATGGTTATGGATTTATGCTTTAATCGAGATGAGGCGGATGAGAAGGAGATAAAAGCAGAGGTTAAGGGGGCGTTGCAGATGTTTGAGGATGCTGATGCTAGCAATGTATCTCCGCTGCTAGGGAGATTCTTGGGCTCGCTGAGAGACGTTTTGAGGAAGCATCAGATACAGCTTACTGATCCGTTGAGCTTGGCAGCTAATAGTGTGGCGGGCTTTGCGGATGAGATTATGCTTGATGCTTTCAACAACCCAGCGAATGATGACCATGGGCAATTCAACCAGCTTGGAACGGATATGCAGGACCCGAGCGTTGCTCTTGATAGTTCGTTCGATGAGTTTTGGCAGTTCGCAATGCAAGGAGAGCCAAACCCCGATTCATTGACCTGGGATCATCTGTACTCGGCTCTTGACTCGCGACCATTATAAAACAGGGCGAAATATTGTCATGTCGGTCGGTTATTACGTGCAATGATCCTTAGCTCTCTTGTTTAGACTAGCTCTTACAGGAAGGTTTGAACAGGCATATAAATCTTCTCTTTAATTACAACTTGGTGTTCTTTAAACATCGTAATTTGTTCTACCCTTAGGCTAACTCTCTGTTTAATCTCTGGAACATTGATAGTGTAAGTAATACGAAGCCTTAGTTAAAATAAACGGGGAAGCGTAGGAACTGACCTTAGAGTATGATTAATTAAATAAATATACAATAGATAATTCTATGATTCATGTACTGCCTTTCTCGGTAGGTTAGGTAGATGCTCCGTAGGATGGGTTCCAAGTGGAGGATATGAAGCAGGCAGATGGATAACTGTAGTGTCGAGGACATTTTTATCAAGCATTAGAATTTAGTCTAGGCAATACAAGCGATTTCCAACTCCCGATTCGTCGAGCAATAAGTCTTACTCTCATCCTTCTCCCAGGCAACCACCACTCCCCATCATCCCACCAACCCCACCACACCTCCCTACTTCAAAATCCAAATCAACAAAGCCGTAAGTACAGAAATAATCCCAGTCAGCCCTGCAGTGATGGCCACAGCGAGATCAGCTCGTGAGCAAACAAATCCAACCGCGAGCCCAACACCAAGCGACACGACCAACGCGGCGAAAAGCACCCAGCAGATAGCTGCCTTGTCTAGTTTCTGCCCAATCAGGAGCGTTGTTCGCGAGTGCGAGCTGGACAGCAGAGCCGGGTATTGGTCCGCGAAGGAGGCAGCTGACTGCAGCAACCAAGGGCGATGGAAGGCCGCTGTCAATTCCGCCGAGGGAGATCGAGAGGAAACGATGACTTCGAGTGGTTGCCGGCTGGGCTGAGCTTCGATGTCTGGCAGACGAAACTGGAAAATGAGTTAGTGGAGGACTTCGGTTCATATACCAAGAGAGTTGTTTACTGTTGAGAGGTTTGAGATCTCGATTACAGTTGTCCACAGTAACTGTCTGATAGGTTTCAGAAGCTTGATCTGCGAGACTTCTTGGTTCTTCAGCTCTTGTAGGGTTCTCATTACTTCCCTGCCGTTTGCTGAAGCGAGCAATATCACAGGCAGGAGGAAGAAGCGCTTGTGGGGTCTCTGTACCACCACACGAATAGACAACCTAGTGGCATTTTCAGGAGGATATCTCTCGCTCTCGGATTGGGTTGTAGGTAGATGCTGTATCTCATGCAGAGCCACTAATTCCCCGGGCACTTCGTGTCCCGGAGAAATGGAAGGGGAAGAGGAAGCAAGAGTAGCCATTGTTGAGTACTGTTGAGGCTTTAGGCAAACGAGGCAAATTAGGCAGGCAGCGCGGATTTGTTCACCGAGGATATATTTCCCTTAAAATGGTTTACTGGGCTCGCAGATGTGATGCTGTGACCCTGGTTATGTGTGGCGGTGCCTCCTCGCAGGTGCGATTTGCAACGCCAACCCAATCATCGCGATGCGCACGGGTAATAAACTCCTTGTCGAATATTCCACTGGATGGGAAGAAGAGCAAGTTAAATTTGTGAGTCCTTCTGTTGTGCTTATTAGTAGTGGTGGAGGTGGAAGTGGAGGGGCTCAAGTACTGGATATATCTGCTGGTACACGAACCGGACATATTGATGTAGTTTTGATATTTCAACAGAATTCGAGCTGCTCGACTTTCAACATCTCGTCAATCAGTTGAATGGATTAGTTATTTGTTTGATATTAGCTAACATCTTTTTTCATCCGAGCTATCTCTGATCCGTCTCCTCGAGATTCAAATACTCCGTATAGTTTACGCCTGCCTCTTCCGAATTGCCCGTTGTGAACATAACCGCGGTGCTTGTGTATTCTGAATGCAAGAAGTGCGGTGCAACAGAGGGATACTGATCTTCTGGGAATGATGAATCTCCCTCCCGCTGCTCTTGCGTACCGTACCCAGAATCTAGCGCAGGTTTAACTGTCCAGTCGAATGGGTATTTACCATCATCCTGGTACATATCCAGGGCATCGAGGTCCAACCGCGATCCATGCTGGTCTTCCAATCGCACCGGATTCCGTATGCCTTGAGTTTCGCTTGCAACTGTCTGCGCAAGAGAAGCATCAATATTGTGAACGTCAATAGGAAGCTTGTATGTATTGTTCCTAGACGAACTCGATACGAGATGATTCGGTATCATATAATCATAGTCTGATTCATGTTAGTAGATTTTCCAAAATTTGACAGTGACGGGAACGCAAACTAACAAGGGCTAGGCACATCATCTTCTGCGGTTTCGAAGAGACACATATATATCTTGACCCAACTTTTCGCGCCACCTTCTTGAGCCTTTCCCGGCTCTTTCCAGTTTGCTAAACGCGACTCTTGCTCTTCAGTCATCCACTGAGGATCCTCATCCGTGAAGTCCCGTGGCTTGCACTCGTGGCTGCGCTTGGCTTGTTCCGCTGTGGCCCTTTTTGAATGTCCTTTCTTCGACTGTGTGAATCTTGACTTGCAAGCTATGCATCCAAGTTGTAGAGAATGCACTCTTTGAATATGGTAGCTGAAGTTTTGTTAGACACCTCCAGCTGTAAATTGAATGCAGGGCGGGTACTTGAGGTCCCCGATATCCTTGAATCCCCATCGTTCCGTACACACGTTGTTTACAGATAAATATAGATCGGGGTAGCGCTTCGGAAATGGACAGGCAAGATGATGCTGATATTTTTTTGGTGGGTAGATAGGCCTTTCCACTTCGTCCTCCTGGTCTTTTCGAACCTCGATTCGTCTTCGTTTTGGAGGAGGCATGTCTTAAGCAGCCTACTCTTATTTCGAGAATGCTCGATCGAATTCGCCAATCTTTTCTTTGAGCGATTCTCTTCCGTATCCGACGGAGCGGGAGCTGTCAGTTCTGTCGGCGAAATGGGTCTCTGATGGGCCAGGTTCGTGTAGATAACGTTGTATTTGATACGACGGCAGATCCTCCTTGGTCTGCCTGCTAGAAAACGAAATGCTAGAAATGGAACGAGAAGATGACTATGAAAATAATTTAGCTACCAAGAGTTGACAACAAGCCAGAAGAGCTGAGTCTATAGCATGACAAGCGGTGCGGATTGTCATATAAAGAGTTCGTACCTTCTCTTGGGTGTTGGATGAGCTGAACAATGGCATAGAGACGGCTGGCAGAAGTAATCGCCCAGAAAATTGTAATACTGGCGAAATCCACTCCGCTGGCGACCAGTCGATGGTATATGGGATCAAGTTGAAAGCTGTTGCTATATTTCAATTCCGGGCGGGTTGTTTCGCTTTCACGATTGCCGTCTCGCATATGCGATGGACATGGGTAGGCACGCCAAACCCAAACGGGTGCTCTTGTGTCACCTCTCTCTCGCGCCACGATTCTCAATTGTTGAAGTCTCAAATCGAGTAGAATGTTGGTTAATTGATTGCACGGTCATGGAGCAACATATGCGATGATGGATGGTTAGCTACACACGTCAGGGATTGGAAGCCGCTGCTTACCCGGTACGTGAAGAGAAGATCTCCTAAGTGATGTTTCTCGTGACGAGATGCAATGCGATCTGAAAAAAGAGATATATAAATGTGAAGGCTGCTCTAGCACTTCTAAAGTGTCATCCTCATCTATCCACGCATCCGCAAATGCAAAAAGGACCCAACGAAATAACCTCCCCTCCAAAAGAAATCCATTCCTTTATTGCCGTGTGATTGAAAATGTATTCAAGCACTCATGAGTTCACTAATGAAGGATTCATCGGTACTTCGCCTGAGACACTTCCATCAGAACAGTAGTTGCAGTGCTCACGCGAACGCTAGCGCTCTCCTGACTGCGGCACTACAGTTCCATCACAGCTTCTTAGATTCGAAATTAGATAGATATTTATCAATGCTCTTTGCGTATGCAATTTCTAGGCTCGAATACTTAGAGTTTAATGCAATGCTAGACAAGGGTCTGCCTTTCCCAACGTCGAACCCCTGAGCTAGACTTAGGCACACGTCTTACATGAATACTTCAAGCCTAACAACATGCCTCTTCCTCACTTTGAAGGGGACCCTGATCCTTCTTGGCTAAGACCGGACTTATTGCATCTGCATCCGTCTCATCATCTCCGCAGCCTCAAAAGCATACTTACACTTCAACCTCAGCTTCCCCCCATAGCGATACATAACAAATGGGAATGGCATACAAGCCAATGTCAAAAAGGCCGGGATAGAAGTCGCCCAGTGAATCCCAAGCTTGTCATACATTTGTGTAGTGAACAAGGGAAACACAGCGCCAACGATAGAGCGGAAGATAGCAGCAGCGGCAAGAACGGACGCTGCGTAGATGGTGTAGGAATCGATCAGGTAGTTGACGATTGGCAGGATAACGAGGACGCAGCCAAAGCCGAAAGGGGAGGAGAGGATGATGCTGATGGACCAGTGGATGTGGGGGTAGTTGGTCCATGCGAAGGCGAACATGCCGACTGGTAAGGCAATCGCTCCAACGATAGCTGGTGGTAGGCGAGACTCTGCTGTTGCAGTTTGGGATAGTGACAGCTTCGTGTAACGTCCGTTGTTGTCGCAGATAGCATAGACCAATCCCAAGATAATGCCAACAGCAATGCCCATAAACGAAAGTCCTCCGATGCCCTCGTTCCATCCACGGTCTTCGTTGTAGACAATAGGCATGGCGCCCATGAACATATAGACCGTGCCGTAAATAATGGCCATATAGAGTGAGGCTACTAACACAATGGGTTCGCGAAAGAGCAAGACCCAAGGCCGTATCAGAGCTCTCTTAAAGACCTCAGAGGGCTTCTTTTTGCCCTGGCTCTGTTCGAGAACACTGATGTAGAATTTGCCATCGATTTTGGACAGGTGGTTCGCCCTCTGAATCAGCAGGACCGGCCCATATGTCTCCGGGACCAAGATGACGCCGAGAATACCTATCACGCCTGATCAGCACTGGTCCATATCTCAAAGATGAAGATGCTGAGAATACCTATCACCCCTATGAAGACACAGCACACCCCCTGCACCCATCTCCATCCCACGTTTTCGGAGACGAAGCCGCCAACAACCGGGCCAAGGATAGGACCAAGAAATGGCGCGACGCAGTAAAGCGTCATGGCGAGGCCTCTCTGCGCCGGGGGAAAGAGATCCGCGATCGCGCCACCGGAGTTGACCAACGGCGACCCAGCGAAGGTGCCGCCGAAGAAGCGCAATACGAGGAGCGCAGTCGCGTTTCGGCTTCCGGCGGAACCTCCGATGAAAGCCACCATGGCGACGTGGGACGTGATCCAGAGAACTTGTCTTCCGTACAGTTCGGATAAGGGACCCCATACCGCCGGGCCGATGGCGAACCCGAGCACGAAGAGGGAGATGCCGACGACGAAAACCTCGGTGCTGATGCTGAAGTCGGAAATGACTTCGTTGGAGGACTCAGAGTAGGCCGAAGACGTGAAGGTAACGGCGAAGACGGACAACGTCACAATGGTCGTGATGGACCATTTCCGGAACGGAGACCAGTTCATGGGGTTGCTGGGGTCGTCCTTGCGGAACTCAACCACGAAAGGGTCTTCTTCGGTGCCGTGGCCATCGTAGATAGAACTATGAGTTTCATCGACCTCGCCAGTATCGGCTGCGGTCTTGGATTCGGTTTGGAGAGACATATTTCCGACGATTTGGAGCGGTCGAAGACTTGTTGGAGGCAAGGAAGAAGAAAGGTTGTATGTCCATTGTCCCGTTCGTAAATTGCCATGGCCTTCTTATAAGGAATTTCATCTTGATGCCAGTTCGGAAAGGAAGAACGCGCCTGGGAAGCTGAAGCCCCCATCAGAGGACGGAATTGCATTTCATTGGCTAGCAAACCGAAGTAATCGATGTGCGGACGCGGATTTCATTGGCTGACCACCAGGGGGGTGGGTCCTTTGCATTTGTCACCTCGGAGCAGCACATGATTGGCTCACAACGAGCTTCGCTTCCCTTCCAGGTCGGTGCCATCAGGACAATTTCGATCCGAGATTCCATTGCATTTGTTGTCTCCTTCCCCTTGAGCCTGATGCTTATGATCAGGTGAGTGGAACTTCGCGGGTAACTTGGTGGAGGTGGTACTGTACCAGGAACATAACTACGACTCTTCAGCATGAGGAATGAAGAACAGCAAGACAGACCGTCGAAGCCATTACGCAGGCAGCGATTGAGGATCTTAAACGCTTGTCAGGCTTGTCGCGTGAGGAAGGTGAAATGCGACGGCGGCTGCCCGGGTAAGGATTTTCTTGTTCCCCACTCCCACTCTCACTCCCAATGCCCTCGCCCTCGCCCTTGCCCTTCCCTTTCCCCTTCCCCTTCTCATTATCACTTGCTCGAGACTGATACCTGTCATATCTGCAGCATGTGCCAGATGCCAGGGAAGAGGAATGACATGTACATATAGCCGGGATGCCATCACCGTCGGCCAACAAACGAGGCGCAAGCCCTCGGTTGGACAAGCACCACCCATCCGCAGTCATATTCCTGTTCCTGTCCCGGCCTCGCTTCCAGTTTGGCGAGCTCACTCATTCGAGACACCATCAACAATGACATCGACGACCGAGACACCATGTACGGCTGAGACACCATCGACGATTGGGCTATCTTCCAGATCAGAGCACTTGGACGAAGACCAAGATCCGGATCCTCAACAGAACCGTGCCTTCTACACCGCTCACGGGCGATTTTCTGGCGACGTCGCAGCCGCAATCGACGTGAGAGCAGGGCTTGCTCCGGCCGCTACTTCAAACCTTGTCCCGTTCGTGGACGCGCCCCTGTTTGGGGAGATAGACCTACATTCTCCACACAGTGTTCTAGATATTCTTGACTTCGCCGCTGAATTGCCTCCTCGTGCATATGCCGATAGGCTTGTCGGTATATACTGGCAACATGTTGATCCTATAGAGCCCATCTTGGATCGAGAACGCTTTTTCAACAATTATGAGGCATCATACTCGAGACTTGGTGCATTACTCCACGCGGACCGTGACGTCTGGTTCAGCATACTCAATGCTGTCTTTGCCTTGGCAGTACAGAGACAAGAATTTACCCCTATCCAGAAACGGAATGAAGAGGGGAATCGCTATTTTCAACGCGCGTGGGCGCTCCTCCGCCCAGAGACAATTCTTTGGAAGCCTGGATCGCTCGAACTAGTACAATGTTTGATGCTTGTAAACCGATACCTCCACTGCACCAACAACCAACAGAAGACTTGGATGACGGCGGGTTTGGCGATGCGAATTGCCCAGAATATGTGTTGTCATCGCCCAGCCGCGTCTTCAGCCAAGGAGTCTTGCAACGACAGGCAGTTGAAACAACAGGTTTGGGCTAGCTGTGTTGCCCTAGACCGGTAAGCTACATCTAGACAGGAACGAAGGAAGTACTGGCTTGTAGTTGTCGCTGACTCGGTCTTAGATGCGTTTCTTGGTCACTCGGCAGGACATCGGCGACATCCCTGATCCCTATACCAAACAGGACCGATTCCATATCCTCAAGTAGCTACCAAATGGGAGGTAGGCACGCTGAGCATCTTGCATGGGGATCGGAGCTTCATGAAATTGGTAATCAAATTCAGTTGGCACAGACACAGACTCGAAATAGTCTCGCTGCAAGGTTGGGACTGCCATGTCTGTATCAACAAGATGAATACCACGCCGTGGCGGTGCAGCTAGACGCCTGTCTCAATAAATGGGAGAATGGTCTTCCCAGCGACTGGAAGTTGCAAAACCTTCGAAAGGTCGTCGACAGGACGTCTCGAGCAGAAAGATATCTGCTTCATCTTCGGTATGCAAGCCTATTTCCACTGTTCTTCTTTGCTCCCCAGGTTTAGTCAGGGAAAGAGAAAAAAATAGACTAGACCCTGCCCTTTCTCATCAACTTGCTGATGCCGGCGCACTAGTCTCCTTCACTATCGAATCTTTCTGTATAGGCCTATGCTCGCACGCTTCTACGTGACGAAATCCCACAGAGCAACAGTTCAGGCAACAGTTCAGGCAACATCCAACCCTCCCAACCTAAGCGATCGACTTATTAGAGAATGTGCCGGAATGTGCGTCGAGGCAGCGCAAAGGATCACTTCGTTGATTATCGAGATAATTGAGCCAGATGAGTCAATAGGTTTTCTGCCTTGGTGGTACCGAATCTACTATTTACACATCGCGGGGACCAACTTTCTGGCGGCCATGTTCGGATCGGACTTATTTACTGAGTCGGTCGAGCAGTCTTGGGACAATGTTATGTCGGCCCTCCGCGCACATGAGCACTTGAGTTCATATGTTCAACAGTGCATCCGGACATTTGAAACGCTCTCGACGAGGATCCTGGATACACGATACCCTAACCCGAATAGCAGCGGGGATGTACCGCTCGAGGAGGAGACCTCTGGTCTCTTCTTTGACGACATTTTCCAGGATTTGGGCTTCGATTTTGATAACTTTCTCTTTGGTGCGGAGGATATCGTTGAGAGCCAGCGCTAGGTGGTGTAACCACCTCACACCTCAGTTATCCATAGGGTGAGAGCTCGGCCGACGAGTAGATGAAGATGAACTGAGGAGATCTCGGACTGCGTTAGATGTTCATGGTTTTTATGATCCTATATGGCTTTCGGTTCTCTTCGTACTTATAACCAGACGCACAACCCGTCTCCCCAGCCGATATGACCAATACACCGTCGCCAATCCAAATCCCGAAACACCCCACACCACCCAAAACCAAGTAGGGATAACCGCCTTCTTCGAATCCGGAAATCTCCCATCCTCGTCAGTCAAGTCTGTGGAATCCACTGGCGGCAGTTCAGTGCCCAGTTCCTCAAACTTCATCGTGCCGCCAACGTCCATCGTCGGCACTCTATTCGGCCGGTACTGCATCCTCCAATTTCCGTCGGGGTATTTCTTGACCCGGGGCTGTGATATCCAGAACTTGAGCACGGACTGTGATACAATGTAGCCGAAGACCCAGAAAGAAATAAACACAACCGTGACATACCGCAACGGCGTAGACAGTTGTTTCTCATCGCCGGTATCTTCTAGTCGTTTCCGTAGATCAGCAATCATGATCGGGAAGAGCATCATAGGTTCCTGGAGTGTCGTGGGGAGCATTGAATAGCCCCAGAATGCGCTCATGTGCTCGAATTCGACCAGGATACGCTCATCAACACCGCGGAGGCGGTACCATAGGCGCATCGGCGGAACGACGAAGATGGTGTACAACCGAGCCGCAGCGTAGGATAGAACGTGCTGGATTGGAATGGCGATGAGTTTGTCCTTTGGAAAGTCCTCTGAGCACATCTCGTAAGCGAGGTGATTGACGAACGTTTGGCAGTTGTTGAGGTACAAGTCGTATGGAATGTTGACGTTGCGCTGGAAGTACTTCGTTCCTACATCCCATCAGTCTCCTGCTAAATCGGCTTCTAAGCTGCTCGGATGCTAACCGGCGACTTCAATTTCTTCGTTCTTCCACCGCGTTTTGCCAATTACCATGCGATGAAGCACCTCCGCGTTCCTAGAGCTATCCCACCGTGAAGCTTTCAGCCTCGTGTATGGCGGCATTGGGTAGCGTTGTAGCTCGAAGCAGGTATCCTCCGCCAGGACCGCCCAGTGCATGACCCATCCGGCTGCCGCCATGTATCCCATCGTATGCATCAGTATCTTGACGAATGTTTTCCGGATGGAGCCGATGTCTTTGATCGGCACCATGACTATGTGGACATCGCGCTCAGGGCCGGCCTTCAAGGCGGGCGAGCTAGTCTCGTCCATCGAGATGAGAGTGTCGTTACGACGTCGATACGAGATACCCAAGGTCCCCGTGGACAGTGCTATATAAACATGATGTTCAAGTTCTAAAGCAAATGCGTTCAGCTCAGGTGAAGCAAATTGCGCGTTTGGAAATGCCTCGGGCCTCACCACTAATGAACCTCCTATCAGATAGAAAGGTAGACTGAATTGATGATAAAAAGAGGTTCTGGTGGTCTATATATACAATCTAGGGGTGATACCCCTGAACGAGGCTGAAACAAGCCGCTTGGCACTATTGCACGTGATCCATCCATCTCACATCTCCCCAAGATATCTTTCATCCCGTACTATCGTTTTGTCCTAGAGGAACACCAATCGCTCCAAAGGAAAATTCTTCAAAACTTACTCAGTGAACATAATATTTTGGTACCAAGTGATGGGTTTGACCCTCTCCTCCCTCATTGCCAATGCCGCCGCGGCCCCAGAATTCTTCTTCAGCCTCATCATCACAAGTGTCCTAATACTCTTCGTCCCTTGGAAAGCAAACCACAAACCACTAGATGCGCTCCTAAATAGCGTAGATTCCCAGAAAGACTCCCTAACAAAGACCTGGAGAGAGCAGAAAATAAGTGAACTCACCTTCGTCGGCATCGCGGTAATCCACTCACCACCCACCCTCCACATTCCCACCAGTTAACATATCCCCAGTGCGCGATTCTCTCCAGCATAGTCACCGGTGCCATCTCCTGGCCCTCCGACGCCTCCACGCCGGCACCCCCGTGGATCACAAAGGCGGCATGGTACTCGAGCTTGATTCTAGGGTTAACTGCCATCAGCAGCGCGACGCAGCAGAGTCTGACTCTGTATCGACTGGGCTGCTACGAAGACTGTCTCCCACGCCTGCGTGCAATCCTCGGGCGGAGGCATCGTAGAGGCGATGGCTCGGAATTCTGGACGGTGCGGTGGAGCCAGATGGTCGTGTGGCAGGTGCCGGTGATGTTGCTTAACTTTGCAATTTTGCTATTTGTAGGTGGCGTGGTAGGGATGTTGAGGGATAGGGCAATGAGGGCGGTGAATGCTGGGGGTGGGTTGGAGAGTGATGATGTTAAGGTGCGTATGTCTAGATGTTTACCATGGCTTGTGCTGATGGTCGATGGTAGATTGTTGTTGTGGTAGGGTCGTTTGCGGGATTCGCGTTCGTGAGCTATGTGCTTGGGATGCTCTTCCTTTACTATCAAACTTTTCAGAATGCGATTTGAGCGTATTAGGAGTTAAGATAGAAGATTTGGCGTCTAGGATCCGACCATGTTGAATTTAGGATCTGCGAGGTGCACAATGCCTGTAATTATGGCTGGCATTGAGGTGCTCAAAGACAAACTCTTAGATAGGTATATGAGATTACTAACTATCTAGCATATGACATTATAGGGGAGTTTGGCCCTAGGTGCGAAATCCAGTAGGTCCATACAAAATAATAGCATTGTACGCAGCAAAAATCCCAATCAAGCCCAAAAAAGTTCTGAAAGGTTTAAAGATAAGCCACTTTATCAATAGGTATCCCATTCCCAAGAATACCAAGTTTCCCAACCAAGGGACATCCCAAAGAGCTGAAATGATAGCGAAGCTAGAGCCAATGTATGCATTTGAATGAACCAGCGTGAAATACAGAAAGTTCGCTTTAAACTTCTCCGAGACGCCGGCGTCTATAATCTCAGGCGCAAATATATAAAAGTCATGTTTGTGGCTCCTGTCTTGACAAAGCAGCTTTACCAAAAGCTTGGAGCAAAGCGTTTGGCAATTACTGCTTAGTAGCTTATATGTTTGAAGCTCCCTGGCAATCGCTTGACCTACATATCACATACAATATCCGTAAGCATTCTTACCCACATACGTGTTTTTTGGAGTGTTCAAGCTCATTTCATTCACATACCCATATTACAGATTTCTTCCTCAGAGTAGTGCGTATAGCCCATCATGTTCACCTGACGTATCGCTCTCGCGGGTTCGTCGATCGAATTCGCTTCAAACACGACAGCGTTATCTTCATGTACGCGCGCTAGCTCAAAATATCGTCCTCGAATCCTCAATGCCCAATGCCGGATCATAATAGGGTCTTCGGGTGAACCGTCTCGTCCTAGCATCCAGAATCCTCGCGAAGCACTGGGGAGGAATGGGCCGATGGGTTTCCGGCGTGCTTGCGCGTAGTGGGCGCTCGCTAGGGCCTCGGCTAGGAGCTGAGAGACTACGAGGTGTACGGCAACTGCTGCTGGTTGCGAAGATGACATTTTGAGAGAATTGGAACTTGGTTGCAATGGTGAGTAAATAAAGAGATTGCGAGTTTTTAAAGAATGGAAGGTGCTGTCTGTGGGTATGCACTATGGTCTGATTTACGGTTGTGACTTGTCTGCCTAACGTGATGAAAAAAGCAAATATGGTGCTATAAATAGAGCTGAGACTTGGCGGGGTTGACACCACAATACCGAACAAAAGGCTGACCTTGCTCCGATTTACTCGTCGAGGATTTTGTTGGCGAGCAAACTGTCGCATTGACTGAAATCGAAGTATATATCACTTTAGAATTTTCTCGTCTACAGTTCACCTATTGAAGAACGGTATAATGGGGTCAATTTAACCTTATTAGAAACTAGATGAAAGCTGCCTAAGGAACTAGCTATGAAGCCTTGAAAACTGCATATATATGCACCGAACCTGTATACGTGACGTACTGCACTACTGTAGTCCTAATTTGGAATGAAAAAATTACCAAGCCCAGTCTACCTGCCTGCTCACACTATGCGTTTTTGCACTTGACCCACTTCCCATTTTGCTTGCAGATGTTCAACTGGATTGTGGATAGAGAGCAGGTGAGCTCACCACACTCGTAAGTCGTATAGTGTGTGTTCACCGAGAATGTTTTATCCAGCGACTCCCATCCGTCCTCAACTCTTATCACCTTGCGGATTCTCACCGCACCGGAGCTCCCACGAACAACGGCTCTGATATGTCCATCGCCACACTTGAAATTCCAGTGACTCGCTTCTGAAGCAAGGAATTTCTCTTTGGTGTGCTCGTTGCAAATCGTATGCCCGTGGATCCCAGTCACCTCGGAAAGAGTGGCTTGATCGGAAGAGACCAAAAAGTCTACCTCGATGTGAATGCGCATAAATACCGGACCGCGATGGTTTGCGTCGGGAGCCTCGGTGGTTGTGGTGTTGCTAATAGCAGGCGCTGTTTCATTCGTTGTGGTGTTGTATAAAGAGGGACTATGGCTTGATCTGAGATACCGTTTCCCTGAGTCACCGACGTCGCTATACTCGGCATTCGGTTGAGGTAAGGCTTTTATTAAGCCTGAAAGGATCAAAAAGATGCCGAGGAGGCTGAGAATCATGTTTGGATATCGTAGTTGAGATGAGACTTAAGTGAGGTATGTTCTTTGAAAGAGTGTTGAGAGTTGCTGTGCTTTAGATATATAATACAGTCTCATCGTACCCTTTTATAATACTGTTCGCAAGTATGTATGTATACTCTTGTTCGTATGTAGTTCTACTCTTGTTCGGAAGTCGTAAGTGCGGGTACTAAGTTGACGAATCATCTTTATTACTTTGTGCGCAAGTATAGAGCGGAAGTTCAGCTGAGCAGTCATACATATCGTACGTCGAACGATTGGTAGCGACCGCAACATCATTGACGTATAATCTCACGAAACTGCAATGGGAGCACCCAGACTTTCCCGGCACGGCTGGGTCTTGTTAGAAGGACTAGCGTGCTATTTTATATAAAGTACTATGTATATTATAGTACACAGAGTCGCCGAATTCTAAGCTGCAGATCACTAAGTCATACCATGTAGATCACTGGGCTACAGGCTGTGGGTGAGCCGAGCGAGAGCCGTGCGAGAGCCGTGCGAGAACCGAGGGCGGTTAGCGCCTGAGTAGAAGCTACCACGACCTTGGAACGAAGATTGAAAGGATGGGAGTTAAACTACCAGGGCAACAAACAAAAACACACCATCGACACGTTCAAAAATAGCTGGCACAAACGCTTCTGCGGAAACATAGTCATGCACAGACAATGCTTGATACCCATAATTACTGAACAAGCTACTGCGCAAGTAAATTTCAATATCGGGCCGGGTGTGTTCTTGTAAACGCAATCCCTCACAATGTCTGAAGCATTCTTCGAAAACCA
Source organism: Phialocephala sp. D728 (assembly GCA_003988865.1). Classification (NCBI taxonomy): domain Eukaryota; kingdom Fungi; phylum Ascomycota; class Leotiomycetes; order Helotiales; family Mollisiaceae; genus Phialocephala; species Phialocephala sp. D728. Next base: position 68,106 of record QYAJ01000028.1, on the reverse strand, counting down.
ACCAGGGTCTACTAGAAATACAGATTTTGACGCTAGTTTTGCTAGACTTTTAAGAAACCCCGCAAGTGTGGCTACTTCATCTTGATTGCCTTCCAACTTGTCGAACCCGCCGATAACAAGCAAATATTGGCAGGGATAATCTTCTGTCTGACCAGGGGCCGAAGTGCATTTTTGAGCACACGAAGACTCCAGGATTCGTTGACAACTCTTGAATTCCCTAAGGGAAGGAGTAAGTATGTTCTAACCTAAAGCGATGAAAAGGCAATAGGAATCAAGTCTGCTTGCTGGTTGAGAATTGGGACAAAAGAGCACGTAAGAGTCCTTGTTCTGATTTCTGGATAAGCGTAGCGCTGCCCCAGGGAAAGAACGATGCGAGATAAAAGGCTTCTTGAATGCCTAAACCGAAAGATACTCCCGGAGCCTTGGATCCTCGAAAATGTTCTTCATCAAGATGGACTTCCCGAACCCTGCCTTCTCTTTCAACCAATGTAGACTATCATTGTGGCCTATCTAGTCAGGAAACAAAGACAACTGAGCTTGCGGATCAACTCTCGTTCCGAATCTCTAATTGAACGTGTCGTCATGCGCCTCAGCAATTTCTTCCAATCGATGGGTCATGCTCTCAAAGCGAAGAATCTCGAGAATTCTATTATTCACCTCTCCTCTCTTCGCAATGGAGACTCTCCATACTGACCGAAGCGAACGACTTCAGCGCCAAAAAAGATCTCTTCATCACCGATATCCGCAGTGGGTGCGAGAATCTTGCAATGCTCTTTCGGATCATGTATGTCTATACGACTTAGTAAATGAGCCAGTGCTGCAGTTTCTTGCAGAGATTCGGTTATGATTCGGTTGGTGGTGGTCCTTTGGTTTTCTGCAAGAACAGAAATGATATTTCGCGTCTGGATATCCAGAGTGTTAAGTCTACGGGATACTTGTGCCGAAAACAAATCGAAATTCCCCCTACATCAAATCAACAAGCAATTGTATGAACATGTCTGCATGCAGGCGAAGTAGTTGAGGGCTTCACCTGAATTGAGAATCAGAAGATTCCTTCCGATAGCTGTGGGTGTAATGAACTAGACTTTTGTCCAAGAAGAAGCAGCTTACTCCTTGTCATATTTCAAGTGAGTAGTAATGTACTTCGATGCAAGCCAAACAAAATTCTAAGCACTTGCTGCTAAATTAAAAGCTTTCAACTTCCTCTACCGTATGAATAATCATTGAAGAAAGAATTGCACACTGAGTAAAGTTATTCGCCATCCGACACGCGAAGCGAAACTTTGGAGCTCAACAGCCGAGATGTCACTTCAGCCCGTTATCCCAGGCAAGGTCACCACACAGCACTCTAAATGAGCATTAAAGCTGGTGAGACTTGAGGCATTTAACTGCAAAACAAGAATACGACTGCAGTTGGAGTATTGCTATTAGTCTGTCTTGCCAATGGATGCGACGTGCAACAAATGTTCAATATGAAAAAGGTGATATTTTTGTTAGGATTGATTTCCAGCTTTTTGTTACATATCGCAACCTGACATTCAAAACCGGACATTGTGATTGTAACTATAAATCCTGAGTTTATATTTTGTTGCACATCGCAACCCGACAAAATGATTCGGACATTCAAATTTCTAAGCTCTTGTTGCATATCGCCTCCCTCCTCCCTCCTCCCGACGAGACGTTCTAATTCAATTCCTTAAGTTTTCTGTTGCACCTCACAACCTGACTTCCAAAACCAGACATTCAAACCTCCATAACGCCTCCTACCGCCTACAAATAAAATGTCTATCCAGCCAGATGTATGAAGAGAAAAATTCAGTGCAGTGCAGAGGCACAGGGCGGGGCGGAGGAGATGACGTGCAACAGAAATTTTTAAAACAGTTAAAAGGGAGCTATCGAAATCAAACAATACACAACAAATATCTAAATGTCAATAATGCTATCAGAGAATAGAGGATGACGATGTGCAACAAAGGCCCACTTTCAAAGCCAGGGGAAAAGCCAGACATTGGTAGTCGCGATGGGCAACAAAACTTCCGAAAGTCGGTAATGTAGCCCGACCATAGACGTGGACGATATTCAAGAAAAGGCTCTTCTCAGTCAAGCCACTCATGCTGATGAGCTGGTCCTCAGAAACCTATCTTTGACATATCATCTTGAAGCAATTGGGAGTCGATAGACACTCCTCGGTGCCGGTGCTCGGGAGCAAGAGAGACACATCCCACTTTCCATTGTGACCTGACATGGATGAACTCGTTCTTACCATGTCCGTATCAACACTCGGTGGGATTTTAAAATCTCCTCCCAGCTAAGACCACCATAGTCAAACAATCAAGGTTTCTCGTCCACCAACATAGCGTTCTCAACCAAGACCAGGATTCCGTCTCAATCACCACATACGCGACGCCATATCCGAGTCTCACCAGTTTATATCCCACCATCAGGCCATTGAGAGTCGGTGTAGGAACACCTACGTGGAGGGCAAGAACCTGCATACCTCGTCAGTAAAGTCCAACTCCTTTCCCACTCTCCCACATCCTCCTTCGCTCTCCTCTCGCACACAGTCTAACATGATAAGACTGAAAGGGAGTGTACGCACCGTCCCAGCGACGAAAAACCCATACCCCTCCACACAATTCTCGTGCGCAACCTGCCACCTTGCCACACGATCTAACTCCCTCCTCATAATTTTCCCGTCCTTCACCATCTTCTCGCCATATTTCTCCATGTCCTGTCTGGGAGAACAGTTGTGGTCGAATCCGTAGTATCGCTTGATCATGCGGGAGGACATTAAGACGTATGCATAGAGGAAGTTCCAAATCAGGAGGCCAGATGCCAGGTTTGGAGGTGACGGGGAGGTGGGAGGGAGGGCATGGAGGCCGAGCGTTGCGACGATGGATGAGGACCTTGGGTGGGCGTTGTTAATAGAACTTGAAATGAGATGAGGAAGAACTACATTTTCGTGAGTCTTGTTGTCTGATATCGCGATGTTGATTTTCCTACGCGTGAGAAGGAGGAAGCTTTGGGAGCATGCCGGAAATTTGACGCGGCAGAACAATTTTTCAGGTTCTGCTGTATCAACAAAGAGGTGATATTGCTTTCAAAAGACGACTATTAGGAACTGGGAGGATTCGGCTTCTTGAAGGACTGGGATGTTTATTTATCCTAGAAGCCTTTCGGCTTTGACGTAGGATCAACGCCTGGATCTACTAGCCTCAGGACCTAGCCCACCCGCTTCAATTGAGTTTGTCAGCCTTGCATTCTCGCATCAAATGCCTGCAGCCTCTTGTTAAGCCTTGCCTCTGAGATTAGAAATTAGATGCGCAGTTATGAAAGTCAAGGTCGATAGAAAAGACAACGAATGACCAAAAGTTCTTAGTTTATCTTACAACTTTTTATAAACACTATATGATACAGCAAAAGATCATCCGTCAAAATAAAGGGGTATCAGAAAACGCTATCAAAACACTGCACAAATACTTCTACACTTCGTAGTAGTAGTCCTCATCCAAGCCTTCCCTACTTGGGACGACGCCAGCGCCTTCTGGAGGTCCCCCATACTCATCGTCCAATCGTACATTCAGAAGACGAATCTTCAACCCATACTCACTCACTAAGCTCACCAATTTGTTCGTCTCGGCAGTGATTGGGGCTTGATTCAGTAGCATTAGCAGACCGTCCAACCATTCAGATGCAAGGCTGTGGCTTGGAGGTGTCAATGTTAGGATTGCCCGCTCGACCTGCTCCTTCTTCGATGACTGCGACTTGTCGTCCGCTTCCGGAACGAAGCTGTTGATTGTGATCTTGGTAGTCGAATTCTGTTTCTGATTTCGCGATGGAGATCTGAGAGTCGATGAGCTAGAAATGCTCGATGTATCGTCACTTGCCGCAGAAACGTTCGATACAACGGAACTGATGGTACTAAGATCGATCTTTTCGCCCAGGTCGTTTAAAGGAGGGTCCTTTGCCATCTGTGAGGCAAAGTCCGCATAATGAAGATATCGCCGATTGTGCGAGAGCTTTACGAACCGCCATGCCGCATTGGATATCCTCGGTCCGTTTCGATACCCATCGTCTATACTGCTCTTGTACTGAACGGACCTTGGAAACCATGCCCCTTGGAGAAGGCATCTCACTCGCTGTTCCTTGACGAACTGCAGAGCTTCGTGCTTGAGTTCATCTCGAACTTGGAGCAGGTGCTGCCCCCATTCATCCTCAAAAGTCAATTCCAGCAATTCCATTTGGAGTTCTCTGAGACGATTATAGTCGAATTCTGCGAGTTCCTCCTCAACTTCTGAAACATCTTTCGTTCGCGGAGCCTGTCCAACAACTTGTTCTACCAATATTCGTACTAGCTCTGCAACCTTATCAAAGTCGTCCTGTGTCGCTCCGGTTGCCTTCCACAGCCGGAAAAAAGCCTGTAGACTTGCTCCGTGTAGGCGCGACCATTGCAAGAGTAATGGCTTAAAGATTTTGTCATAATTTTTCATCCCATCCAAAATGAGGTATCTCTTGGCATCCTCCACATCAGACTTGTCGACTTCGAAGTGGTCGTATAAAATCATCGTGACTGTAAGACTGGATCGCGCGAAAGGACATCGTTCGCTCAGCGGCCGGGACGATTGCTCCAGAAGCAGCTTTTGAAATCCATCCTCGTATTTCCGTACGTAGTCCGTCAAGTCCATCATTCCAAGGAAGCCTGTTTCGTCAAACTCCCATGCCGGGCTCTCTGTCCCGAAACCGAGCCGCCGCCATTTTTCGGGATTGTGCCGTCTGCTCCCCTTCTTCCCGTTTTCTGCCAATTCCTCCACCCTTGACCCTCCATTCCCGTATTGGTCCTTTCGTTCTGGCGCACTCGACAAATGTAACCCTTTCAATGCTCGTCTGTGATCCGGCTTCTCCAAATCAACCACAACCTCCCTCCATTTTTTCAACAAAACCTTCGTCAGGGCCTGGAACTCCAAAAGAGGATGTGCTAGATCCTGTAGGGCGGAACTCTGCATGAGGATATATGCCGCTTTGATAACTCCCAGATCCTGTAATCGTTTTATAAACTTCGGCCATTCCTCTCCTGTGCCAGCTACTTTTCCGGTGTCACTTTTCCCAGTATCGCTGATGGCATCCCTCATTAAAGCATTCAGCAGCATCAGAGCATTTGCGCATAATGCATGGTCCGCAGAATTGAGTTGTGAAACCACCATTTCGAAGAATTGAGGGTATACTGCTATCGCTGGCTTTAGAGCTCGGAAACCAAAGTTACTGGGTATCTTTATAGCGCCTCGAGATGATTGAGGATGGCTGACGATTGCGACCAGTATAGACATGGCGCCACGCAAGATATTGACCAGAGGATGTGTGACGATGAGCTCGACTACCCGCTCTACCAATTCTCCCGCTCCAGCAGCTTCGAATATGTCCCATCCCATATCGACTTCGAGCAGACGGCTTAGCGATTGTAATGAGTATGCCAATGTATTCCCTCCCGTCGTCATGATCAACCGTCGCAGGATGTTGAGGCCACCAGCAGAGATAAAAGCGTCTGCGAAGGCCGGATCGTTTATGGAAGATTGCAGCTTAAAGACAGCCATCTTGCGCATAGCATCTTCATCGCTGGAGAGGCGCGAGAGGAGGGAGGGTATATCGGCTTGGTCCATCTTGTCGCGTGCGGTGAAGGTCAGCGACTGGATGCTGTCAGTCTGAGGAAGCGGAGATATTTCTTTTTATCGCAGACATCAGTGGTGATAACGGTGGAGGGGTCTTCGGAGGAGGCTTTTCGAGTTGTCGTAGTGTGAATGTCTGGTGGTCGTTCTTGTTGTGAGACAGATTTTTGGACTTTGGTGACATTTAGAGTCGAGGGCGTCGCGTCAAATCCGCAAGGTCCGTGCGAGCTCAGGGGTTGTGGAGATCTGGGTGATCGACCTCTCCCCTTTCCATCCAATACAATACATGCGGTAGCACCATAAAGTCTTCAACATCATCTCCTATCCTAGGCTCTAGCTCTAATGTATTGAAGTCTTCGTACCGAGATTCAGGCCGATCATGTTACTTCTTTCCCAACCAGGTCGAGAGAATGTGCGGTCTTACTCGTTGCATTTTGTCAGTCACGCCGCACCGCCCATGCTTTCCAAAATCGCGGCGTAGAAGTAGCAGTCTTTCGGTTACGTCTGCCGATCCACGAGTTTAAGGGACAATCTATTGAAACGGATGTTGATACCCTGCAACCGGAATCTTTCTTTGTTTCTTCCCGAGTCTTCACATGGCGCCGTGGTCTGAGCAACAAAGTGACATTGTATCTCCTTTCATGTCGATCGACTGGCGTTGTTCAGGATACCTGTGGACTGTTATTTTTTTGCGAATTCCTTCTCAGATCTCCCTTCCATTAAAATAGTTCATTTGGATATCTTTCGCGACAAGCGTCGAGTATCACTCCCATTATGGGTTAGGGTAATTCAGGAAGCAATGCTGCTGCTTTTGGTTCCAGTTCCGCTCACGTACCCGGCACAGCGATACGAATTTGGAAGGGGAAAACACCCAAATGATTTGGATAGCCAGAGTAGATCTGGAGCGACAAGTTTGATTCTTTGCCGCTGACATCAAGGTGGACGGCCAGAAACGCGCTGAGAAAATCAGAACAGAAAGCCTCATTAAAAACAAAATCGCGATGATCCGAATCCAACCCCAGACATTCTCACCCATAATGATAAACGGCAGTCCTGACTGGAGAATGAGTCTACGTAGAAAACTAGGCTTAGCGAGCCATGGAAAGGCGAGAAACTCCTTGGCGCAGGAAGTTTTGGGATCGCAGGCCTTTGGATACTTGGAGACACCGAGACAACAAGAGTCAAGCAGTTCGGAATGTGGTGGTGAACCAATCAAGGGCCAGTCACAAACATTTGAAGGCGATGCGAGATGAAGCCAAAATCATAAAGTTATTTGCCAATCTCGGTTTGAAGCATACTACCAGAATATATGAGGAGTATATGATAGAAGCGGTAAATGGTGGAGCAAATCCAATAGGCACAGGGAAACAGGGAAGGGTACCAACATAGCTCGCATTTTCCTTGAGTACTGCGAAGGTGGTGATGTGAGCAAGTTTCTAAGGGTCCTGAAAGGGTATGGGTCACCAGTATATTCATTGTGGCACACAAGCTAATGTCTGTAGCAAATTCTCGGCTTAAAATCTAATACTAGAAGAACTGATTTGGTAGGGTTTCAGGTGTTTGGCTTTCGGTCTTGCAGTAATGGAAAACGTTAATGAACTACTTAAGTCCGGAGTAGAACAAAGAAGTAGCTCACGTGGATATCACGCCCGAGAACATCTAATTATCACGCGCCAATCCTGATATGAAGAAAATTTGTTTCGGTTTGAAAGGTGAGCAAGGCTGCTTTATCGGCATTACTAGGTGAGCCAAGGCGAGTGGGGTGGAGGCGAGGGTGGCTCAGCCAACCCGGCATAGCTGTCCTGCGGCGGGCACCCAGCTCTTTATAGTCCCGTAATTCCAACCAAAGACTTCCAAAAATTATCAATTTCAGAGTCCAAAAACCCAAGTCTCGGACTTAGCTCAACAAGCATGCAGTCCCCCGATATCACAACTGGTGTTCCCTTCGTAGCAAGATTTGCTTCATAAATCAACAGGGGAAAGCTTAAGAGAAAAGTGAAGACAGCTACTATCCATTTCTTCTCTTCGGCGTCCGCCTTATACATGAAGAAAAGACTAACCAAAATCACACATGAATAATTGGCCTGCACAGTATAAATAGTTCTGAAGGTATCTGATCTCGCTCCCTTTTCCAGATATGAAGTACTGTTCCACGGCAGGCAACCATGGAAGTCGGTTATCTGATAGGCAACAGATCCGAGTCGAGTCATGTTGAAGGTGGTAACCAACTTGGGATCCGGAGACCAGACGGTGTAGGTGGGTGCGGCGAAACGCTGACTGATAACCACGAAGGAGGCGAAAAACTGGAGCGTACCGAGTAGCGCTGAGAGAAGTGAAGCCAAACCCCCAATAAAGCTATTATCTCCACTGTCCTGGTATTGCCCTGCAGTAATGAAGCAGGTTATCGACGCTACCAGATTAGGAGAAATCCACCCCGCGGTCGAGTAATTGATTTCGGCGATGATGAAGGAGATTGTCCAGGCTAGAACCATGATGAAGGGCACTATGGCTTTGAAAATGATGGTGGTGAAGCCGGGTTTGGAATTCGAATCGCCAGGAATGAGTCCGATGATGCTGAAGACGACGGTGACTAGCGTCTCTGGCCAAGAGGGCTGAAGTGCCCCATGAACAGGTCGTGCATCAACCCGAGTTAGATTGTGCGTTGTTTGGAGGGTTTTGATCTCTGCATCTGTTTTGCAGAGCTGGTATTGCTCTGTCAAATTTGTTGCCGAGATAGTAGTGGAAAGACCGAGTATGGTCACCACCGCTGTGAGAAGCGGGATCTGGCGCCGAGAACCATGCCTTTTTAACAGATGCATCGTGCGCGAAATTGAATCGAAAACTCTTATTTTATTTTTTTATTTTATTTTATCTTTTGGAGAAATAGTAGAGCATGTTTCACTCGAGTCTCATGCCGGAAGGGCAGAGTCTTTTATCACATTGTCAAGTACTATATTTCTCTTCTTTTTTGCATGGGCAGCCACAGAACATTGAATCGATATCCCACCTCTCCAATCTCGATGATTAGCTGGAGAAAGTGTGGGTGTGACGTGGTCTAATAACAACACCTTGCAACACTATAGTTTCGATTTAATAGGACGAGCGTAAGCCGTGGCGTGCGCGATATCCGTTTAGCTGCCATCAGGACCACACTTCCATGATCATTTATACCGCAAAGTTACAGCAAATCAGAAGTCTTAGATCAAGAATTAACAATTATGATTTGCTGAAAAAAATCGCTTAAGTGTGCACGGGCTACTGCGGTCTTGATGGCAGCTGAACGGATACTGCACGATATCGAAAAAAGGTCGATTTCGACAAGAGCGAATAGCCAGCTGATACAGAGTTTAGCGGGTACGATTATTTTGGTCGCCTTTCGGTGAAGCACCGAAGGCAGTTAAGGCATCAATCGGAGCTGCATTATGCCGATAGCACTAGTAGCGCTATGCTTTTAGAAAGGAGTAACGAAGGAACGTAGTAAGAGAAGGGTTGGCTGCTGAGGAAGAGAAAAGCACAGCGAGACTCTTTAGCGCCTTGGCACAGACTTGGCATCAGAAAAACGGGTAAATATCGATCCAACACTCAAATTTAGGTTGCATACAAATATCTAGGCTAGAGGGAAGGTAACATACAACCTTATCAACCGCAACGACATTTCGGTATTGGTTTTAGACTACCGGTAACCTATCTAAGGGTATTCGCACTCAGGGCCAAACCATCATCAATGCGCCGTAGCGCCAGCTTGCGCAGAACAGTCATTCACTACATTGCCGTCGACCAGCGCGAGAGACTAAACCGCAGGGAGATCCTCAAGGTTATCAGTTCAACGCTTGCTGCTATTGAAATGGCGCCTCCTCATATAAGAGCTGGTCCTGGTGTTGGACAGGGAGCAGGATTTGATGCTGGAACGAGTATGTATCCAGAGCCGACAGATTGATTCCCTAACTTAGAACTTTGAAAAGAGAACACTCGTGAAGCTCGGGTCATTTTCGTACGACTTAATGCAGTGGGCATATTTTCCATATCCGCCAAGCATTTCCTCGCTTCAATGATCACCACCCCGCCACAACCCCTGGAATTGGTGCCGAACCAAGGCCCCTTCACCACCCGAAGGACCAGCTCCTGAATGCGGAACTCCCGACGCAAAAGCATCAATCGGCAACACCAGAATATCCCCATAAAGTCTCGGCCTTCTCATTCCCGTCAGATTCCTCCACCCAATTTCCTCTCCGGCCGCTTTACTCAAAAACTCAAAGACAACCTTCGTCCACCCCGCCGGACCCGTGATATCCAAAACCTCGTCATCGCTATAATCCACATTCTTCATTGGGCTCTCAAACGGTCTCTTCCTCACTTCCTCCAGTATCCTTTCCACCATCGCCCAGAACACGGGATGGCCTACCGTGCCAGCTAACGTCCATTGACAGAACTGCACCTCATACGTCGTTCCCGGTACTGGTGGACTCTGATCCGCTTCCAATCCCACAATCAGTTTCGTCCTACTCTTGAATTCATCGGGTACCCATTCATGTAACGGATGCAGCATCTCGGTATCCATATCACTGTATACTCCTCCTTCGATCGCAAGCAAGAGATACCGGAGAAAGTCCGCTCGCAGTACGCGTCGAGACATGGCATAGAAGAGTGGTAGGATATGCGCGTGTGTTTTTGAGGTCGAGAGTTTGGAGATTATTGATAAAGCGCCATTGGCGTCGAGGAGAGTGTAGGTGTGTGATGGGGAGTGCGAGATGAAGCTTTGGATGTAGCTAGTATATCCTATAATGGCTCCTGGCGAATAATCGAGATAGATCTGCCATATTCTTGGCGGGATGTGAGGTAGATGGTTGGTGGTATTCGGGGCGTAGATCTCAAGGGTAGGGAATTCTGGTTGGGAAATCAGGATGGATGGTTGGCGAGAGGTGTAGGTTGTGTAGAACAGGAGGAAAGTTGAGAGAAGGAGAAAGCTGGCCAAGAGTCGCGTAATGCGGGGTCGCGTGTGTTGCGAATACCATCTTGGGAGACCGAGGGTCTCGAGGTATATGCTTGTCTTCTCAACGATGGGCCATTGCGAGGGGTCGCTGTTAGAAAGATTAGATATAGCTCCCAGGATGCTTGCGCGCGCTCGAGTCGGACTAAGCATGCCGTCTCTCTTTTCCGCTTCTTGGGCCTCCATATATACAAAGATCGAAAGAAATCGACATCTTGAAAATTCAAAGAGGGGGATGGGACAAGTTTTCTTTCGGACGTGATATGCAACGTGCTCAGCTTGGGCTCAGAATATGAGGTGGAGATTTGGGGTCCAGCCTGGTCCAGCCATAAATAGTCGCTGTGGCGCACATGGGGGTGTGAAGGTGGGGAGTGATCGCTGACAACGCAAATCTGTTCTAGTAATCATGACTTATCCAAGCACGAAATATAAATTTCACACCTCAAAAGCGTTGCTCAATTCCAGTGTGTTCCGATAATATTGCTACATCCTGTATCGAGTTGATTTATATTAATGTATCATGCCAAAACATAAAATACATTTTCTGCAGCACAAAATCTTCATGCCACTCCCACTGACGAATTGGCAAGCCACCAGCTGCAGTGAAAGCTTGTTCTTTGCGCAATCTGGTTAGTGGAACCCGAATTGGTGTCACTGGCGCAGCCTCCTTTTGCTTTGCCGGAGTAAAACTATTGATGATCGCTGAAAGGGGTTAAGCGCGAGCTTTCAGCTAGCCATCGGTGGACGAGGGTGTGGTGCTTGAGATGTCGCTAAACTGCATTGATCGCTGTGCCTAGCTGACTTTACCAAGCAAACGCACCCTGAGAACATTAAAATTTTCGTGCTTTTTCAACCTACTTAAAAAATTCCGACAGCTTGTAGAAACATTAAAGTGAAGCATCCGAATCTAACTGTCGAGATTTTATTTTGGTCTATTAGCAATGTTATGGCTGTTTATTTTTATTTGGGCGTCTGCAGGTATTTGGCTTTTGCCAAGCCAGATCTTCTCAGGCTGGCTCCCGAGTGCGGCTGTGCTCTCCCTCCTAGAGTGATGTGCAGGCTTACCATTAGATATATATCTTAAGCTACTACCCTCACATTCCGGCGATACCCGAGAGCAGCAAAATTATCTTTAGGAGATCTTAAAGCTGAAGAGCTTGTGCTCACTACCTGTTACGAAAATGCTGGATCCGATGACAGCCCTGTTCGTCGACTTTGGCTCCAAGATAGTCTCAGAAGGGTACCGTCTCCATGAATCTGTAGACGAGGCTCTCGTTGAGAACATTATCTCTGAGAAATTGACGACTGATCTCGCTCGAATGTGTCAGGATATTAAGCACTCTATAAGCTCGCAAACAGCTCCCAGTACGACCGAGATCGCAGGTCAGGAATCATTGGAACTTTGTAATGGGAGCATGGAGTTGGCAGAGCGACTCCCAGCGCGATTTGAATCGCTCAAGGTCAAGGAAGATAAGCGCCGAAAGTGGAAGAGTGCTCGTCAGGCGCTCAAGAGCGTATGCTCGAAACAAGAGATTGAAGCAATGGAAAAAAGGTTGGCTAGGTATCGGGAAATGATAGAAATGGAAATGATGGTCGCTTTTAGGTGAGAATTTGTGGCCATAAATATCAACATTGACGCTGCGGATCCTCTCATTCTAACACAGAGATGTGTAGACAAAGCCTAGCACATCTAAAGGTCAATCTGAAACCCTGGATGCAGTGAGGAGAAGCTCCAATGAGATCACATCTGCATTCATAAGATCACGCGACACTTTCGTGACTACCCTACAATCCGAATCTCGAAAGATTCTTCAGCTCCAACAACACACTGCCAATCAGATATCCGAGTTAGAGAGGACCAATACATATATTCTCGACGCCTTGTCAGCCCATGATAGAGCAAGGCGAATCGAGATTGCAATGCAGCCTTCTAGAACAATGGTAGAGCGAGCCGTGAAAGAAGTTTTACTTGAAAACTTGATCCTAAATAACTTACGCTTTCCAACCATGCGAGACCGGCTAGAAGAAGTGGCAGAGGCACACAGTTCTACATTCAGCTGGCTTCTTGATCAGTCTGCTCAAGACATGTGTACTTCTTTCCCTCAGTAGCTGGCCCAAGAGAAGGGTATTTACTGGATCAATGGAAAAGCGGGATCGGGCAAGTCGACACTAATGCGCTTCCTTTTTGGTCACCCGGAATGCGAAAGACTGTTGCAAGTTTGGGCTAGTGGGGTTCCTACCAAAGTCGCAGCCTTCTTCTTCTGGAATAGTGGGACTGCAGATCAAAGGTCCCAGAGCGGGCTGCTCCGTTCCTTGTTGTACGAGGTCATTCGAAAGTATCGAGAACTAATTCCGTTGATCTTCCGAGAGAGATGGAACTTTGCCAGTGCCTTAGGAGTAGATAGGATCAGCGACCACCAACTGGAGCCTGGGACCCTTTCAGAACTCAAGAATGCGTTCCAAAGTCTTGTCAGTCAACAGCAAATTTCCTTGAAGCTTGCTTTGTTCATTGGTGGGCTTGATGAGTACAACGGCGACTATCTTGAGATCATCCAGCTCTTCCAATCAGTTACCACTTTCCCTAATATCAAGATGTGCCTTTCAAGTAGGCCACTGTTGATATTTGAGGACGCATTCGCCAATATCCCAAGTCTCAAGCTTCAGGACTTAACTCGGCCCGATATTGAAAGGTATGTTAATGATAAACTTATAGCAGACCATAGAATGATACGCTTCTCACAAAAGTCTCAAGAAGTCCAGCAACTCGTTTGGGAAATTACAAATAATGCAGGGGGAGTCTTCTTATGGGTTGTCCTGGTCATTAAGACACTTTTGGAGGGTTTGCAAAACAGGGATCGAATGTCAGATCTACAAATGCGCTTGAGGGAACTGCTTCCGACTCTCGACGGCTTATACAGACACATGATGGATAAAATCGGTCCTCGTTTCTACCAAGAGCAAGCCTCGGAACTATTCCAACTAGTCAGAACCGCTTTCAATCGCAACTCTGCACGGAATCGATCCTCCGATGGTGATGCGCTCAATATCATGATGATCTCTTTGGCCGACAACAATAATGCGGTAAATGATCACGCAGCTCAGTACATGACCGGAATCTTCGCCCAACAGGAAATGTTAGAAATGTGTCAAGAGACGAACATTCGGATCAAAACCCGATGCGCAGGACTTCTGGAGACTAAACGAAAAGCCCGTGATAGAGATCCTAAAAGAGTCCCAGGGTCAGCAGTTGTCGCATCTCGGTTCGCCAGAAGACTTCCCCATCCGTCAAGGTACCCCCATAATTCAAGCACGTCAAGTCTCTCAATGATAGCGCCAGCGGAAGCCCATCAGATACTATCGATCAAGTTAACTTCGGAGTGGGAAGTACAGTATTTGCATCGAACTGTGCGAGACTCCTTAGAACAGCCAGAAATATGGGCATCGGTCACCTCACGGACAGATACTACTCTCTTTAATCCCAATTCATCTATGCTCAAGGCGTCTGTCGTCCAGCTTAAAATGCTGTTCCCACTGGAAGCAAATCATTTAGCTTACCCAAACTCCTCATTTGCAGCTCCCCTTTGGAGGCATGTAACTGATGCGCTGGTCTATGCCAGCCAGGGAGATGCAGCCAATGGCAGGTGTCAAACAGAACTGCTTGACGAACTCAATAGTATCGTCCAGACACATTGGGATTATTCGACACGAGATGGATCTGGGTCTTCATCGTTATCCTGGATAAGCCAGATACCTAAGGAACTCCCTTGGATAGGAGCCTACTGTATTGGTGCTGCCGACTCTTCCGACTCATTTCTCTGCCTAGCAATTCAATACAGGTTAACCCACTATGTCAAACACAAGCTTGACGAGGATGGGACCTTGGTTCGACGGAAAGTTGGGAGGCCACTATTAGACTATGCTATCCGAAAGACCAGACAGAAACAAGAACTCCTCATCAGCAACGCTATTGTTGGTCTGCTCCTGGAGCATGGAGCCGATCCGAATGAAATGTTTGAAGGATACTCCGTGTGGCAAGATGCTCTCTATGAAGCTGACGAATACTTCTCGCGAAACACCTTTATGCACCTAGACTAAGAATATCTCAAATCATGGTTGTCGGCCTTGGAGCTGCCCATCTTCTATGGTGCTAATACTGAGTCAACGGTAAGGTTCCCAAGAACCGTGGAACCAGACGATGGGATGGTGATCAGGAATATTTCTGCGCGTTCGATCATCGATACTTTTGGTAAATGGTTACCTCTTGAACCTTCGAAGGGGCGAACAGGATGCCTCAAGTGGTAACCTTGTTATGTCGTCAGCCCCTTGTATTGATGTATTGATGTGTTGAGCTGTCTCCAATAGACAATCGCCTCTAATTTTTAGGATTCTGCCAAGATACCCCTTTTTGTAAACGAGCATGTCATGTGACCAAACGCCCACATGTCTACAGATTTGGGCTGCTCTTATCCATATGCTTCAACACCTAGTCCACTTGTGCGTGAGTATAATTATACTCAAATTAGTTACAAACTATTGAGTTCTTGATTTCGACCATGGCAGCTTCGTATCACGTGATATTTATGCTCCCAATGCTGGGCATGATGAACCATCTGATTTGACTGCCTGTGAATAGTTAGAAGCAAAACAATTACTCATCAACTCAAACCAAGATTAATTAATTACAATAATCTTCGATTTTGGCGATCTTTTTATACACCTTAAGTTTTATATATACCATACTTGGTTACTACTAAAGTAATTCCAATCAGTCGTTCTTTGTCATCATACTGTAGCTGATAGCGTAATCCACTGCTTTCAAGAGCCGGTGTCGCCATGTTAACACATTGTAGTCGAGGATAAAAAGCCGGACAAGGGAACTTCTGCATTTCCCTTGGAAAAAGGGAAGCAAAGCAATGCAAACAATATAGTTGCTCATAAAACCGACTTCCCCTTTATAGGCATTTATGCAGTCTTGCAGATAGCACGCTCCGATCAGTTTGTATCGCCCGTCTGCTACCAGGAGTAGGAGATGTGGAACCTTCGCCCCTAGAAAAACGCACAATACATCACCGGCTTGGGCTCTTCTCGGAACTTAGACTAGCCTGCCTGAACCATCAGAGCAGAAGCATTTACACATTGCGAACGGGCCAATATATCGGTCTATATTGGAGACAGACTGACAGTCCTTAGAACCTCGCTCTCTTCCTCGTCGATCAAATGCCTTCCTTTGCTTTGCAACTCAAGTCTTCTAGTGAGCAACAAGTAGAGCCTGCTCAGACCATCTACTATCGCCTTTATCAGAGTAGATTCATTATCCAAATCGTCTGTGAAGAGCGCTTTGCAGAATCAACGATAACTTTTAGAACCGAATATTCCCTGCGTAGGTGAGAATCTGTCACTAAACGCAGTTTTATGGCAGTCTGTCAACCAGTCCAGAAACCACTGCGTAACTGACAGCTTCAGTCTAGCTGCATCTATTGCCTTAGGTGTTGGGGTGCTAAGTGTGGTGTACTGTACAGTGAGGTAAGCTCGCTGTATCGTATCATCCCAACTCGTTCGACGCATGATACTTTCTTCCCCTTGATGATCAGAAGATCTGTAGTAGAAGAGAAACTCAAACGTGGAGCACTTGTACCTCCCGCATTTAGAGATGCTCCTATCGCCTCAACGGGGATCTACTCCACAAGTCGAGACCAATCAGGTACCTAGGTAGGTAATGCCACTTGGGTTATGTCGTCAACGTAATCTATAGCTGAGAGATCGGCTAGGGAACCAGAAATAAGTTCCTGCTTCGTGTATCGGACAAAAAGTTTCGACACTTGAATACTATAGTCAGGACTGATTTGGGCTAGCGACAAGTGCGAAGAGATATTCGAAAGGGAGGGAGGAAAAGAAGCCGGTTTTGCAAGCGGTTGTATAGTAAAATTATAGAACTTAGGGAATGTACAAAGAGGACACCGTAATTGAAGCCTATTGTATAATGAATTACCTTATTTATCGTCAAGTACCTGCTAGGCTATGCTACCTCGGATAAAATAGACTACATCAAGAAGTATTATATAAATAACGGAAACATTTCCACGAACATTTAACTTGGAGTCTTAAATATGTACCAGATAATGAATCGAGTATTCATAATCAAATTATCTCGATTAATTTTAGGTCGCTGTTTGTGAACTTTGGGGCCGCAAAGTATTGATGCTATTACCAGCCCTGATCACGTCGAGAAGAATGGGTCCGAGTATGGTTTGACGCAGGATAAACATGATATTGATTCATATAACCTAACTACTGCTCCTTTCTACTAATTCCGAAGCGCACGAAGAAAAGGGTTCAAAAGACGGTAATAGTAGACCTGAACTTGAAAGCAGAAAATCATTTATTTCGCTGACAATTTTTTTTTCTTTTCAATAAAAATATATTTGGGAGATACGATGAGAAACCAAACGATCAGACAAAGAAACAATACACCATGTAGCAATATGCTAAAAAAACAGAGGAAAAGAAACATTCATCATCATATCATGAGGATCCAGGTTCCGGTTGTCGGTACCGACTCGTCAGTTCCGAATCAGTGACCATGACGAGCCCGATGCTCTCGGAGTTTATCCATTCTCCGCATCCCATTCATGCCAGAGTATTTGCAGCTTGGCTCAGGGCAGGCATATCGACGAGCATTTGGATTGTGCTTCAATGCATGACGATTAAGATCAGCCGTGCGGCCGAACGTCTTACCGCAGACGTTGCACGTGCGGCGGGCACGAGGAGGAGCGGCAGCAGCGGCAGGAGCGACTGGAGCTGGAGCTGGAGCTGGAGCTTGCAGGGAACTGACTTGGGAATTCATGGCAGTGCCAGCTGGGACATGCCTCTGAATGTCAAGCCCGACGTTGGCGGCCTGGGAGTCTTGGGCATCGGCAGTAGCGAGGGCAGCGTTGGGTCTAGCATCGGAGTCTTGTGCACCGGAGGCTCGGTCGAAGTCAAAGACGTCAGAGAAGTCCTCGTCGATAGGATCGTTATGTTGTTCTTGGGGTACGTGGTCGCTGACAGCAAATGTTAAGCCCTCACCTTGGGTGCCAGCGTTGACAGCAAATCCTGAGCCTTGCGACGTGTATCGGCCGTCGCGCTCAAAATCAATCGGAAATAGGCCAGTGCTGTCTTGGCTGCGAACAAAGTACTCGGGGGCGTGAACTCGAGCTTCCAATCGGGCTAAGGTGTGGATACAGCGCTGACATGGCGCACATTTTGCTTGCGTGTGGTTGGCTTCGCTTAGAGCTGGTGTTGGGTACAGGCTGCCCAATGGAGGTTCCAAGCTCACAACACTACCGAGCCCAAATTGCCCAGATCTGTAGTATCTGTAGGCATACCGTCAGCTGACGAAAAAAAATTAACCTTGAAGTTCTCCGCTCGACGCCGCCAACACGGCCATGCTCGGTGTCGTTATTCGATTCGAATCGATAGGGAATGTGGTGAGGAAACGTAGAGGAAGGTCGACCAGCTTGGGGGGGATTTGAAGCCATCTTGTTGCGAAGATCCTCTCAAGCTCTGGATTTCTCGAGATGCTGAGAAGCGAGTATTCTCGAACGAAGACTGTCGCGGGATTGACGTGCGAGTCGAAGACTAGGTATTTCTGGACTGCTGAGTGCGAGAGTAACAGCTCAACATGAACTCGTTTTGGATCAGGGACCACGGCAGCGACTTCGGATCGCAAATACTTCGAGATGAACCTGCGATGGTGTTTTGTTGCTGAGTCTTCATGCGAAGAAAAAGAATGGAAAAATTGGCGATATTGTTTGACAGTCATGTTGGAACGATGGTGAGGTATCAGTGTGATGCACTTGATCTGCGCCCTACGGCTGCCAAACGCCCTGGAAAACGCCCCTTTCAGCCCCGCTGATGCCCCTCGCTTAGCGACCAATGCTGCCTGGGAGAGAGCGTGTCCCAAACGCCTGTGGATCTTCAAAACTGATTTTTTTGCATTCTTTGCGGCATACAGTATTATTCGTATCTGAACGTAACTTTTCGCACCTAACATTCTCAACATGGAAGACAAAATAACAGTATTTTCCTGCCGAGACTGCCCCAAAAGTTATCCTAAGCGCATGGACTATAAGTACGTTACATTGATGCCTTAAATAGAGCTGGAAAAACGGGAACTAATTCATTGAAGCCGGCATCGCAAAACCCACGACAAACCATTCTCATGCACTCTTTGCGAGAGACCTTTTAGTCTAAAAACTGGCCTTGAGCGCCATCGGACGACCCACCAGCAACAAACGTTCAGATTCAAATGCACATTCCCGAAGTGCAACTTCCGAGGCACTCCTCGCAAAGATCACTTGTGGAAGCATATCCAAAAGAAACATCGATCACCGGATATGAAAGATCCTGAAAAGACTCTCCGAACCTACTACAACGAAGCGCAATCCGGCGAAAGGCTATCCGAAGCCAACCGCAGCGCTAGAAATCTTGAGCTGCTCGAGGCTGCATATCAAGGAGACGAAGCGAAAGTCAAAGACTTAATTTTGGCGGGGGTAGAAATCTCCACGGAAGATGAAATAGGACGTACTGCCGGTCATATTGCGGCCGAAAAGGGCTTCACAAGTCTTTTGAAGACTCTCATCGAGGCGGGGATAGATATTCAGTCTCAACAACGCCAAGTTTCATCAATGTTGCATTACGCTGCCCGGGGAGGTCATGTCGAGATGATCAAGATGCTAATCGATAATGGCGCTGACCCCAATGAAGGGTCGAGATGGTTCTCCCGGACAGCTTTAGATGCAGCAGCTGTCACAGGCAAAGTAGCTGCTGCGGAGACGCTCCTTGAATATGGTGCCCTGACTGGCAGTATGTCTCTGCATCAGTTGAATTCTATCTACACAGACGGCCATGTAGATGTTATCCGGGTCGTCATTGCTCACAAGTATCAAAACCGTTGGCGTGACATCGACAGCGGAGCCACGGTTCTCCATTTAGTGGCAATCAGCCGTGCGGAGCTGATTAACGAGGTGATAGAAATGGGATTCGATGTCAATGCGAAGGATGACAGAGGCAGAACACCGTTAGCTTATGCGTTTGGGAACAATCCTTTCTACTGGTCGAATGAGTGCAGGGAAGAAGCTGCTAAACTTCTTCTCGATGCAGGAGCAGATATAGGGCTAGTTGATCCGGCTTTCTTTCAAACATACCTCCCAAAAGTTTTTGCAAAGTATTTTAATGAGTAACTTTGTCCTATCGAAGCTCCTTGGCCGAATTTTTGGTAAGCGGTTGGAAATAGCAAATCTAAGGATCAATTGGGTAGGAGAAAGACATCCAGAGGCGATGCTGAGTCAAGGAGGAGTCACATCACGGTCTAGTGGCTTTGGGGGATTCGTATCAACCCCAAGAAGACAGAATTGGACTATAGCAAGAAAGAATGAAGAATCAGCTAGATAGCGGTCATAGAGGTACCACAGAAATTTATTCGTTTGCAATACAGCACCTAAAGGAGTCAAAGAATGTGCAGTGACACTCGAAATGTAGCGTAGACGGGGCCTGATATACGTGAATGCGACGCTTTTCCGATTCCGGGAAGGCAAAGCCACTAATACCATGTCTGTTGAAATTATCCTCGCAACATAAGATGTAACATTCGGTGCTGATTTCCCCGCCTGTCAGCGCGAAAGGCAATCCCAAATCTAAGTCCACTGTCTTAAGCCTCATGCTCATGTCATCGCAAATGACCAAGCAATTAAGTGGGCTCACGTACCTTGGCGAACAAGTAATAAGTACTGATAATCCCACGCAAGTCTCTGTGGGACTCCCTGGGAGATCTCTTAGGCCCAGTCCTGTGTCATAGACACGTAATATACATGTGTATATATCCTCAGCTACACCGCTAGTCAGGATCATCATCATCAAATATATACACTTTACCCACACACACCATAGATTTACACCGTGATATTCTGCAACGAACATTGCAAGCCGATCTCCATGCATTGTCTCTCGTCAGAAAAGCGTCACGTGTATTAGAAGGATCGAGCTCGGAAGAACGCAAAGTTGATAAAGTAAGGCTTGCTTTTTGGTTTGGAGTCTCGTTCATCAAGCTCGCCCACCACGTTTGAGTAAGCGAGGCTAAGATGAGATGTTAAGTCACAATAAATTCTTACTCTTTCTAATTCTATGCCAACAACGTGTCTCTAATTCCTATAGCAGCGGTGCCATTCATCTTATTCGAGCTGTGCAAGTCTACAAATCCATATTACAGCTTAGGTGTTGCTTCTCTAGGACCCTCTCCGAGTCTTGTGCCTGCTCCCAGCGTTTCGGTAAAAGTCTTCACGACGTCATGCTCATGCAGCCAATTAGTATTCGATCCCTTCGCAGCTCTGGCTCTCAGCTCCTCATCCGTTTCCACAGCTCCACTCTTCAGCTTCGCTATTTTAGCAGCATTGCTTGAGTGCACTAACTTCAGCAACTTCTCAGCATGAGGCTTGCGGGTTCTCTCATACAGCTTCATGGCCCTCGCAACGTCTCCTGTGGAAGGTTTTTGTTGTGCTGTAGTTGGAAAACCAGAGTTTAACGATAGATAGAATGCGTACGCGTCATCAATGGCGAGAGATCCCCCTGTTGCGTGAGCTCCACCATGAGCGTGTGCCGCATCTCCAATGAGTACTACCCGATTGCTGAAGATCCAAGAGTCGAGCGTGGATGCGCATGAAAGATTAGGAAAAAGCCGGATTGAGGGCGCGACTTCGGTTAGTGCTTTTACTACTGGATTCCATTCCTGCATCCAGTCAACCTAAATACTTCAGAATGACCGTATATATACTCACGGCGAACAAATCTCGGAAAGCTTGCACATTGGCTTCTTCATCCCATTCAGCATCTTTCAGTTGTGCATTCGGATCGTCTGGGTCCGTGTAAACGCTTCCCACAACGGTATATAAGTTTTTCCCTAGCTTTGATGAGAAGAACGAAGACTTTGGGCCCCACCAATGGATCGAGTCTTCAGGCAATCCCGGTATGGATTCAGTCAATGAGGCATCAAAACATGTTCGATATGCTGTCCAACCACTCCACACCAACTTGAAGTCAGGCACAAAGTGTTGTCTCACAGCCTATCTTCAATCAGTAGTATTCCCAAAACCTCCTCAAGACAATTACCGATCTTAGCCCATCAGCACCGATCAAAACATCAGCCTCCACTTTTGTTCCATCCCCAAAGCTCACTTGAACGCTCTCCCCAAGGACATCGATACCCACAACCTTCTTGCCTAAATGAATGATCTCTCTGGGAACATTCTCCACCAATGCACCATGCAAGTGACCCCTGTGATACCTCGCCGTCCGATGCAAGTACTCACTAACAGCCTCATGCTCATCTTTCCCAATAACTTCACCTGTCTTCCAATGCCTATAAATCATAGGTAGATTCGAGGGACCGCGAAAACAGACGGAGTCTGAAATGGCGTCGTTGAGTCCTAGACGCTGCAGAGTTCGGAGTCCGTTAGGTCCTAATGCTATGCTGGCGCCAATCTCCTTCAGTTCGGTAGCTTGCTCGTAGAGCTGGACATCGATGAGAGGGTGTCGACGCAGAGCAATGGCTGCTGTGAGGCCAGCGATGCCTGCGCCTGCTATCGCGATTCGGAGTTTAGGTTGCTTTGAGATCTCGGGCGAAGACATGGCGAGTCTAATCGAACATGGAAATGAAAGTATTTGATGCTGAATTTAAGTATGTCTCCTCGGTCGAGGTAGGATCTATAGCAGAGACTTTACTTTCGATTTCGACATCCATGCGTCTATCATGTCATACCCCACTCTTCTGAATGTAGCAACTTACAACGAGATTTGGGGCTTATCGAAATACCAAGCCGTTCACCCAAGAGCTTTTAAATTTGTGTTCTGAATGAAATTGGATGAGTGTATGATTTGCAAAGTTGACGAAGGATGAAATCTTGCTGAGCGAACCCGGAAGGTGGTTGATTTGAAGGTCACATGACAAAGTCCTAGAAATCCGAGCCAGGTAGGCCTTAATATACTGTAGAAAGGCTTGCAAATAGGAGAGGAGAATAATCTGTTTTGTATGGTACTTATTCTGCTAATTTTACATTTAATCAGGCCCAAGAACGTACGAGGTGTGTATTGCAAGATTTGACGAGGAGTTTGAGGGCTGAAATTAGCAATGCTTTGTGGAAGTGTCAGTAAGCTAGTGGCACCCTAAAAATGTCACCAGCAATACGAGGCGTATGTATCTAAAAGCTGAGCCGAGAAATGAAGTATTGGTGCTCGTTGTGGTGTGTTGTTCAGGAGCTCGCTTCCAGCTGGAACACCCTGAGAGTGTCAAAAAGAAGCCCTTAATTATGGCTCAAAATCCTCGAATTATTAACGATCAAGACACTAAGACCCATTCCTCCCATTTCGCAGCTTTCCTACCTGGAAAGAATTACTTAAACAAAGCAATAGATAAGACTTCAGAATCGATGCAGTTCTTGAATAAGTAGACTAACGAAGTCATTTCTACCATAACCATTGTCCGATTGATAGTACGGTATCCGAAAATTGACTATAAACAAATAACTTTAAGCAGGTGTGTTATGGGAAGCTTACCTGACGCAACTCTCAGTTTTGACCTGTTTCGTAATTCGACGTTCTAAGCCATCCTAAGTGGGAAATGCAAGATTATCGGTCTGCAGCATCGCCCTAGCTTGCATATCGTTATCTTCAAGCCCCATTCTCCCGGGACTTTAGCCGCAAGCGCATCACATTGTCATCTAATGATATTTGACACGATCCAAGCAGTAATCCATAAAAGCATAAGCATATAGATCTATAATGTCTACAAGCAACCTTGTTGCGCTTGCAGCTGCAGTCCGCGAGGCTCTAGCCACTCCTCAAAGCCTGGTCGCTTCGTCTCCTCATGAGCAAGAAGCACGACTTGATCTGATTGATCTCATTCCTGAGCTCAACGCGGCCTTGGTCGGCGATGTCGCACACCTTCGCGAATTAGCATGGTCGGTGAGTTTAAATTCCATCGATTGAGCCCAAAGCTTAGCAAGTCTTCGCAAGGCTGTCCACGTTCTCCCAATTGCCGCTATCAACCGCTGGGAAGTGGCCAAACTTGTCCCAGTTGATGGAGATATCTCTTATGAGGCGCTTTCAGAGAAGACTGGCGTTTCTGAGCCCACCCTTCGAAGGATATTACGCCATGCAATGACAAGTAGACTATTCTGCGAGCGCGATGGAAAAGTTGCACATACGTCAACGTCGAGATTGTTGGTGGAGAATCTCGGCCTGGCAGCTTTCGTTGATCTCCATACCGAGGTTGCGTTCAAAAGCTTGGCGCATACTACAGATGCGTTGGAGAAATGGCCAGATTCGAAAAGTCCGAGAGAAGGAGGCTACTCCCTTGCTCTTGGTAAGCCTGGTGAGACGTCGGTGTATGAAGAGGTCGTCAAAGATCCTGTTCGAACAGTAAACTTCGGACGTGCTATGCAGTTCTTCAGCTCGGGCGAAGGATACGAGGTAACGAGTCTGGTCGATGGGTATCCATGGGCCAAGCTTGGCCATGGAACCGTGGTGGATGTGAGGTGCCATCCCAGACCTACATTGCATGGTATTAATCACAAGATTTTAGGTTGGTGGAGCAAACGGGTTTGCGAGCGCTGCAATCTCGAAAGCTTTTCCAGATCTAACACTCGTCGTGCAAGATATCCGGATGATTGAAGAGATCAAAGTCGACTATCCAGACACCAACATCAAATGGATGATGCATGACTTTTTCACTCCTCAGCCTGTCATCGGAGCAGATGTTTATCTGTACAGGTTTGTCTTTCACAACCTCTATGATGAAAAAGCCATCGAGGTCCTTCGAGCGGCAATCCCAGCTTTAAAGCCAGGTGCTAAGATTTTGATTAATGACGAGAGTTTGTCTGAGCCTGGGAAGGTCAGATGGAGGAATGAGAGAGCTGCTAGGTATGTCTTACAAAGCTTCAATTGATGTATTCTCCTTACTGATATTTCCCGCAGAGGTCTGGATGCAATTGTAAGTTGCACATATAAAAATTGATTCCTTATTAAATATGGGTAGATGCTTGCATGTATGAGTGGGCGTGAGAGAGAAGTGAGTGATTGGGAGATGTTGTTTAAGAAAGCTGATGGTCGATACAAATTTCTTTCTGCGTCTATAGCGCCGAGATCTAGGCTGTGGTTGATTGAAGCCGAATGGACTGGATAATGCAGAGAGGCAAATGATAGTCTATGAAATTGTTAATGCCATCGAAATCATCAGCTGTCTCTGTAGTTAGCCCCCTTCAAAGCCAAAGAGAAGCACTCGTACTTTGACGGAAAGCGAGATTTTCTTCTCAATTAACTATGTCATAAGCTATTACGGGTTTTCAATTAGCATCGAAAGCTGATAATGTGGGCTTGGTTTGTTTTAGCTGCCCATAGCGAATGTGGAACTTGAGGACATGTCTTTAGATTTAGCGTCAGGCTTCGAAAAGTCGCGATCCTATGAATATATGATATTATACATCCGAGTATTTGGATGCAAGAGTATTATGAATAGCCCTTAGCTGTGGTACATAAGCTAATAACCTAATAATGCTTCAAGAATGCTTCAATATTGGTGGGTTGTCTTATTGATCACGTGGATTCATACCCCACGCTCCACCTGTGATGTACCCCACCTTCTAGTTATCTCTGCCATCTTCACCTCTATCGACGATTATGGCGGACTCACCCTCTTTCGGCGACAATATCATATTTCCAGGCCCATCTTTCCACGTTGACCTCGCTCCCCTAGATGCCCTCCATCCAGTTCACTACAGTCGTCGCCTCCTCATCTTCCGCTGCGCTTCCTCGGCACAACGCGATGCGCAACTTGCCGCTCTCAAAACTGGTTTGCAAGCTCTCGTCCGACGTTGTCCTATCCTAGGCGGCATTATAGTCCCTCTTCCGCCCGAAATTGCTAGCGATGCCGACTCAGACTGGCGCACCGTTGTGCCTGACCGAGGCATAGAGCTCGTCGTGAGAGACTTGCGAACAGCAATACCTTCTTTTGCAGAACTCGAAGCGGCTGATTTCCCGGCTGTCAACCTTCCTTTTGACCTACTTGTACCTGTGCCTCAAGGCCTTAACAATGATCGCCCATTTGCAGTATGTAAGCTGCAACTCAACGCAATCGAAGGTGGTACAATCCTTACGTTTTCTATGTCACATTCCGTGGCGGACGGCTCTGGGACAAATGAGTTGTTACGCGTGCTGAGTGAGGAGACGCAACTCGCTCAAGAGGATGCAAGTCAAGGCGCAGCAAATCCGGTACGGAGAATGGGTGTGGCTACGCGCATGGGCGAAGACCGAAGCCTTCTGCGCAACATGACGAGTGAAGTGTCGTTCAAGATAGAAGATCATCCAGCATACAGGTGGCAACCGACTCCTCCACCCAGTGCCCCACCACCAGAGCAAACAACTCCGCATCCTTTCGAAGCTACATCGCCAGAAACGCAGTTTCTTCTCCGCATCTCCCCAGCCAGCTTGGCGCAGCTGAAGGCCGACGCAACGCTTCCAGGTGCACCACCGATTTCCACGCACGATGCCTTAGTAGCTCTCATGTGGCGGACCGTGCTTCTAATCCGCAGTCGACGCTCTCCTGCAGCACATGACATTCCATCCTCCACGCTGGTCAGCATCTTCATGCCCTCTGATGCTCGTCGTCATCTCGGTCTACCGCAGTCGTACATCGGCAATGCTGTCTACCAGTTGATCGCCCAAATAGAACTCGGAATCCTCATCTCACCTGAGGGACTATCACACGCCGCAAGCGCGATCCGCCGCGCCATCACCTCCGTGAACAGCGGTCTTGTATCGAGTTATATGACTAAGCTCAAGGAAAAGTGGATCGATTGGGAATTCATGAATGGCACGACGGATACGACTAGTGTTGCGATGGGAACGGACTGGACGAGTGGTTCGATGTACGAAGAAGATTGGGGAAAGGCCTTTGGGCGCGTGGTCAGGTTTAGGTATCCGGGTTTTGATGGAGGGGCTTTCAGTTGTATTCTGCCCAAGTTACCGGATGGAAGCGCAGAGGTGATGGTGGGTGCTTTGCCGCAGGAAGTGGAGATATTGATGGGAGAAGAGGGCTTTGGGAAATATATTGAGGCGTAATGGCTTTGGGAACGCTCAGACCTCCAAACCCTTCTCTTGTATTTTCGCTTAATCCGCACGATCCCCTTTAAAAAAGGAGATTAGACGCAACCTTCTAGCAAAGATCTGGAACTCCAACAAGTTCGATGATAGTGCTTCAGTAACCAATATCTCAAACTATTAACATTAACCAATCCACCCTAACCTAAGCTTTCGTCGTCGACGACGACGACATTCTCCTCTCCAGCAAGCAAACCCGCACGCTCAAAACCGCTACCACCAACCCAATCAAAAACATCGGTATAAGATTCCACTTCCACCCTTCAATCACATGCGACCAATGACGCAAATAACTCCTATCCCCCGACTTCGTCAGCGGCAGATTCAGCAGCGCCTTCTCCCAGTTCCCCGGCGTCCATTTGTCGAGCGGGTAAGCGTGGCCCTGGAACTGTGCTGCGACAGCTTGGTCGATTGATTGCCCATTCGTTTGGTTCGTTAAGGCGAATGTATATGCGAGGGCTGCGAGCGTGAGGCAGAAGGAGAGGATTGTGAAGACGGTATATGCGAGGAAAATTCGAGATGGTCTTGGTGTTGCGTTCTATAGGTATTTTTGTTAGTCGAGTTCCTACTGTCTACGGAGGCAGATTGGGACATACCCTTCGTTGGCGTTGACGGTGCCACCAGAGGACAAGAAAGCCGCCGAAGCAGATCAATACAAGCGCGGTCCCCGCGGCTCCATTGCTGGTGTGACCTTCGTTCAGAAGGAGACCCTTCGGCTTCGCGTTCACGAGAATGGTGGCCCCGTTTTCTGATGCGAATGGATATTGATTTGCGCCCGAGCGATGGAGATAGCCCACCATGGCACTGACCATAGCCAACTCGATCGCGGAATCGATCAAGAGGACAACCAACGCCGCGAAGAGAGGAAGCAATAACGAGTCCATCTTGTCGGTTCCGTTGTTGCCGATGCTGGAATAAGAATGCGAGATACTGAGACAGCTATCCCAAGCTAATCGGGGCATATAGATATGTATATATCGTATGCGTGAAACACAAACACGCAAACAAAAAACAAACAGACCAGAGCGAAAAGGCTTGCAGAAACGAAACGAAACGAAATGAAAATGCGGAGCTCCGACCGGGGAGCCTTCTAGAAATATACGAGAGTGGACACACGTGGCTGCGCATGCATGCTTGCCGTTCCTTTCCTTTTTGTCAGTTTGCTGCTTGCTTGCTCATTGATGCCCCATGCGCGAGCCCGCGAGCCCCCCGCCCGCCGCCCGGATCAGCCAGCGAGCGTTCGGGTCAGCAGCTGAAGAGGAATGGGGGCTGAAGCTGGTCGAAAGCTGGCTGGTGAACATTTCCGCGCGGTACGAAATACAGTCAGCATGGCGTCTTGGCAAGCCACCACTGACCTGAACCGTTCATGCTAATGTTAATGTTAAGCGGGAAATTTGAAATCCGTGCCGCAGCCGCATGTGATATGCCGATCCGGGCGAATCAATGTTCACATATTGCTTACCGGTGCGTTCGTCGGTGCGGTGTAGGAGTGGGAGTGGGGAGTGGGAGTGAGATGTGGCTTGCCTCTGTTTTCCTATTCTGGTCTTCTGTGGCGAGTGCCGGTGAGGCTTGGGGAAATGTGGCTGGTGGCTGATGAGCGGACATTACCTCAGCCCTATGAAGAAGAAATGTTGAGTCAGTAGGCGTGTTCGAACAATACCCGAAAGGCAATGCCGTTTGAGGTTTTGATTGAGCATTTAGACGAGGCGAAGTTTGCGTGAGAAATGACACCATCTCGATGCTTAATCATACCCTTCTTGTATTTGGCTTGGGAAGGACGTCGATCATGTTTGGCGAAACCCCACCTCAACAAATGATTTCTATAAGAGTCCTACCTTCGAATCTCTTTCCTCTGCCAAGGTAACGATACAGAGTCTGGCCACTCATCTTCAAACTCCTGTCAGAGCGGAAAAAACCCTATAACTGCATCCGCCACCAGCATAGAGGCGCATCAGAACCTGAGCCAGCGAGACCTCACAACCACTGGCAGCAGTTCCAAGACACTGCGCTCCGCGGGCTGAGGTCGTGCGTTCTGTTGCTTCGGTGGTGAGATTGGGAACCTGAGCCAACAAGGCACAAAGCTGAATCCAATCCACGATCCGTGTCAGTCTCGATTCAAAGCACATTATGCACACGTGGAGCAGCCTACTCTTTACAATCTTGCTTTGGTTCAGTGTTATAAATATGGCTACATATCGAAAGACTTGATTTCTCCGACGAGCCCCTGAACGCGGATCCGAAGCGGGTGCCCAGCTTTAGCGAGCCAGCGAGCGCGACATGCACTTCCTCATTTTATAAAATAGGCTTGTATAAACGCGAGGATCTTCCTTCTCCCTCATTTCTAAAACAACGATTTCCTTTGTTAGTAATTTGATCAAAATTTTGAGGTTTTTTATTTTGATTGTAAACTGTGTTCAGGTGCGTTGCCTTTTTGAATTTAGCGCACGCTTCTCGAACCTAACTTGGGCGTAGTCGGAATCGGCGCTAGATTGCTAGCATTCAATGCGAGCTTCCACAAAAACTCTAATCAATATAATCACCGTCACCCTTCACTGTCCAGCTTCTCTAACCACTTGGTTTAATACAAAGCGATTTTTAAAGACTTTTCTCTAGTGTACATTTATAATACTCTCAAGTTAGCGGTTAGCCCTAACACCCTTTAGGAACAAGTATTTCAGATAGAAGCTTACGCCGCCCTTGTGCCTTGCCTCTTTCTCTCAATCGGACTACCGCACCACTCACCATGCTTGTATTCTTTCTTCTGGGCTTATTTATCAAGCACCATATGTGTACCGCCAGCCTCGTCTTGGCAGCCCCTGCGGAAGTCCTGGAGGTATCACACGTATCAGCGCCTCCCGTGTATAAGCGAGCCTATCTCTCTCTAGCCTTATGCTGTTGCGCCTGCTATTGTACGCCTAACAGTGTTATGAATAGATAGGCGCTGCTGCTTATTAATCACGGCAAGAGTGTGAAGGTCGCTGCCAATAGATAAACGGATCCCGCCCGCTGAACTGGCTCTCCTGTCAATCCCTAATCTATATGCCATATTCGATCCTCCTCCAGTGTCTACCAAGGAGAAAGCGGCTCAGGCAGAACGACTGTCATTTCCTAGCCTCTGAACTTGGCCTTCACATTGCTTCATGGCTATTCCATCAATCCCCTGAAAGCCTGTTGGATGTGGGAAATCAACTACGGTCAGCGAAATTGAGCTGCTGCGAGAGCATGCGACAAGCAGCAACGCAACCAGCTCATTACTAGCCGATATGAAAGAAGGGTCGATATCGAGGCGGACACGTGGTCCATTCAAATTGAAACTCGAATTTGAAGGCTTTTCCGACAATTGGAGTGTCGAGTTGCTTGCTTGGTTATTCTCTGCTCTTTCAATTGTTGGAGTCGTCATTACATTCTTTATCTACGACGGTCGTATTTTAGCCCACTGGCGGCTTCCAATCAGTCTGAACACCGTGGTCGCGATCCTTTCGCAGCTGGTACAATCAGCTCTTATGATACCAATAGCTGCATGTATTGGCCAGTTGAAGTGGCTGTGGTACATGGAACCCAAGTCACCACGGACACTAGATGATTTTCAAGCTTTTGATAATGCAAGTCGAGGACCTTGGGCAAGTTTACTTCTTGTTGGAAGGACCCGTGCCCGGTTTGAATATATTCCAATAGATATGATGTAGCTCAGCTGATTGTGTCCAGACATTTAGTCTCTCTAGGTGCTATCCTGACTGTTCTGTCTCTTGGTTTCCAGCCATCCACGCAGCAGGCTATATCGACATGACAGCGCCTACACCCGAGTGGCAACGCAACGATCTCTGCTGGTTATAATTATACCGCTAACTTCACACAAAAGGGTATTTGCGCCCTTCAGATCTTGTTTCACTGCGTTGTAGTCTCGACATACCAAAGAAAGCTAATTTATCAATTCAAGGATATGACTCGCTACCTTTGAGTTACTTTTCGTCAATTTACGACACCTTTAGTACAGCCAACCAGTCACTTTCCGATGTGACTGCCTCGTGTTCTACAGGGAATTGTACTTGAGATCCTTATTATTCTCTTGGAATATGTGCCTACCCGGTCGTCAATTTGAGTGATAAACTCGTCGCCACTGCCCTCGATGGAGTGACCGATTGCTCCAAACTGGATAACACTATCGGCAATGAGGGGATCAATTGCACTTACTCACTACCCAATGGAGTCTTTCTAAATGCTTCTCTATCTGATATCATGAATGTCACTGCTGTTACGGAAGCTGGCAACCTCAGTTCAATAAGTCTTGGTATCACCTCCATACAATACCTAGGCACACCCTGGAGTCCTGTCGACTTCTTTGTAATCTACTATTCGAACAATACCAAAAGTATCGTGGCACTAGAGTGTGTACTACGCTTCTGCGGCCAAACTTACAATAGCTCGGTATATAAAGGTGAAACTTCAACCGAGGTTCTTGATACGTGGGGCCAAATATCAACTGTGCCAGCAGATGTGTTTGAGGTTGGCCTTCTGGAGGGAGGTCCCGTGACCCTCGCTGTTGACGGATTCACGGTGAACTATATGATAGATGCTTCAGATGAAATATTCCAAGGCGTGGAGTTCAGCTGGGGAGGTGCAATATTGTTCCTTATCAATAGCAATGCTTCGGAGACTGCACCCCCAGCGTTAGCTGCTGAGGCCATCGGGAACGCGCTCTTCACCGACGACGAAATGTCTTCTATGACCGCATTCATGAATAACATGGCAATAGGATTAACCAATACGTTCGTCTTCTCCGTTCTCTTGTTTCAAATTTCTAATACTTCATACTGTACTAAGTAAGTATGCAGCCTCCGAACTAGTCAAGGCAGCAAGAAGATCAATGGAATTGCACTATCCGTAGAGACTTACGTCTCAGTACGCTACGAGTGGCTCACACTGCCAATCGGTCTCGTGTTCCTGACTTTGGTCTTTCTGCTGGCGACGATGTTCAAGAGCCATCGACATGGAATCCAGTTATGGAAATCATCAAGCTTGCCAGTCTTGAGTGGCTTGGACCAGGACACCAAGGATACGCTTGGACATATCCGTTTGGTAGGTGAAATGGCGGATAGAGTGCGGCACGGGTGGGTTTGGGTACCCATTTGGAAATACAAACTACCCATTGGTGGGTAGAATAAGGGGTACAGTTTTAAGAGGCTTACCCACTATAGCCATAAGTACCAACAGTATACTCGGCGCGTGCATTTTTGTCACGTGTATACCTAATTAGGCAATTATCTAGCCAAATTAATCATACACGTGATAAGATTTGCCTTTCTTAGCTCCACTAAAGCTAGTCTAACCAATAAGAAGAGCTTATTTCACGTGATAGGGTAACCCGCGGATATCCTACGTTTTTTTAAGACTGCCCTCCCCACTTAACGGGTAATAAAATATCAATTACCCTTCCTATGGGCACCCACCCATGTGGATACCCTTGGTCAGCCGCAACCCGTGCCGCGCTCTAATGGCGGAGAGGGCCAAAGAGATTAGAACCACAATGAGGAGAGGGGAGTATGGTTGGAGTTTGGGTACTGATTAAGAGGAGAAATGAGGCAGCGCACCTGAACGAAGTTTACACTTTAAGCCTTAGTGAAGGTAATTTGAGACAGAAAAACATGAAATACCTCGTAGTTCTGCACGACAAGAAAATCAACTTTCCGGATAGGAAAGAGTCACAGCTTACAGAAAGAGTTATCAGAGAATCTAGAACCTATTTCCTCATGATTGAACTATCAAACCACACAAGAACAAAAACAATTTCGTGGCAGCTACTGGTCTATGTAGTTTTCACATCCCCAAGAACAGCAACGATTCTCACTTCCAGAAAGACATCGAATATAATTCTCTCACCAAAGTGCGAGCTCTGCGAATCCCGAAGCTTGAACCCTCCTCCGGTCTCAAGAATAACACAACGGCATTGTGGATCTCGCTCTAGAATGCCGGTTGTATGTCAATCACAATCTAGTAGAGTATCCTGAAGCGATCTTCTGGTTCTTGAAAGTAGCAAGAGGGTTGAGATCCAGGTATTTTGCATCTTAAAACAAAGCCAACGGATTCGTATAATTCGGTGACCATGATTGAATAACATCCCAATGCTCCACAATGCAAGTCCCATTAAATCTCAAAATATCCGTAATAGCTTCCGGATATTGGCCTGCCGTATCTTGGCGATAATGCAAGTATCCAATATTGTTGGAGAACCCATTATGCATAATTGTGAAATTGACTTGGGGCCAAATAACTGACAGAGCGCTAATAGCATTTTGTCGGCCCGAGAGAGCGTATGGATTGTGCTGAATGTAGTTTACATCAACGTAAGTCAGGAATGCAGAACTGACGTTTTTCTGGATGTAGAGTACGTCGACGAAGTTGTTCCAGATGGCAGCTTGCTCTTCTTCGCGGGCTGGCTTTGATGGGCAGTAGGATTTTCCCAAGATGAGAGGGAGAAGGAAAAGAGTAGAAGAGAGTTGAATACGTAGTCTCATTGTGACTGATAAAGATAATGATGATTATAGAGGAATGCGGTGAAGATTCGAAAAACAAAGGAATGTGCTCGCCGGTTTACTTGTATAGAATTAAAAATAGGGATAAACATCGCCCAAGAATGGACAATTTGGCAAATTACATTATGGGTGACTTGCAGGATTCTTCTCCTTGGCATCCCAAAAACTTTAAGTATGGAGAGTAACATGGTTGGTCAGCACTTGCACAAACTGGGCACTGTCTACGCTTTGTCCCCGAAGTTGAATACGAGTGCGAAATAATGATTGATTGTGCGCAAATTGCTAACCGAAAGGTGGATGAGTCAAGCATTACCAACAATCTTTTAATTGCTAAGAAGGAGCTGGATTTCTTTACTAAGAAGCTGTCTTCCAAATTACTATTCTAAGTACAAGGACTCGGAGGGATTTATGGTCCTTACGGGAGAAGGTTCCTCCGTTCTGGTAAGTCGAGGCCAGTGCCCCCTGGCGCTCTCCCTAAGCACGTGACATCCATCTATAGCACGATCTGTCACTTACTTCGACACTTTGAAATATTTAATCATACGTGCGATTACAAACAAAATAGCCGAGTTTTATCATGCGGGATATACTTACTTGCCATACACTTCAGGCAATAATAAAGCAGCTAGTGCCCTTGCCGGGAACATAAAACAGGTCGAGCAAAGGAAACTGTGTGTGCCTATTATAGTGGCCAGTGACGAAGCTAAATTTTAAATTATTGGAGGCTATCTAACCGTTATAGGGGCCGGTGATATTATAAAAAGGTGTTGAAATTCAAGATAAGCACTTATATCTCGTTCAAACAAGCATACAGCGTTCAATAATTCTTCAATATATTTCTCCATTATCTCATTCTTCTCACTAACTACCAATGCCTAAGCTATCCTAACTATATTCTAAATCTATCGGTCATTTACAGCAATATCCGCTGCTAGCCGGTCGAGACATGCGTTCGTTAACCAGTCCGGACTCACTCCTAAGCATGCCTTAGTAACGAATACTTTCCAAAGATCACGCCTGGATTCAAGTAATAACGCGCGGTATTTGATGGCTAGGTGGATGTGCTATTTGATTGCGGGTGCGGAGGCGATATAGGGTTGGAAAATTTGGAAAAAAAGAAAGAAAAAGAGTAAGTATCTTGAGGATAGGAAATCCTGATTGAGTAGAATGTCTCTGACCAGTAGAGAATGATGTCGTTGCTGCTGGCTGAGCGAAAGGCACCAGCCATGGTTATATCGGCGGATATAGTGAGATCTTTAGCTTGGATGAAATAAGATAGCGCTTTTTTGAGGTCCTACGAGAAAGTATAGCGGAAATTATCTATTTTCTACTCTAGTGGATTCGGAGGCCGGAGATCTTCGGTGGTAAACGAAGCAAGCGCACATGCGCCCTTTTGTGAATCCCTAGGTTGGGACAATCGTCGCATAAAACAGCGACCAAACCTACTGAATTCGACGTTCATCGCACCTGAACATTGCGTTTAGCTGTAATTCTCCCTTCTCTGATTCGCCCTGCTATGCACTCTTATTCAAGTAAGTCTATGCTAGTAAATCTATGCTCACTCTATTTCAACATATCATGCCATGCCATCTAATATGCTCTATCCATCTATCATGCCTCCTGTCGCTAATTGCTTTGTATCAACCATATCCCCCCTCATCTTATTCTCTTTCCCAAAACTCCATCTAATGCCAAGATACCGACACTTCCCAATATCCACAACTCAATACCTCCTACTCTTAGCTTGCTCTGTCATCGCTCTTCTAGGCGGTCCAGCGACATGAGTCATAGGTAACTCTCCTCTTTCAAGTGCGCTGTCTCGAGCCACAGCCTGCGGACTCACGATCCCGGTTCGGGGATCGATCCTTCCCCTACTGGACCTTTCAGCCGCTCCTCTGCCCATCCCATCACCAATTCTCCCATCAACCACCACACCATCCTCGCCTATCGTCTCCCTCCTCTTCTTCTCCAACTCCCCTTCTACCTTCTCACTCCAATTCGCACTATTAGCACCACTCGCCTCGGGAATATCCGGCAAATCATCCACTGTGAACTCCCTATTCCCCGCCTCCAAATCATTCAGATCCGTGCCCTCATCCGCCTCTACCATCCCTAACTTACTCCTCCCAATCCGCCCAAAAAATCTATTCCGATGTGTCTTATTGCTGCTACTTTCACTCAATACTTTTCCCAACGGATTATTATTCGAGTCCCGAGAACTCGTTCGAGCTACGGATGCACTATCTCTCTCTTCACTGCCGCGCACTTTGGATGAGGATCCGCGACCTGCACCGGGAGTAGGAGCGGGTGAGGGAGAGGTATGCGTTATGGTGGGTGGGAGGATGGGTTTTCGGTCCTCGTAGACGTCGCCGAAGTCAGCACCAGAGGAGATGGCGGACATGCCGAGCGAGAAATCAACGCGTTTTCCCATCGCGGCGATACTCTCTCCTCTCTGTCTCGAATGCGAGGTTGAGAAGCCGCGATTTCGTAGGATGGAAGGGTGGTTTCGTATAGATTGTGATTGTTGGGGGATAATTGGGTTGGGCGCTGTGGGGTCCATTGGTTCAGGGTAGGGTGGTACCTCGCGAGCTAGAGAACCGGAGCGAGGACCAGGACCTTGGTCATCGGCTGAGGAAGGGGGAGGCGCAGGTGTGTATTGAGGCGGATATGCATCGTGGAGGTGCATTGGGAATTGGGACGTTGCGCCAGGCCAGCGCATGCGTGGTCCTTCCATGCCGATCTCGTGCATAGTGAGCATCATGGCGCAGATGAATTTGTTACGGCGCTGCAGACGGAGGAGTTCGTTCTGCCAGTTGGATTTGTAGAAGAATACGACGTTGAGGGTGATAGAGTGCGCTTCGTAGATGGTGGTTAGTTCAGTGAGAATATTCTTTTGGTATTCGCGGTTTTCGGAGCCGACGAACTCGAGGAGGCGTTGACGCAGCGTGTCGATTTGCTCGAGCGTTGTGCCGAATTTCACGGTTACGGGGACGGCTTCGGCGAGGCCGCCGGAACGGCGTTGGTTGAGGATGAAGAGGGTGTTGAGATAGCTGTTGGGAGCTTGGACGACGTGTCCCTCCATTTTCTTAAACTCGGTATAGAGGAGAGCGATTTCTTTGACGAAGTAGTCGTCTCCTTTGAGTTGGGACCCTGTGTTGCCGTAGATGGTGACACGGTCGCCGACATCGAATGGATGTTTGACGAAGACGAAGATGACAGATTGTAGGAATTCTTGAGCTGTCGCCGAGAAGAGCCACGACAGGGCGAGAACCGTTGAACCAGCTGAGGTGAGGACACCCGATGCTGACGTGGAGATTAAGGAGATGAAAACGAGGATGGTGATGACGGCGACGATGAAGAGAAAGACATCATCCAATTTCGAGACGACAGAGTCGAGATCTTTGAGAGATGCAGTTATGGCTTTACGCTCACGACCGATCTCAACACAGACTGCTTCAAGCTCTTCCATTGAGATATCGCCATTCAGATCCTTGTCAAACATTGTGAAGGCTGCATTGGCTTCATCATCATTGTCGAAAGCAGGCCGTAGATCATCAGACAATACTGTCTCGGACTCTTCTGGTGCGAATGTTCTGTAGAGACGACGAGCCAAAACTTGAGAGCCATTGGTGCTGTTTAGAAGTTGGAGGATGCTAGACCCTGTTAGCGATACCCCTTAGCGAAGATAGGACGTACTTACACTTGATGTGGGTGGTTACTGCTTTTCACAGCCTGCCCCGTAAAATCACCAGCTACCTTCCCTGCAACATCACCAACTTTGTTAAAAACGTGCCTCGCATTCTTTTGAGCCTTGTTGACGTATGCCATGGGCGTCCTTGCTCCGGAAGCTTGGCCTGACTGCGGGTTGATCTCGAACTCAGAATCTTCCATTGCAATCTTCTCTTTTGAGTAGACGTAAAGCTTGACCAAACTCTGGATCTGGAACTTATTGACCTCAATTCGATCGGCATACGTTCTCAGATGGAAACTGATGGCGATGAGTTGGATAATGATCTTCTCAAAGAAGTTCAGACATGCTCCAACGAAAATAGACACGATAATTTTATTGACAGTAACTTCCCAAGGTCTGGTAGTCGTGTTGCCGTCTAAGTGGTGATTCTTCATGGTTGGAAGGAATGAAATCTCAATGGCAAGCCACCAGAAGAACAATGTTGCTGGCACTTCCAACGCTTTGCCGAGATCTCTCCATTTCTTGCTGCTGTTGGTGAAGAGACTTGAGACCAAGCCCATAGGATAGGGAATCATCTTCGCAATGATCTAGGCAAAGTTAGCTTTTCTACTCCCAGCATGACCATGTAACACTTACTCTTCCGAGCCATAGCGTCAACCACACAATCTCCAGCCAGATTCCAAACCAGAACAGCTTCACGTCACCAACAGTCGTATCTTTGAAGACCAAAAGTCCCAATAACAGTGGTATGAGAAGCAGAAGCGTGAGCGGTGAAATATAAAAGAAGTACCGAACCAAGAAGCTCGAATTATGAATCTTCTTAAACCACTTCGCCAACCTCGTCGAAGGATGTGGCGGCGGCTGATAGATCTTGGTCTTCTCATGTATCGGCGTTGTATCAATATCGAAATCGTCGATTGGCTCTCCAGGATTCCTCGATCTCGAGCGTCCCATCACAGATTTCGACCTCCCCATACTTTCTTCATTTGATTTCTCGGCATGGGATACCACGCGTTCGGCACGCAGCATTTCTAGGTCATCGTCTAGTCGACGAGACTGCTCTCGTTGCTGAGATACAGACATTGGGGAACGGTCTCGGTCTTTTTCGAAATGGTGTTGTTCCTCTACATAGCTGGTTGTGACGCGTAGGTGGTTGTGCTCTATGCCATCTTCTGCGACTTCTCCTTGTAGTGTACCATCTTCGTCTGATGAGCGGCGTTCGTGTTGTGAGTTTGTAGGAGGGTCTGCAGCGAATGCCGGGAAGGAGTATTGCTCCTCCTCGTGGATTGGAGTTGACATTGATGAATTGGTGGTTTAAAGGGCGGCGTTCGCGATAGGCTGCTGAAGCAAGTCGGAAGTCCAATCTAAGTGTGTGAAGAATTGAAAGTCCGCACAGCAGATGGGTGACCAAAGAAACGAAGGTTTCCTTCCTGAAATTCCTGAAGCTTCAATTGATGGACTGACGTATCTCGTCGAAATTTGTAGAGCTGGTGTGGGAGAATAAACGCTTCAAGTCAACGAAACACACAGGTAGGAAGTCTTGATATTCGTATACTTGAGGAGAAGAAGCGAGTGTGATGTCTACGCAGACGATGATGCAGAATGGAGACGCAAGGTCGACGACGAGGCCGCAGAAGTGGAGATGTTGAAGTAGCAGTAGCAGTGATCGAACACGAGGAGGTCCTTGTGCTTGGTCGGATCTGATATCTGCTCCAGCTCGTCGCCTTTACCGGGTCGGTCATAGTGCCCTTGCAGCAGCGTCAGGGACTTTCGCTCAAACTTCCCAGCGACCAAGAAACCATGTAACTTAAAATACGCATTGTGTTCCCAATGAAGAAATATTGTGGACTTCGGAATATCTCATTCGCTGATTTGCTATGGTTTCCCCATAGAAGTTGGTTGTCATGGTGGACCCACAAGGGAGCGCCTAAATCACAAACCTTTAGTTCCAATCGACGTCATCGCCCGCGCGCCGACTGGGAATATTTTCACAACACGGACAATTCCGCGATCGACAAAATTATGCGATAATTCTAGAACTCCCATACGAATAGAAGGGGTTATGAAAACTTTTCACATTCTCCTCATTTCTGGTTAGGGAGTTAGGACATCATCACCGCTTGGTGGAAATTGAACGATATAAAAACTTCTTGGCGTTTGAACGACCGTTCCCTATCTGCACCCAAAATAATGTTCTCTTATCAGCTTCGCCTGTTGCCTCCTGGGAAAACTTTGACCCCTGAATCAAACGATCGACGGCGTCAATCTCCCCGATAAGATCCCGCATCGTCTTCACCTTCCCATTCCCGCCGCCCTTCTCTCTCTTTTATATCCAATCGCTCGCTCCTCCAGTGGGTTCTGAATTGTTCCTTGTTCATGCTTCTGTTTCAGCGACGCGGTTGACCGTGCATATCACGGTCGAGAACGCGATGATTGGGATCAGGTGCATGAGTGGAGGAAGTGGGCCATTGGAGACGCGTGGGGGATCGCGATGCGGTGGGTACGGGTATGGTGCAACAAGGTGGGAACGAAATGATGACCTGCACTGCTTTTTAGGGACAAGTAAGGTTGCTGGAGCGAAGAGCGGCTGAAAACACGAGATCGGGCGATGAGTTGCAGGCAACTTGCAGGATGATAATCATATGAAAATGAACGCTTAGCCCAGCTCGAGTCATTTGCTGCCATGGAGGAGGAGAATCAGGATGTCGGGCGGACGGTTTCCAAATTTGTGCGATGGTCCTTCCCGTGTTGCAACTTGCAAGCATTTCTGCTCGAATCAAGCGTTCGCCGAGTGTCACTTCTCCAGTTTTTAACTTGGCATATCTGCCTTGTGTCGATTATCTTATATCCGCACGAATGCACACGAGCTTGACGCATTAAATAAGGGATGATCTTGCGCTCTAGAGAGTAGAGAGACGTAAGGCTGCTCGGTGAAGTTCACGAGCACGTGCTTGTGGAGAAATGAAAGCACGAGGCTGCGCGAGGCTTTGCGGTCTCATTTCCTTTATTATTTTGTAATCTGGACTCGAGATCCTTTGAAGTAAAAGTATCATGACAGGAGATGGACTTCTTTTGGAAGGCACGGGTATCTCTAAAGTCCTGGAGATACCTAGGGTAGATGGTCTCTTGAAGTAAATGCAGGGCACAATTTCTTGCATGCTCTCATACGAGAATCTCTATTACTTATAACAAGTCTAGCATAGAAGTACCAGGCTCTATTTTCTGCATCGTCCCTCACATTCCTCCATATTTGTTGACGAGCCTCAAACAAGCACGTGACTGTATGTCAGCATTCTGCTTGATCTATTCTTCACACCCATTATAAGCCCAGGACAGATATACAGGCAGCTAGATGTTATTTCTGAATATTTTATCCATTACGATTCAGCTCCGTGTCTTTTTTGTTAAGTCAGATGACCTGAGTTTCACGTGATTATCATTTAAAATTGATGGCCTTCTGATACTATCAGTAGAAGACGTGGAGACAAAACCGCACAGTCTATCACATCGCAACGCTCAAATCTGTCGAAATTGGTGCATGCTCATAGCACGTTACGGCTATGATGATTGCATTGAGCTCACAAGACTGAACTCATGGCAGCATTTCTTCGAAAACCATCAAAACCCTATCGGTTGAGAAAGATACAAGTGAGACTTTCTCGTATGTAGCAGCAATAGCCGTGCTACAGATCAAATATTACTCACTTGGCTTAGTGTCTTACGGCTCTTAGCTTTCGTGCCAATGAATAGTGCCCTGTGCTGCATCGCTGAAGATGGTAAGTGAGGCATTCTATTTCAACGAGACTCGATTTTTCCCATGAATCGGTGGAGAATCCTTGGTACCTTAGCCATACCACAGCGTGAAAGCGCCAAGAAACGATACGCATCGTTTCGTCAATTCTGCATTCTCATTCAACCACGTGACTACATCCGACATGCGATCCCTTCAAATTGCACTTTTCAACTGCCTTCTCAGCATAAGCCCCATCAATGCTCAATCTCAATCACCATGATACTTCCTGAACTCCTTTCGGCACCCAAACAGCATAACCAACGACCCTATCACAGATATCCACAAACAGCAGCAGCGCCACCGCCATCATCTGTCCCCAAGACCAAATACGAACCCCGAGTCTCTCCACAACATCCTTCTGCTCCGCCTTCGTACACCGTCTCCTTCATCATAGCTCCAGCGATAGCAGCCCTCTCTCCATGCTCGCTCGGCCTCTGTGGTACCGGCTGGTGGCGATGCTGATGCTGATGAGAAATAGCGAGGCCGGGCGTGTATGTTTTGTAATCGGACTGGAGCCGGATTTAGTCTTATCTTTCGTGAGCTTTTTCCCTTCCTTCCTTGCGTTCCCGCTCTCGATGTTTGACCGCCTTGCTGTGACCAATCGCTCAGATTTGACAATCTGACTTTCCTACACGGTTTCTAATCGTGGATTGTTTTCGTATCTGCGAGAACTAACAACGATAATCGCACTCACATAATTCCCTTCACACCAGTATTATATCCTTGAACTTCCGTTCCCTTTCATCTAGAAGCTCGAACACCTCGCCATCCATAATGCCATGAACATATGAATCTCCAAGAATAGTATAGCATGTCTCTAAGCCCAGATTCCTCGCTGCTTCGATTCTGTTGCTGAGGCTACTTTGGGTCACAAATCCGGAGGTATCTTGTAATTTCGTGAAGTGAGGTGCAGGGCGAATGACATAAGGCACTTTACCGCCAGCCAAGACGACCACCAGATCTCCCACTTGGCATTTTCCAGGCCCAAATCCAAAGTACCCTTTCCTAGTAGTGAAGAATCGTCTGCCAAATGTTGCTATATTGATGTCGTTAATGATGAAGTTCATTTCACTGTCCAAAAGCTCTTTTCTTAGTTGAGGGCTCGCTGTGAAATAAGTCTTCCACTTTTCGTATTTTAAAACGCATGTAGAGCCTTGAAGGCGTCGACTTCGCCACCTGGAGTCCTTGGGGAACCATTCTATGCCCCCACATAACGAGTGCCACAATGCCACTTGTCGTGAATCACTACTGTAGCCATATAGCTCTTTAGACGAGTCTGCGACACTAGCAAGTCTGTGCAGCTCATTGAACCACTCCAAATCTAATTCATATTGGCTTACGGACTCAGAACCGGTGGATGTAACGACATCGAATATAACGCCCGGTATAGTAGCTATCCCATGAGAAACGAGCTTAAATTCGGCCGGCGTATCGAGAGAAGCGTTGAAGGGTTTGACACGATTTAAACGATATTCGTAGCCATCCAGCCAATTAAATAGCCCAGTCCAATTTGGTATAAATGATGGCAGTTTCATATTGTGGTGGTCAAACAAATGGCTAAGGAATTCAAGTGTTCTTGTTTGTTCAACTGACTTGATTACGACTGCTTCGCATACTTGTTCCGGGGAGAGCGCATAATCCGGCTCCACCAGGTCAGTATATTCGCCAGTCCCTAAGCCTAACAAGCCGTATATTTTGTTCCGAGGATCAGTAACCTCTCGTCTGCAAAATGATGCTATTACCGAGAGTACGCTATATGAGTTTGCTCTGTTCTTCCAAAGATTATACAATTTATCCAGCCGTACGAAGGAGTCCCTAACGCTCAATGCAAGTTCTGGGTCGGCATTGTCTGATTCTTTTTGTGTGCAACACTGATTTATGTGACTGCGGAAATTATTCATAGCCATGAATATCATCTCGCGAGTAAATGAGCTTCTGGAGCATTGGAAGACTAACTTTTGAGCGAGGACGAACTCCTGAACGGTCCATGTTCGGTTCCACCAGGGTTGGTTGAAGAGGCGGATAAGGTTTCTACGAAGCTCCGGAGAATCCAAATCTAGCCCATTCACACAAATACTTGGCTCTTGCTTGGGGTCCAAATGGAGCGCTTTATCCTCTGCTAGTTTGTGCAAAAGCTCCATTGCCATCTCACTCCCATCCCAACCTTCACCAAGCCAGACAACAACTTGAGAGGCCTGCGAATAGATAGAGCGCATTTTGGAGACCTGATGCATTCTTTCTTTGAGATCGACTTGATTGATACAGAGGGCATCAACCCAAAGCATTCGGCCTTGATCCTTTAGTCGTAGATGCGTTAGAGCCGAATGGAGATTTGAAGTGATCGAAACCGGGCTTCCCTCAACTTCGATAGGGCGGGTATCGTTGACTTCTCCCCATGCATATGATAGAGCCTCGTACTCAGGTTGGTCGTCAAGCAAGACAACAGTGAAGCGACATCTGATCGTATCTTCATCAGACGAAGCTGGGGCGAGGTGTAACAGCCGAATGAGATTTTGCCTTTTGTCCAGTTCCGTATACGCCATATCGATTGTGCCGGATCCTCGAAGGATAGAAGTTGAATTCAGAAAGCGGAAGTGGTGATTTCGGTGTTGTTGAGGAAGAGAGACAAATTCGATCCGAGGAGAAAGGATAGATGTTTGAATGAAGACGGTGCGGGCGAGGCTGCTGCGATGCTGCCCCATTTCAAATGATTGGGCGCAAAGTGCCAACACAACAGGCAGCTGCTGCACAGCTACCATGTCAGTTGAATATCACGTGATGCAATACCATGGTGCGACAGGGCAATTCCATTTCGGGTTTTAGTTCAGGGGCATCTTAATACCCCACTTCCCCCCTATTATATCTTCATCTTTTCTTCTTTAAAACTTAGAACCTTAGACAATAATACAATCACTTTGGCCCCCCAGTTTACATGCTTTCATACCGTAGTATCTGACACAACACCAGCCATC
Organism: Phialocephala sp. D728; assembly: GCA_003988865.1. NCBI lineage: Eukaryota > Fungi > Ascomycota > Leotiomycetes > Helotiales > Mollisiaceae > Phialocephala > Phialocephala sp. D728. The sequence goes on along the minus strand of QYAJ01000028.1, from coordinate 24,288 downwards.
AACAGTCATCAAGCGCGGACATCCGCGAAACCAGCTTTACGAAATGTGCAGCCAGAATTTTCAGCACATGCTTTTCATTGTTGGATATCCAGGGTGCTTGTACCGCGATAAGAAAGCGCGAGGCTTCATAAACCAGGGGAGTCTGCACTGTAAATCAATGCCTCAATGAATCCATTTTACTCATCATTTTCATGTGATATGACATGTTTGTTTTAGCATTCACTTTGTCCGAAATGTTTCTAAGCTAAAGAATATTTGTAGCTCCGAGGAAGCAGCTACAGGAAACATTGCCTTTGCGAGCTGCGAGATCTTCCTAGAAACATAAGTATTGTATGTTCCTCAAAAAAGAAATGAAAACCGGGAAGTTACTCCTGAGAGCTGCCTCGCTTCAGCGTGAAAATTGTGAGATTTGTCTAATGATTGGAAATTTTATTCCTGTTGTGTTACTACACTTCTGGCCGAGAGTTCAGCCTTACACTCGATCTTTCGCCGTAACATCATGCGCCCTATTTTTCCCACATATGATTGGCTTCAATCCAAGATAGGATACCGAATTACTTTGGTGGTCAATTTTGTAAAGTCAAGGAAATGGACTTAGGTGTTGGAATTAGGAGCAAGCCTAAAGCGAAATTGACAATGGTAATTGATCGAAGTACTCAATCTAAGAGAGGATAAGAGATTTTAAGAGTCTTAGTACTGGCTCTAAAAGATTCGGGTCATCTGGTAAACGTGTTTCAATTCGCCCGTTCAATAGTGACGCCGTACACACACAATGAATGTATTTTCAATTTCACACGTGATCCCCAATCCTCGTGATCAAAATCACACTGGTAGAAGGTGTTCAGTCGTATCAAGCATCATCAATAATCACGGCATTTGAGAAGCTACGGATACAGTCGAAAGATTTCTCATTCGGTTCTTCGATTTTAATGTGACTTGAATAGCAGTTTCAACTTATCATCCCACCTCCTCAGAACATCAATAAAGTCGCAATTCCAAAACTCCATCCTCTCAGCCTCCAATTCTCTACCTAACCCCATTGTCTCAATTCTCTTATCAGGTAGATCAAACGATCTGACCCCTAGTAATCCTCAAAACCGTCCTCACATGCTCGAACCCAGTGATCTCCTCTTTCCCACTGGCCAACAAATGTGCCGTCTTCATCGCAGACTTAATCTGCCTCCCATTCAATTCCAGCTTCGCCAACTTATCCAGATCTTCCCCATTAATCGAACTCTCACCCGGTAACTTCGCGACGAAGTTATACCAGACCTGGCGGCGGGCCGTGGAGTCGAGATCGGGGTAGTGCAAGCGGATGTCAACGCGAGAATCGAAGGCTGCGTCCATGGTTTCGATCCGGTTGGTAGTGAGGATCATGACGCCTTTGAAGTATTCAATGTGGCGGAGGAATACTGTCCACCACTGTTAGCATACACAGAAACCCTCATACTACTGTGAGGTGAAGGAAAGAAAGAGGTACTCACTAGCAACCAACTCATTCCTCTCCAAATCACTCTTCCCTCTCTGCTCCAAGAAGATGTCCGCCTCATCCACGAGCAAGATCGCATTCCACATCGTTGCCATCTCAAGTATATCCCCCAGCTTACTCTCTACACTATCAGCTTGTGTGCCCAGCTCCCCAGCACTCATTGTATATAACGGAGCTTGCATCTCTTCCGCCACTGATTCGGCTGTCAATGTTTTACCTACACCTGGAGGGCCGTCCAGTAGAACGATCATGCCTTTCCCTTTCCCGATGACGAAATCATCAAAGTGGGACGTGGATTGAGAATGTGCTTTTGCGAGCGCAAGGAGTAGATCTTTTTCTTCGGTAGGCAGCACGAGGTTGGAGAACAGATCTTCGGTCCATTGAACTGGACGGAGGTTTTCGATGTTGAGATGAACTATTTGCAATTATCAGCTCAATTTCCTCATAAAATGAGACAGGTGAAGGGGAGGAGAGACATACTCCATTCCTTGCTCTTAAACGAATATCCCCTCACGAACGGGACGCAGATCAATAGATCCTCATCCGACAACTTGGCTTGATCGGACTCATTAGGTCGTTGCTTTTTCTCGTATATTGAGTTTCCGTCGTCGTCGTAGCGACATGGTGGTGGAGGTGGCGGTGGCGGACGATGAATGATCATTCGTGATTGACCTGGAGGAGGCATCGGTGGTGGTCCACCTTGATGAGGAACGTAGACTGTGGTATCGATGACAGGTGGTGGGGCTGTGAGGGGTCGGAGGCCTACACTATCGTTGCGGTTGAATTGGAAGTAAGCGAATGGATCGACCATTACACGACCGTTGACCTAAGACGGTTGTTAACTATGATATAAAGATCATATGGCGGCGGAGGGAAGAGCGGGCAGACACATACCTGTGTATCATAACCATCGAAGCTGGTATCTTCTTTGCGAAGAGCCATCCCGGAGTACTCCTGGAAGGTAGCAGTTCTCAAATCAGCAAATCTCCGTCCGCGCTCGATTAGTGTCTCTACGAGGCCTTTCTTGTCTTCATGCTGATCGAATGGGATGGTCTCCAACTCGCTGAGAGCCGTGGTTCCCTTGAATTCCTGGATCTTAATCTTGGTTGTGCCAAATCCGGTCATAGTACCATTGTAATCGATATGCTTGGCTGTCAAGGCCCAGCCTCTGCTCCCGTTGTAATGTGTATCGTCGTATGGCAGACCACTCTCGAGAAGCATCACGGCGTCTTTGCCGTGCATGTGAGTGTATATATGCTCTCCTGGTTGGAAGATCGCCCAGATGTACTTGTACTCGATGACATTGTTCTTGAGCAGATCGGCGACCGTCTTGTGCATGCCCTCAAACTCGACTTCTAGAAGAGAGATGAGTAATGTGAGATGCTCTCTTGTAGTCCCAGTAGAGGCTTGATATGCTTCAGTGAGCTCAGCCCAGCGATGATAAAATGCTGCGAATGGAGCATCCACAGTCAAGTTCTCGAGTCCAGTCGTGACTCCAGGGTAGCCTTTCAGGACATCATTCAAGACTTCCTTGATCAACTCACTCTGAATGACCATGGAGTGAAGCTTCAATTCACGACCAAAATCACCATGACCCTCGGTCTGGCGAGCGAGAATGGCAAAACCGGAAGTATCTGTTGCAACTATGGTGGTGATCTTCTTCTGGGGCTCGGCTGACCATGTAATGCAGCATGGACAACTCGCTTTCCCTTTGTAGACATCTTTGATGGCACAAATTGTCCCAGGTTCAACCTGATTAGCGATAGGCGGAGGAGGACTCATCTCAGCAGAGTTTGGTGTTTTGCTACCGATGTTGGGAGTCTCGTCGTTGACTTCAATCACAGCACGTTGCTGGTCGTCCTCAGAATGTGAGAGCGATGGAACAGTCTTGGCCATTGATTGGAAAAGCTTGAGGCAGAAGTAGGTCAAACCTTTCTTGAGTTTGTATGTTCTCGATGATAGTGATCGAAATGAAGCAGAAGTCTTGAAAGCAGGGAAATCTGGGGGTTCCTGCTATATAGCTTCGAGCTCGGACTGCCAGCAATCCTCAGCACAAGGCTGCAGAGCGGGGCATCAGCACTGAAGCCTGGCTTCTGCAGCTTCCCCAGCTGTGCATGGTTCTGGATCCTCAACGGCTTTTCAATTGGATATATTCAGCCCCCGAAACGTTTGCGACCAGTGTTCGCAACATTTGCCTTACATTTGTGGTGTCTGCCTACTGCATTTCCAGCGATTGTGCAGGACTATCGGCCACCGCCTATCGAGTCATTGGTTAGATTGTCGGCTGATTGATGCAGCATTCACACCGAGTTGCGAACGTGATTCTTGGTGATAGGCAGACTCCGCTGCGACAGCTGCGATAGCAGAGGAATGCATCCTTGATAGTGGATATTAAATTCAGAATCGCAGCCGGTGAGCTGAAAGAGCGTGCATGGCCATGTGTGAAGTGTTATCAGGATTGCATTGCGCATCTCGTGGAATGATACGTTATGCAACCAGAAGAAGCTTTGTGTTATAAGGTATAGAAAGACTACCTCGACTTTGGGCCTCAAGAGAAGACCACGATGTGGAGGAGAAAAGATGAGGTGCGACGCGGGGAGCTCCCCTAAGGATGCTTGTAGGCTAGATTAATGATAGGCCAGGCTACCCCTCACCCTAAGCGAGCCCCTGAAGATCCCCAATACGATGTAGCAGCCGCAATTTGTTCTTTCGTCTTCAATTTTCTCTTTTATGTAAACATCAAAAACAGTGTATACATCTGGTCTGCCTTGGATGGGATATTTACAAAGGGCTTTTCTTAATTGGGTTACAAGCGTTCCCTTTTATGCTTGTTATGCTTGGTCGCTCTTCTTACAAGCATGTCATTGCAATTCAGCAAAGCCACTCCTCGAAGAAACTGGCCTTCCGAGAGCATCCCGGTGTCTAAAGTTGTAGGAAAAAGTCAGGTAAGAGTCCCTGGGAGTTATTTTGGGAAGTTGGAATCTGCAGCTCTGAGTTCCTCATGCTGAACTCATCTAACGGAAGTGGCTTCGAGTTGATGCCAAATAGTATGTTACTCTCCGGATTCCTAAAGAGCATCATGCTCACTTAAAGTCTAAGCAAGTAGGTGAAAGGAACGACGCGTGCCAATATGTAGGTATGCTAAGCACGTTCACAACTCATCCTTGGAGCCACCAGCCTGAGCAGCACAATCAGCGAACACCTTCTGCGTGAAGGTCCACACCTTCTCATCGACGCCTCGTTTTCTCAACCCAGCTAATAGACCCTCATTGTCAGTGCTCTCTCCATGCGGATTAACCAGAAAGATCCCCCCATCCGACTTCTTCACGACCTCAAGCCCTTCAGGTACGGGCACGAGACCTCCTCCTTGGACGGCATACCGATCGCTAGTCGCCATAAACACCGCACGCTCGCCCGCCTCTTCCTCGCTCATCGAGTTCGGCAGCGACATGCCAAACCTCTGGGCTCTAGCTAGACCTGGCGTAGCCACGGGGCCAGGAAACCAATGCACAATACTCAAACGCGGGTTCTCTTGCGCCACCCGCTCAAGCGCCAACGTGCCCATCGTAGCAGCGTGCACCGACGCGTTCCAGAAGGACCAGTTGCGCGGGTCGTCGCGCAGATCCAGGTCCGCTTCGTTCAGCGGTCCCTCCATCCCGCCAGCTAGCACGGAGACGATGCGAGGGCTCGGCACGGCGGTGTCGTTGAGCAATGGGAGTAGTTGCTGCACGGCTCGCAGCCGCGAGTAGTACCGCGTCGTCATGGATGGGTCGAGACCCTCGCGCGTGTTGGTGCGGCCCTCGAAGGCCATGAAGCCGGCGGAGAGGAAGAGGATGTCGAGCTTGGTCTCCTTTTGCGTGATAGCCGCGACAACCTTTTCGATCTCGGACACGAGCGAGACGTCTGCTGCGATGAGATTGTAGGCGCCGCTCGGGTGGGATTGGCGCAGTGAGGCTAGCAGCTTCTCATGGGAGGCTACTGTGGGTGGACGAGCGACAGTGTAGATGCGTGGAGAGGAGGCATGTTGAGCGAACTGTTGGAGCGCACTTTGACCGATGCCTGAGGTGGCACCGATGAAGAGCGCGACAAGGCCTTGCGGGAGGGTCGTGATGAGAGCGTTCGATTGCTGCACGATTTGGAGCGAGACCATTTCTCTAATGTCTTTCGTGTCTTTCGGGAATGATGATTCGAAGTGTGGTGAGACAATTAAGTGTTTGTTGGTGCAGGAGGTAGGCACGCGACGAAATAGTCAGGCTCGAAAGACTGTTCACGCCTTACTTATAAGCTTCTTCTATCTGGGGCTCTTGCTGTGATTGATGTTCTTCCCCACAATCTACTACAGCCTTAGTTTGATGATCTCAAACAGCTTTATCGTAGCTTATAGTAAGGCGCCTGAGGAATATACGCCACGGCGTCTTGGTCTATGCTATTTATCAGCAAGGAGCTCTTATAACCCGAGCCCGAACTTCTTAATTCCAGAACACGTGCAATTTGGCTTCGCTTGCCAGTCACGGACTCTCGAGCTACAGAAATGTCCGCCCCACTTATATGCCCAATGCCTCTCTTTATCTACTTTCACTCACGGACTTTTGTCAGCAGTATACACTATCTGTATACAATCGCTGTACGCCCGAATTTCGGCCGAACCTTCCTCCCTGTGGAGGCCTTTTCCATTCGGCGCTTTCCTGTTTGGCTTGTGTCTGTCTGACCAAACGCGCCGACGGGAGATCTTTAAAGTTGCCTCAGAAGTCTTTTTCCCTTTCAATAGAGCTTGCTGATGACAAGATGTAGCAATGCAGAACAATGAAAAGCATCGCGACACAGAGTCCCGACCTTGAAACGAGTAAGACCACGGTTGTGGCTAAGGCAGACAGGTCATACGACCGACTCAATCAGCAACGGCGAACAACTCGCATCGGATAGCCTCCAAGAGAAGCAAGATAGTAATGATCTTGCAGCCAAGTATGCTGGCGAAAGTGGTGAGACGAGACAGGCTAGCGGCTATAGGCTGTGATGTGTACTATCTTTTTGGCAATTAATCTTAGAATGCGAGTGCGTTAAGAAGTGATAAGCATTCCATTTTGATGACTTACCCGCTCCATCTTTTCACCTCCTTCCTCCTCCTTTTCCGACTCTTCTTCCATCCCTACCACCACCACCAGAGTCACCACCACCAGTCCTCGCTCTTCCACCAACTCTCATATCATCCCCTTTACCACTTTTCTTGTCCATCCTATCCATAACAGCGCTAACCGCCAACCCACCTACCGCCGCCCCAAGTAAAGTTAGTACCACTTTTTCAGTCTTGTTCTGCCCTCCACTATCTTCATTTCCATTGTCACCTCCAGCTCTCACTCTATCACGTCTCTTCTCATCGTCGAAACTTTTCCCTCTCCTCCTCCTATCTCTTCCTGTATCCTCTCTTGTCTTCTCCCGATTATTATCTTTGAGTATTCCCGGTTGCGAACTGCTCCGCCTGACCAAGCCTTCCCTCCGTCGCCTTCCCCTATTCTCCTGAAAACCTGCGCCTAACATTGTCGGTTGAACGCCATATTCGTAGCCTCCTCTTGAATTATATGCTGCTAGATCTGGGGTCGAGTCCGTTGTCTGACGCCGACGGGGATTGTATGATTCCCTTCGCTGCGGTGGGCTGTATGCAACATTGTCACCATAAACAGCAGCACTATTCCTCTCCCTTCCCTCTTCAATTTCCCTCATCGACTCCTCACCATCAGCTCTCGGTGCATTCTCATTCTCATTCTCATCACTATCCTCATCATCATGCCTATGCCCGTGCCGGTGGCCGAGACCATAAGTACGCGGATCGGTGTACTTGCTCGGCAGCTTATGAAAATGCTTATCGACCAGTTTATCAATGCCCTCGATGCCTAACTCGATGAAATCGTCCGCCATGATTTATTCTTCGCCCCTTTTAGCCCTTTAATTCGCTTTTCGTTATTTAGGGCTTGAATCTGAGTTTGAGAGCTTTTTCTCTTTCCGTATAGTGATGGGAAGCATGGATGATCCTATCTAAGATGCTCTAGCAAAATGTTTCTTCATTTTGTGGTTCGACTCTGGAAGCAGGTTACGTGCTTACTACCCTCTTTTTTTGCTTGGCTCTTCTGCTTGGCTGCTGTCATCGCGCGTTAGTTTTTGGTGCACGTGGTGGGACGAATAAGCGCGTGATTCGGCGGGCCCCGCCCCCACCGAATTTGTGGTATGAACTGAGACCAGGAATGGCATGGCTTTGGCATTTTGATAGGTGGGGAAAGTGCCTTTGACTAATGAGCGAAAAAGAATGCTTCTTTCGAGGTTTTCAACATCCCACAAAGGTTACATAATAGCACGTGAATGATACTAGCCAGCATCACATGACTTGATGGCTTTCTTTTGAAACATGAAATCTACATGGGACACCCTACTAACTCCTCTATAGCTATATGCTTTAATCATTATAAGTTAGTTAAATAGATCGTATAATTGTTTCTGTTTAAGTAATTATGACTCGGCACGTGACCCCAGCCTTACATCCTGTACGGATATTTGGTACAAGCATAAATTTTTGAAGCGCTCACAATCAAAGGCATGCATTGGGCGAACTAGAATCACAGTCTATTCCTCAATGTTTCTATCTTTTAGTAACCACTCCATTAAGAACTCCCGTATCTCCTGTGCCACTTGCTCAGCAGCCAACTCCGAAGTATCCAGCTCCAAGTGGAACATATTTCCTCTTTTCCGACACACCATCGCCTGCTCTCTATTCAACAAGGCGGCGTCCTGCCTCGCTCTCTCAAGAACACCCACATCAACCAACTTCTTCTTCCCACCCAGCCCCTTCCTCTCTTCACGGCATAACCTTCCCTTCTTGATGCCAACGTCGCACAAAATATCAACTACAACTAGCGGCACATCTCTCGCCTCAGCAATATCCACATACTCCCCAAACTGCTCCATATCATCGTATGGCGTTGGTAAGGGTGAGGTTGATAAGCATGATGGTGGAGAGCGTAGTTTAGGATTCTAAGTAGAAGAGTTAGTATAGTTTGTTCGCTAAAATAAGGAAGTCTACATCGAAGAGCTGATGGATGAATAGATTCGATAACAGGGTAGCTTATATTCCATATTGCAAAGGAAAACTCTATTCAATAACTAAAGCTTAATTTTAAACGTAGAATCATCATTTGGAGACTATAACTCGAAACTCTATCTAGTAAGGTCATCCCGTGCATTGCCGTCTGGCAGCGAGCTGTGTTAAATTACCACAAAACTGTATGGCAATGAGAACTAAATCAAGGTTTCAAATGTAATGAATCATATTGAGTATGTTTATTTTGATAGCAAGTTCTTGGGTTCTTGAGAATATGGTGGATATAATTCCAAAACTTTTTTACCTGTTTTCCTGACCTGTAGGTTAACCGACTTTTCGTTAGAGCAAGCCCGTTCGAATGGGCATGACCGTTAATGAACGTTAAGGTATCCGTCGAGGCGTGGTAATTTCATCCGGAGGCGTCTTTATTTTATGCAGCTTTCTCCCAAGCGGCCCTGAACTTGATCCACCCAACAACAGACATCAATGCTCCCACGGCACCATCACTCAGCACCCCATTCTCAGAAGCCCAATGCAGCCCCAAAGGCGTATACGCAACATTTACCCACGCGCTCCTCCACCAAACCGCTTCTTCGCCCTCAATACTCTGCTTCTCCTTCTCATCAACTGCCTTGACTTTCCTCGTCTCTCTCAGCTGTCTCGCGCGAAACAGCCTTGCGAATTCCAGCACCACGTACGCAAGGAACATCTTTAAACTAGTCTTCGCCCATCTCTGGATATCCATCGGTGTCCAACTCCTCAAGACACCCTTTCTAGCCAGGTAATACCCATTCTCGTAGACGTAGTACGCGCCCAGGGATAACGTCTGTCCATAAGACACAGCACGGAGAACAGTATCTTTTGGCGGGTCGATGTAATTTCTCTTCGCCATCGCATAGATACCTAGCAATCCCCAGAGTCTCGTGAATGTCCGGAAGTCGGAGCACATCGCAGCCAGTGTCTTGGTGCTCGCTTCTAGCTCTGCGAGCTTGATGAATGATGTCAATGCATGGTTGAGTGTTTTGGCTGAAGCGCTGGGGTTGGTGAGGACTCTCAACTCGAGATTTTCGATCTTGGATATTTGGGAGGAGACGAAGAAGAGACCGTAGCCGACCAGGGTGAGGGTTGCGTCGACGCCGGAGGAGGTGGAGAGGACCTTTGACAGACGAGCGATTCGTTCGTCGGCTCGGGAATTGAAGAGAGAGTGCGCAGAGAAGGGAATCTGGGTTGCTTTGTCTGAAGCCATGATGGTTTTCTGGATGGTGTGGTCCGTTGATTGAAGTTCTGAGGCGGAGAGAAAGTTCACCGAGACATTTTGCTGCTTAGAGGATGCGGGCAAGCTATCGATGTGGGGTTTGTGGGGTAACGCCACCAACGCTATGGCTGGCCGAGGCAAACCCGGGTAGACGGGTCCACATTGATTACTTGATACATCAATTTATTTATTAATAGATCTAGAATAGAGAGAGTTTAAGCTCGTTGCCAGCAGAACATAGCGAATAAAAAGACTCGTTGTGGTCTGTTTTCTAAAATATTTGAGAGTGATAATAGAAAAATGTCACGTGAAAATTGCACCCCCATCCGAAAACCAAATTCCTATCACCATTATTCTCAAAGCTTTATTTTCAAGCATAATTGAGCTATTTAAATGAGAGAAACTTGTTCAAGAGGAGTTGGAACACCTGATCGCTCAAGCAAAGCGCTGAACACCGATGAGAGCACTTGCGGCTAGAAATTGTTCCTTTTTTGGAAAACGACATGAAATGTTTCGACTAATGCAGACATAGAGAGCCAGCGAAATCTGCGAGAGAACAAGAGAGAAGGGTTTCAAAACGAAAGATTCGGCTGATACCTTGAGATACGTAATGTATTTTATGGAATGAAAAATATTGAAAGCCCAAGCTTTGGGAAATAATTTATTCCGGTAAACAAGACGGGTTTCCTCAGCGCACTCTGTGATGATATATCTTCCCCTATCTCACCAGTAGTTGTAATTTCAGCATGAATGTAGGATATCAGGACAAGAGAAGTAAAGAGACAGGAAAAGATGCATGAGTTGGTTAAAATTGATTTGTTTCTCTTTTGCTCGAGATTCGCACCTCAGGTCATTTTCTATCTCCAGACCTTCAAGCGTACAACCCCGCTCCATCAAACCACACTCGTATATATCGTCTTCCACTGCGGATGATCCGTATACGAATATAGCTCTGACCTCGTACTCGTAACCTAGACGCACGACAACATTAGCCACCATTCTCCTACATCCACATCCACATCCACATCCGTAACCTCTCAACCTTACTCTCACCTCAACGATTTAGAAGATCACGTACCGTAACATAAGCCCAGCTCTGAAACAGATTCGTCTGCGTTAGTGTCACTGGCGCCGGGGCCCGAGAAATCAAACACGAACACGCGAAGGGGAGGAAGATCATATTCAACGTTGATAAGAAGTCCGGGACCGTGTAATCGCGTTTTTGCACGGCGGCGGCGGCGACCGCTGATGCGAGTGAGGGGCCGGCGGTGATGGTTGGTGCTGCGGCGGTGCATCCTTTCTACATTCCCATTGGGTCAGGACTTTCACGCCTTCGAAACCGACCAGGGGAAGACACCAAGGGGAAAAGCAATAGAGATGGGTATGAGAGGAGCAGAGGAGTAAGGAAGAGAAGGAATATAACACACAGGCAACAAATCCGTACAATCCCGATCATAAAACATCGCTATCGATGACGGTTCCATATCCACGTTTCCGATAATAGAGACATTGTAAATATTACACCTATCGAACTTTATGATCCCGTTATCTTGCGGGATGACTTGGAAGCTCAGACATGAGGGGTTGCGGAGACACCTTTGGTGGCAGTCGGCTCGCGGGACGAAGTCAGCGTCCACCAGGTAATCGGCGTAGCCGTATGCTGGGACAGCGCATTGCATGCCGGCAGAGGGAGTGGGACAGAGCGCTGTTGTTGTTCCGGGTCTTGGAGCAGATTAGTATCTTTTAGAAAGAGTGAAATGGGGGAGGACTTACGAGTTATCTGTGATTGTAGCGGAGTGGCTTGTGGTGGTTGTTGAGGTCCTTGTTTCCGTCTTCGTGTCCGACGCTGTGGTATCTGTCCATACCACTGACGTGGATTGAACGACAGCAGAGCATAAAGAAGAGTAGTCGTATGTTTTCGAAGCGGGGCTAGACGAAGGCCAAATCAGCTCAGGAAGAGATGTAGGAAGGAACTGGATTCGTACGGATGTTGCAGCAAACTATAAATACTATGGAAGACACCGGTCCCCGCAGCAGCTGTGCTGCAGTCTAAGAACAATTAGGTGTTTTCTGGCATTGAATTTTGGAAGCTCCCAGCTGCTTACACTCTGGCTGGGCCCAGTTTAGACCTGCAGACCCCTGACGTGCTGCTACTCGAAGGTGTTTAGGAAGGTTTTCGCGGTCCGAAAGGCCATCGTGAAGTGATGGAAGAGCAGCAACAAGAATTCTGGCACTGGCTAGGAACGCAACGAATATCGACTTCATCGCTACGATTAGTTGCTGGATGCGCAGCGACCGTTCAATTGAAGGAAGTAGAACTTAAAACAATCCAGAGATCCCCAATCTTGGGAATCGACAGGGACGCGGAAACTTTATAGATCCATCTCTTGGGCCCTTGCCCAAGCTACCACCGGTATCTGCTCTTCCCCGCGTTGACACAGCGAAAATGACCCATCACCCCAGGATCTCTGCCGAACCACTATAAACTCTCATCTCACAACCCATAAAGGTTCCAAATCTCGGAAGCTATTTCAATGGCGCTGATCTAGTGGGCGATCAACTGATAAATGTTCCAATGCATGGACGGGAACCGGCAATGCAGCCTAAACGGCATCATGTCAAGGCTCTAAGTGCCAGATTAAACGACCAGGGACGGAAGCGAATCAGATGCGTACAACTCTAAAACTTTATGTGCTGGATAGTACTGTGACGCTGGGGTGAATTGAGGGTTGAATCGAATTTGATTTGAGGCTGGATATTGTAGCTAGTATAGCACCTCGGAAAGGAAGGTGGGGTCGAACGGATCTCACTTGCGTTTGCATTGGGGTCTTTCGCACTCGCAGGGAGGAGGCAAATACTCCGATGCTCAGGTTGGACGTCAATATGAAAGTGTATATAGACTGGGACAAGAAACGAGAAACGGTAGTGTATAATTCGATGCAATGACGCTAAAGAACTGGGTATATAGCATATACTTCAAGTACTCAAATATAGAACCAAAAAGAACCGGGTCCATTCATCTACACCCTTGCATACTCGACCTGCTCCATCTCCTGTAGTATCGTGACCCTCTCCCTCGTGACCTCTTCAGCCCATTTTCCTTCCGCCCACTTCTTTCGATTCCATTCAATGACATCGATCTTCGAGCGTCCCTCGATAGCGTTGATCTCTTTCGTGTGCTTCACCACCAGAGCTTCCATTTTTCTCTTCTCTCCCTCCTTGATGGCAAATATCTGCTTTCTGCGATATGCATCCCAGAATCTGTATTCCTTGTCTTGATCTCGTCTAAGTTCCTCTCGAGCGTCACGGACCTTGTATTCTCCGTCTGGTTTTCCGTGCCAGAATTGATTCAACTTCTCAACATATTCTTCTTCGATGCGCTGTTCCTCTACCAAGCGCACCCGGTATTCTTCTCTATATTGGTATTCAGCCTCGGAGACAAGATTTCGTGACTCGTTGGTCATAGTCTCCAACTCAGGTGCATGGCGGATTGCGAGTGCATCTAATGCATCTTGGCGTTCCTTTCGCTGAACCTCAACTTCGAATTCGTATCGTTCCGCTATCAAGACGCGCTGGACTTCGTTCAAGACCTCAAGTTCTGTGTTGAGTTGGTGGAAGCGTAATCCGATAGCTGCAATGCGTTCCTCTTCGACGCGACGTCGCTCCTCTTCGCGTCGGAGTCTCTCTTCTTCATCTCTAATTCTTTGGGCTTCGGCGGCGGCAGCTTCTCGTTCAGCTTCTTCTCGCTCGAAGTCTGCAACCATCTGGAGGATGATTCGCTCCTCTTCAGCTGCAGCTTCTCGTCGCGCAGCCTCAGCTGCTGCCATCACTTCTTCATTTGCCCTTGCTTGTCGTCTTACTTCAGCAGCGTGCTGTGCATTAACGAGCTCAGCATCAGTACAGCTGCAAGTCCGCCATCTCGCGCTGCAAATATAGCAAAACTCTGCTTTGCATCGACAAGTCATATGTCTACAGCCTTTATTATGCTCGACGAAAGCGTGGCACTGAAAACACCTCTTCCAGCCCTCGATCTCAGCAAGGTTGATTGTTTGTTGCAGTGCAGGGTCTTGAGGGCAGTCTGTACCGTGATGTGATACTCCTCGACATGATATACAAGTTCTCCTTGCGCACTTCGGACATTTCGCTGTGTTGTGCTGTCTGTTAACTTTCTTTGGGGGGATCCAAGTGCTACAGCTGGGATGTGCGCAATACACTCGATCGCTGGTAGGTATCGACCATTCAGCTGCGCGCTGTTCGTACTTTTCTCTCATGACCGTATCCAGTTGGGGTAAAATTGTTTCATCGGGAATGGTGTTCAAACAACATTTCGCAGGCCAATGTGTCTCCGATTCGAGGGCAGTACTGTATTTCGTCAGTTGAGCTTTGGGATGTTTAGAGTTAGTAATTAATACCTTATCAATCGCTGGAAGCATTCAGCACAATAGCTGTGGCAGCTTAATTTTATCATGTCACCACTACCAAAGTCATCAAGACATGATACGCATTCCCTGTACAACTTAGTAACTGTACAAAATAGGTTCTGAGGTTAGCCTACGTTGTTGATGATTCTGAAGCAGAGATCTCGGGGACAGGAGAAACAGGAGTTTGGACTTCGAGACTTGATGGAAGAGTAATACTTGGTGTTGAGCCTCTCGAGGATGATGGGCGGCTGATGTGCTCATGAGGGATGTCGAGATGGAAAGTTGTATTATCTTTTCTTCGGAAGAGTGAGCTGAAACTAAAAGAGGCCTTGTGCTTTCCTTTGCTTGTGGCTGCCGGTGTACTTTCGTTAAGTCTTGATTGGACGGATAGTTTCGAGGTACGTGGTGAAGTCGGCTCAGGAGATGTTGATCCATATCCGGAATCATTTGAAAGAAGAGAGGTAGCACTCGCACTGTTACTTCTTGGATCGGTCTGCTCAACAGTTTCTGATAGTGGATGTAGGTTTACAATTGGTGATATCTGTGCATATTAGTCATCAGAACGGAAGGGTTTAACTATCAAGTGTTGGCTTACGTTTCTTCTTGGTTTATTTGTTGTCCTGCTCGTTCTTGTCAATGGTCGATTCTCTCGAGCGGCAGCGGCCTGTCTCTCGTATTCCTCCGCATGTTGTGTTCTTAGTCTTTCTATCGACCTTGGGATAAGACCTTGGAGCTCATCAGAAGTCCCTTCTTGGACTCTGAACAGCTCTGACGGAGGTTCGAATCGCCTCCAGTCTACTTCCTCGTTCCTTTCAACACTCTCAACGTTTGGCTCGAATACCAAATAAGTTGGTGTGGTGATCTGGACCTCGGCAGCAGAGGAGAGTGGTGTGTCGAAAAACAGTTCGTCATTGCCCTGAGATGACGACGCTGAGGCTGATGATGGGACTCGTAACGATGCCTGCCTCATTCGGGTATTAATCTTTGGAACTCTCAACTGATTTTCGACCTGCTCATCTGGCCCAGGTGTCCTTGGCCAATCCCCGGGCATGCTCGGGACCATTACTGCTGCCATAATAATGTGTTTTGTGTACAGTCTCTTCAATGGTGGGGTATTGCACTGACTGCAAAAGATGAAGTGAAGCAAAGATGGCCATCATGAGCACCCATGCGAAGCCTTTGCTTGATATCGCAGGATTCAAGAAGACCTTGCACTCCTGAGGGGGAGCCTTCTTGCACAGCTCCAATCCAAGAACGGCAGATCTGCTCCATGTTGAGCCTGAGCGATGGTATGTGCCATCCATAGCCACTTATAGGGCACCTAGAGAAAGCTTTCCGCTTGTCCAATGGAAACAGTGGCACTGCAATGAAACTTCTTGCTGTGACACCTCCTAGACGTATCCTGCTCAATCAAAACGCTCATCAAATCACGTTCTCGCTGCAAAAAGGAAGGTGCGTCAAGCAAAAGTTCGCCTAGCTGCAGTGGCACGGAGGCTGAGCAACGGCAGGGCGCCCCCAATCTGGCAGCCCAGTCTGCCTAACAGGATTTCATGACTCGACCACAAGACGGCTACTTCGCCCGGCTCAAGCCATGGAACTATCAGAAGGTGAATGGAAGGATTTAGTGTCGACTTCCCCGTATTTTAGATCGTCATGCCCGTTCATCATTCGGTGAGCTCGGTGCTGGGCGACAGGCGACAGCGGCAGCTTTCACTCGAGAGCCTTTGGAGCCTCACCTTTTGCGCCTCATTTGAGTGCCACTGTTGCTCACCAAGTCTCGGCAGTAGCATTGTGGTCATCGTACAGGCTTCCAGTGTAGGCTGAGATGAGGAATGTGTCTGTTGTTGTTTGGTTTTGTCTTGCACGTTGGAAACTAGGTTGAGTTGGCAGCGGCGAAGTTGTGCGACCGGTCCACTATAAATGGCACGCTAGCCCTGAGCCTTCTCCAACCTCAACCTTGCCGCTGAAGGAAAGAACAATCCCACTTCTGCACAATCGTACTCCACATTTCAGGACCACTTATATTTCAATCACCTCCGAAGGATTGCAGCAAGCAGTGCCCTTTCCGATATCATGGCAGAGTAGGATCGTAACGTGTCTTCCATTTCCGTGTCGAGACACGTCTGGATGCAAGGCCTTCAGATGATATCGACGTGTCTACTCGATGTACAGGGTATCCTGAGCCTTAGAAGCTGCTATGCTACACTGCAAACTTTTTCGAATTCTGATTTTCCAGCTTCCCTAAAGTCTCCCTGTTTTAGCATTAAAGTTTGCGCTTTGACTTCCCCGGTCATGAGTCACGTGATTACAGATGACCAGATACTGCATTAAGAGCGTCATTCTAGGCGGTTGGGACAATCTGACGGAGCGAATATTGAGTTTATCGCCGTTATAAAATTAGGCACACGAGCAGTAGTCCTATCTCTAAACATATTAGCAAGCATGAATACATCGTACGACGAATCATTACAAAGTTTACTTGTTGTTTTTCTTTCCAAGCTTTGATGATTTATTGATGTTTTTGGGTCTGAGATTTTGAGAATCACAGAACGACTGGGGTCACAGGACGACACACGATCTAAACGTTGTTGAATGAGACTCCTCTTGAACAAATGCAGACAGCCTTGCGAAGCATACCAATCTACCTAAATAACTAGTATTGTATACCAAAACCCATATTATTGCCCATTCAGAACTCATCATTATAATCATCTGCACCAGCCGCAGCGTTCACTTGATCTTCATCATCTTCATCATTATCGACGTCAGCGGCAGGCTGTGAAACTGTGACGTCTTGCTCTCCTTCAGTATCAGACTCAGGCTCGGCTTCTTGCACAGTGTCGTCAGGTTGGACTTCGACGTCTGCTTCATCTCCTTGTGCCTCGTTCTCGTCTGGAGCTTCATCCTCAGCAGCTGGGTCCTCTTCAGCGATCTCTTGTCCCTCTGTGTCGTCTTGAGCCTCGGTTTCAACATCTTCGTCCTGTCCAGCGACTTCGTCACCCCCATTCTCCTGGTCATCTTCCTCAACGACAGCCTGATCCATCCAAGGTTCCCACTCTTCGAGCGGTGCGTCATCTCCCTCGCCATTCTGGACCTCCAATCCAGCATCCTCATCTCCACCATTGACCTCCACTTCCGTCTCTGGCTCCTCATCTTGCGTCTCTTCTGTCTCGTTAGAGATTTCTGCCCCAACATCACCAGACTCGTCATTATTCTCATTCCCAACCTCATCGCCCTCATCAACCACATGTTCATCCATCCACGGCTCCCATTCCTCGATCGGCGCATCATCACCCTCATCGCTTCCAGCTTCTTCTCCTCCGTGCTCTTGCGTCATCTCATCATTGTCGCCTTCTTCTCCCATCTCGCCCGCCTCACCGGAGACCATATACTGATCCATCCAAGGCTCGTACTCTGCAGGCTCTCCCGACTCATCAGGCTCGTCATCACCATTAAATTCATTATAAAGCATCGAGCCTCCAACCCCAACCGCGGCACCACCTCCAGCTGCCAAGAGAGCATCTGAGGTATCATTATCATTGTCATTGTCGTTATCGCGGCGGACATCATATTGATCTGCACCGCTAGGGTCATGGTGTTCGACACCATTGCTCACGTCTCGACTTTCTTGCGCTCCGGACGCTGGTGTCTGACTCGTTGCATGAGCGGGAGCTACCTGGTGGGAAACCTGAGCAGCAGCAGCCTTCGGGGCTTGACTTGAAGGAGCCTTTGAGGGAGTCACAGGGGCTTGAGTCTGAGAAACTATCTGCTCCGTAGCGGCAGCCGCGCTGGCGACGCTCACCCCGCTTGCAACAGTGAGAGCTGCGTGACCAAGTGTACCAGGCTCCGGTTGAGAGACGGTCGGATGTCCGGGTGAGGGCCCGACAGCCTTGGGTGTTACCGTAGGCTTTGTCGGGGCAATCGGAGCCTTAGATTGGGGTTTGGGAGCGGTAGCAGGCTGGACGGCCTTTGTAACTGGGGCCGGAGTGCTAGTCACGGATTTGCTCGAGCTAATCGGAGTGGTTGATTGAGGTTTCAGGGCAGTAGATGTCTGCACGGCCTTAACACTTTGAGCAGGCGGAGCGGAGACAGGTTTTGTTGTGGCGCCGGTGGATTTGGCTTGTGGAGCACTACCCTGTACGGATGTTCCTACGGCAATGACCTGGGGTTGAGAAGTTTGAGCTGGAATCGCCGTTTTCGTTTGAGTACCAGGCTGGCTTGCTGGAGCCGTCACATCTCTGGATATGGCATCGGAAGCTGTAGTCAGACCGACAAGCATGAACTGAGGACTCGCACTAGTAGAGGGAGGTTGAGAGCTGGCTTGTTGCGATGCTGTAGGCGCTGCTGTGCCTGGTGTAGCCGTGCTTGCTGGGACAGCAGAACCAAGAGTCACTATCTGGATCTGTTGGCCATCTGCTGACGGAGCCTGGGCCAGATCTTTCGAAGCTGGCTGCTGGCCTTGAACTGCTGTAGAATTTGCAGGAGCAGAGCTCAAGCTAACAAGTTTGATCTGTGTGGCTCCACTGCTGACACCAGGCTTCGTAGCAGCTTTTGCGCTGGTCGTAGGAGGCTTTGCGGTACTTGAAGACGGAGCTTTTGATGCTGCGGGCTTGGCAGATGCCGCCTGTGCAGCACTCTGTTTGTTCAACTCGGCAAGAGCAGCAGTATCCCCTGATGCGATCGCCTCAACCTTGAGGAGAGTGTTCCCAAGCTTGTCGACATTCGACATCGCTTTCTCAACGTCCATATTCAGAATTCCTTTTCCAAGGTTCTTCAACCACTTTCCTTTGCTTGATTTTGCTCCCGTTGAAGCAGGTGGAACAACTGGGCTGGGAACTGCCTCCTTCGCATTTGAAGTTGCGGATTTTGCTTCCGGCACGGGTGTTGATGGCTTTGGAGCCTCAGCTTTAGGCTTGATATCGGTAGTCGATTTTGGCGCCCCAGTTGCTGCTGGCTTCGCAGGAGTTGCCGTCTGTTGAACATCTTTTTTGGCGGGCGGAGACTTGGTATCTGGCTTTGGGGTATCTTTCGTCGGCTTTGCCGCATCAGTGGATTTTGGAGGTTCTGCTGTCTTTGGGACGTCCTTGGTTGACTTGGGCGCATCAACAAGTTTTGGAGGTTCTGGCTTTGCCGTGGGGATTTCTTTCGTTGATTTTGATGCATCGGCGGGCTGAGACGGTGCAGGAGTCTCGGTTGGCGTGACTGCTGGCTGAGATGGTTTCGCTGCAGAAGGTGCGCTAGATTCTGTGGGTTTTGCAGACTTTGAAGGGTCGCTCGTGGCTGATGCAGTTTGGTCCACTTTCGACGGCTCGGTTTGCGGCTTCTCTGTGCTCGCCGGCTTCGAATCTGCCGATTTTAAAACTGGCTTTGGAGCTGCCTTAAGAGCTGCCTTCTGGGTTGTAGCAGCATTTGCTGGTGGTACTATTGGTCTCCAGATTTCCTTGATCGTTCCATCTGGCATCTTGATCTTTGCCAGACGCATGCCTGGTCGCGATTTGGCGGCATCGCTCTTGGTTGCCGGTGTTTTTGCTGGTGGGGGCACAGCTGCCGTGATTTGAGGAGCAACGATCTCCATGACTGTCACTGAAGATGTCTTCTCTTTGGTGAGATCTACGTTTAATGGTGTGGAAGGAGGCGCGACGACACTCGCCATGTTAGGCAAAAGAATATCGAGGAAGAGAGGAAGAGAGTGTCCACGGGAGTTGGCAGAAAGCGGTGGGGGGTTCTCATATGTGTATATGTGTACAGGATGCTGCTCACGGACCGACCTAGGCCTGGTCCTCAGTGGCAATAATGATTTGGATTCGCTATCACAGGGGGTAATATCTGAAGGCTGAGGAGCTTTCCAAAGCAGTTCTTTCCATATGTCTCGACCTGTCCATGCGGGGTATCATACTGCAGCGACGTACGATCGTCTGATCATGTCTTGCCCGGAAGGTGAGATTTAAGGACCAGCTGAGTGCATATACTAGGCCTAATAGACCATGCAGGTCCGCCAGGAGAGTATTGAGCCTCGAATCATCACGGACCAGAGTTGCCGGTACCCGCAGGTGGCTTTCTTTAGGATATCGCGAGCACGCTTTGACTCTTGCTAGCTCGAAGCGTGGCAGCCACCTCTCGCCTCCAGCCATCCAGCGATGAAGATTCTCACCCGAAGCGGCGGGATCGCAAGTCTGGCCCCGAACGGGAGGTAGCGGGACGGCTGGCCTGGGAGTGGCTCGAGTGGCAAGACTAGATGGAGATTAGCTTCGTCTCCATCCGGACGGACTCCTTCGCTAGCGCCCAACCCCACGATTGTGCGTCCACCATTTTAAAGTTGTGCCTCGCCGAGCCTATCAAGAGCAGTGTGTCGGGATGTGCTCTGCAAATAGCGCCAAAGTTCTGCTCCTAATCCAGAACAAGATACTCGTATCTCAGCTAGCCCCCGACGCCTCAATACTCGTCCTGGCAGAACCATGTCACATTACCGAGCAATCATGCCCTATAGAAAGCTTATCAGCTTGGCAACAAAGCTTGACGGCACACTAGCTTCTCGAGGCTGAATAGTCGACTTGGCTGGGCTTGACTCGGCGCGGCTGGGCGTGGATGCACGGACGTTAACACATTCTCTGCTTCCTCGGCTTCTCATCCACCAGACGTTTTCGAAAAAATACTCTCCTACCGAAGTTTTGGAATTCAATGGTCTCAGAACGCCTCTACGCCTCAGCCAGCCATGCCGCTCGCCCTTCCCGTACAGCGGATGGGGATGCCGTGTGCTGTCGAGGTGCTAACAAGATGTACCCCCCTTCAGAATGAAGAAAAGGATATCTCCTTGATCAATCGGCATTGTCGATATTATTCTGGCATAGAGAAGTCGAATCTTGAATTTTGAATCAAGATCGTTCCCACGCCGCCTTTTCTCCTCCACTATCCATGATGAGCCAGTCAGAAACGGGACACCCAGGCATAGAGCTCACCAAGAGTGAAGCTTCACCCGCCGTCGCAGAGAAGAAACAGCCCGTCGTCGTATCAAAGACTGCTAGCTCTGATGTTGCTTCACAAGCTCAGTTCAAAATTGTGAGGGTACGAAAGCCTGATGGGACAATTGTGAAGGTTAAGAGACCCATCACAGCAGAAGGTACGAAAACCTCAAACTACTTGATTTAATTCTATACTCATAGAGTCTCAGAATTCGCAAAATTAGCTGCTTCTTCAACAAAACCAGAACCCGTGTCAACTCAGACTTCCAACCCCACCAAGAATGCTAAAACTTCCAATGACAAACCCGCGCCGGCCTCGACAAGTGCGAAAGTAGTACCAACAACGAAATCCAGCACTGCGACTAAAGATGAGAAGTCGAGCGTCGTAGCCGCAAAACCAACATCGGCCGATCCAGAGAATGGAAAGCATGACCCCGAGAAAAACGCTGTGGAATCTCCACAGAGTCCTACAAAACCGGCAGATCAGGCGGCGTCCCCCACTACTCAACAAAACCCATCAAGCAAGACAGAGCGAACACTCAATACCGCGGCACATGGGGCCCGATTCTATAGGGGTCTTCATAGGCTGCACAGAGGATCTTCTCGGCTCGTCAGCGTCTTAGCTCCCCAATGGGACATTGACGATTGGCAAGAGGGTGATGAAGACTTTGATGATGATGATGATGACGATGACGACGAGGATGAAGAGAAATACGATTCTGATGATGATAACGAGAAGGTATTTGGAGGGAACTCTCGTAACCAAGGGACTACGAATACGAATATGAATGCAGCTGCGAAAGGCATCACTACCGCCGCAGCAACAGATATCGCAACCTTGAAGACACAAAGATCGCAGTCCCAGTCTGTTGAGAACGAGACGAAACCTACGACAAACAAGAAATCATTGAGCACCGAGAAGGCTACAATTATCAATGAGAAAGAGGTTTCGGGAAGTGATATCGAGAAAAGCTCTATTGAAAAGCCCCTTGTCGCGGTTGGAAGAAATCTCGAGAAAAGATATAAAGATTGGAGCCGATACATCATTTGGGCCATCATGATTCTCTTCCCATTGTTGTTCATGAGTATGTCTCTTCGCCTTTCGAATATTCTTCATACTAATCATCTTACAGTTGTTGGAATCCTGGTCGCGTGCAGAAACAGGAAGCCAACCGAGGACTTGTTAGGCTCGGGAACTGATCAGGCACTGACAGTCGCTATTTCCGTGTGGCCTATCATCTTTGCTGCAATCGTGGCACAGTCTTTGAGAGCGTATGCTACTTACAAGGTTGAGAGGGGTGTTCGATTAATGGTAAGTTCATTCGCTCGCAGAGTATTTCGTTGCTGACACAATCCCAAAGACACTCGAGCAGTTGGTGAACAGCAATTCTGTTGCAAGTTCTATCAAACAACCCTTCCTCCTGAGGAGGTTCAACTGGATCACTGTAGCGCTCCTCGTTCTCTGGGGGTTGTCTCCACTAGCTACTCAAGCCATGCAAAGGATATCTGATACAAGCTCCGCAGTAACAACGAAGCCAAGCAACCTCAGATACGTCAACACTGCGGCCAATAATTCCAATTATCTCTCTGCAGGTTCTGATGTGTTCAGTAAGGTTGAGGCCGAATTCAACAGGTTATATTCTGCATCATTCTTGCAATTGCCAGGATCCGTTTCATATGGCTCGGATCCATACGGCAACGCCTTGATACCTCTACTTGATTTTGATGACGATAACGATCACGGTGATGACGTCTCCAGCTCAACTAAATGGCAACGTACCGACCCTAGTGCTGGCTTCACACCAGACTATTCGTCAGCTTATGGTGTCCCAGTCGCCGTGGTCGATAATTCCTCCGCGTACGACTACTTCGGCGATCTATCAACATATAATGTCACAATTAGAGCAGCCTATCTGTCCTTCAGCTGCCCTCCTCTTCAGGTTATAACTGAGGATGACCTAGAGAATACTACACTCAGCTTGGGAGGTTC
This sequence comes from Phialocephala sp. D728, assembly GCA_003988865.1. Taxonomy (NCBI): domain Eukaryota; kingdom Fungi; phylum Ascomycota; class Leotiomycetes; order Helotiales; family Mollisiaceae; genus Phialocephala; species Phialocephala sp. D728. Next base: position 1,087 of record QYAJ01000028.1, on the reverse strand, counting down.
CACGGAGGGGACGCTTTATCTAAGCATGACTCCTATGAGTGGTCGAACAAACGGGTCGCTGGCTCTTGCTTCATTGATCACCAAAAATACCACCAACCCCAATAATCAAACAGATATTGACCTTACCAATTTCCCAGGCACCAACTTCACCTACGCCTACACGAATTGTTCTTTCAGTCAGATCTTCGTGGATGCTAATATCTCCTGCCAATCGTCTCAATGCTACACGTATGCAGTGCGGCCTAGCAACACCACCAATGCAACTGGCTTCGTCGACTCCGGGGCTACAAACTGGGTCACCGGCGTGCTCGGTACGTCAGGGACCACGAACTTCACGACCGTAACCGCCACAGACACTGAGAGATATCTGATGAGCGATGGCCTTCTCTCTGAATCATCTCCTCGAATGAATCTCACTACCATAGACATTGATTCATTCACGACCAACCTAGCATTCCTAATGAACACCTTCTGGTCTATCGGTTTCGCACCCACGAACCTCACAAACATATTCTACATCTCCACCAAGGAACCCTTCAACAAAGACCTCGTCAAGTTACCCGTAACCTATACATCCGGCAACAAAATCGATTCCCACTCCATCTACATCACGAACTGGGGCTGGCTCGCCGCTCTCATGATCTGCAGCGGCTTCCTCCTTCTCGCAGGAATCTTCAGCATCTGGTGGGATGCGCGGACTGTTAGTCCGGATGTGTTGGGTTTTGCAAGCAGTGTGGTGAGGAAGAGTAAGTATGTGCAGCTGCCGCCGGTGGATGGTGCGGCGAGTGGGGCGGAGAGGGCAAGGGCGTTAGGCAATGTGAGGGTTATGATGCAGGATGTGAAACCACAGGCTCCGGTGGGGAGGATTGCGTTGGGGACGGCGCATCCGAATGCGAAGAGGCTCCAGTCTGGGAGAAGTTATCGTTGATCTTAGTGGGATTTGTTGGATTAGTTCGTCTATGGTAGTTAATATCAATTATTATTGCGGTAATCGTCAGCTTCGCTTAGTGCAGACTGTAGTCGCTGTTCGCTCCCAGTCAGTGGAAGCGAAATGGTCTGGGAAGCGAAATGGTCTGGTGAGATCGCC